>JANRGV010000084.1:49185777-49203518 GCA_024734035.1 Alethe castanea
GGGCGCGGTGGGCGGCGGGCGCGCCCTGGTGCGGCCTGCTGCTGCGGCTGGGAGGGAGCTCCGGGGCGCGGCCTGCCGGGGAGCGGCGCGGGGGTGGCGGGGCTGGGGTGTGGAGCCGGCCAGGCAGGAAGGAAGGAGAGAAAGCAAGAAAGTGAGCGAGCAGCGGGGAGGGAGGGAGAACTGAAAGTTGAACAATCTAAAGCCCTGCGCTTCCTTCCTCCGCCTCCCCGTCCTCGTCAGCCGCGGGCTTTTGCGGAGGTAAGGCGGGCTTCGGGCGCGGGGTGTGCGGGGCTGGGCAGGGCCGGGGTGATGCTGCAGCTCCCGGAGCCGCCGGCAGCCGGCCCGCGCTGGAAAAGCTGCTGGAGAGTGCACGGTGGGTGGGACGGGACATGTCCCGCAGGAGCGACTGAGAGTGGGGATCGGGGAGAAATAGCAGGTAGGAAATAAGGCGTGTATTGCTCTCCGTTTTCTTTGTAGCTTCAGTTGTTTTAACGATGTGTATGTAAATGTCATGCTAAAGAACGGTGCGTTATTACTGTGAATTTATTTACTCTATGAGTTGTTCAGACATGAACAGACCTCGTGTTAGCTGCCATTATATACCTGGAAATTTTATCAGAAAATTTAAGGAAGTCCAGGAAGCTGTAGTATGTCCTGGATCGAGAATTCGAAGTGAAGGATACAGCACCCGAGCTTGGCCACAGCAACTTCCCAAAGTTCCAATTCCACCGTCAGTCAGTTTATTCATGCCATGCAGTTCCTTACTCCAGCGACTCTGCAAGTTGTTCCACTGGAATTTCTTGCAGTATGAGGTTTGACTCCGAAGTAATAAAGGTTGCTGAACCTTTTTCTAGAAGGCAAGTGCTCTGAAAAAAAAAAAAAAAAGACAAAGAAAAAAGACAAACAAACAGTTTGACAAAGGGTGCAATTAAAGTTATTTTGTAATTATCCACTAGGTTGACCTGTGCTTAGTAACTTCCTTGTATTGGTAAACGCAATAAGGCAGTAGTTCTATTGGAATGTTTGGTTTGGGTTTTGTTTTTTTTTTCAATCAATATGCTGATTGTATAATGTAGATTTTGGAAAAGATCTTTACAGTGTTTTCTATGTTAATCTTGTCAGTTTGTATGGAGTCAATTACAATGTGAAGATGAAATTTACTACTTGCAGATTTCATTCTGCTCCATGGTAAGACCTGTTGTACTGTTTTATTTTGCTGTTTTTTTTTTTTTAACATATTTATTAGGATCTTTATCTAGTAGGTGGTTTAGCAGAAGTTGCGAGCAAGCCTGAACTTGTTGTGTTTGTTGAACTGATTGCTCACAGCGGGATTATCTTGCCATGTACTTTTAAAGGTTTGACAGTTTCTTCAGGCTTATATCTGTATTGATATTAAAAAAAGAAAAAAAGAAGTCTAGTCCTACTTGAGTTCACCTATAACTTATTGTTCACACATTTCATTATTAAAATTTGGATGGAATGCTTGCTTCAACAAAGATTTGTCTATCTTCCTGTCAATTTTTTCTACAGGACTTTTCAACTTGAAAATTCTTAGGAAGAAAGAATTTTAAAATTAATAGATATAGCTTTCCAGAATGCTAGATGCATGTGCTTACCCTCCATGTAAGGAAGTGTTCTGAGAGTTACAATTGCCATTTTTCTTTGATGCTATTTAGCTGTTGCTTTTAGTAAAAGAAAAGAATATTAGGACACTCTGAGTTTTTGTTGCCACTCCTTATCTAAGTCTTTTCCATAAGATGGCAAAAGGAAGAAACTGACAATCAGTTTGTAAAAAAATGTGAGAAACATCTTCTATGAAAGAAAGTTGGATGATGCTATAGAAGACTAGAGATGTGCAACACACATTGCAATTCATCCTCTGCTAAAACTTTTTTCTTAGAAGAAAAGCCCAAATGATTTTCCTTATATTGCTTTTTTCCACATAACAATTTAGATGTTTTGTCCCTATTTTGATAAAATAGAATGGTCAGGTGCCTTCCAAGAAGCTTGATTTTTTTTTTTTTAAATAGCCATTATAACATTTTCCTATTTTTAGTAACCATGTTGAGAATGATGATTTTTGTCTTGGTTACTCTACTTAGGAGAATATCATATTAAAACAAGAATCAGTTTTATTTAAGCAAGTTCAAATTCCCCTTGTGGTTTTTTTTTTTCTTTGTTGGTTTTAGGGAGGTTCTTTGCTATTTATTTCTAAGTAGAAAAAATCTATTTTGCCTTGCTTCTGAGAGGAGATTAGTTTTACAGAATGTATGCAACCATGTGCACTAATGTTTACAAGTGCTGAATTTGTAGTGATAGAAATATGGATGTGAAAGAGAATGAATGTATTTGTACAAATGTGTATAAGACACTCCATTTTTAGTACCGTACATTCTTTAGGGTTTATTATGACTTACTTTGTAATCAAAGCTGAGGAGGAGATTAGATTAATTTTAAATTGGTAACAATCATATCAAAACAGAGTAATGTATTGAATAAGGTGGTCCTTGAGTTCTGCATTACTGTATACTTCTTGAGTTCAAACCTTATAAAATATTTTAAGAAGATGAACATATTTATGTTCTAGCCTGCAAAACACTCACCAATGTGTTTAGCTGTTTGTTATGTTAATCTTCTTGAAACCAGACCAGTTGTCAGTATAAGCTTTTGCTTAGACCTACAAAATAATATGTGATCTTCGTGGTATTTAACCAGTTGCATAACTAGGCTAGAACTATAGCATGGCTTCAGAAATCTTGATGGTTACACTGGTAGCTTCTGCCATAGACAACTACAGAAACAGAAAGTGGCTTGGGCTTTATCTTCCAGCACTGTTGGGATTTTGTGGTCTAAATGTCTTCTCAGCAAGCAGTTACTTCCTTCCTCTGCTACATACTTTGTTCATAAAATACACAGCAAAACATAACCATTGTTACAGATTTGGAAGCAAAATTTGTTCTCTGCTAGGTAAATCTTTGCATTGGTATGTGTTTTATACAAAGATGGGTTAGCATCCAAATAGCTCATAACACATGGCTATTTGAGTTCTTGAAGTAACAACACTGGGGATGTTCCATAAAAAGGTGTAGGCAAAGCTATTGCATGTAGAAAAAACAGTATTAAGGTAGAGAAGAGAGAATGTGTGGGTATAAATATATATGTTTATATATAACATACGTATATTTATTTATAAATATATATCTGAAGCTGTGTTCCTAGATATGTTTTTTGTTATGGTGAAAGGTGGAGGGATTGAGACGATGAGATGATTGAAAATGAACAGTAACACCTTAGGGAAAAAATAGCCGAATGCTACCATGAAACCCAGAACTGTCAAGGAAGATGGAAATGGCTGAGATAACCTGCTGCAACTGCAATTTTAAAAGCCTTAGACTGATATGCATACACTGTAGGGGTTTTATGTACTTGAATATGTGTGTGATTTAGTTGTTGTTTTTTGCTGTTTTTTTTTGTTTTGTTTGCTTGTTTGTTTTTTTCTTTTGTTTGCAGTCTGTTTGATTGTGTTTTTTATTTAATTACTGAGTATCTGAAAGACTATTTTCTGGTCCAAGCAGTACCACTCTGATATTTTTTCCCCAGTAAGTAATTTCTGTATTAATCTTTTTTCATTCTGTACTCAGAATCTGAGAATATATATTCAACTAGTTAAGAGAATATACATTGACATTTTCCAGGGTTTAGAGATGGGTGGATGCCATACTGTTGGATTTTATTCTTTATGGCTGGAGGCTGCCATGAAAATTTTGAGGAAATGCTGAGTTTTCAATTTTTTAAAGGAACTATGGTAGTTTATATAAGCATGCAAGTTAGGATGGGAAAAAGGTAAATATGAAAGTGGATTGTTAATCAGTTTAGATCGATCCAAGGCTTTTTGAATTTAGATTACTTGAGAATCTTTAATTGAGGTTTAACTCCATAATAAAGTTAATTTCTCTTGAGAGGTTGATATCTGATTGACCTATGGAGTTGTCTCTAAAAGGTTTTAATAGTATCAATTTAGTATTCAAGATAAGTCACTTTTCAGACTTGTGGGTAGTGATCAAAGCTGATAAAAATATATCCAGAAAGACGAAGCTAAAGACTAGAGAGAATCAATTTATTTATTTTAAATAAAGGAACATTTATAGTAAGTATACTATGTTGATTTTTACATCTTCCAGAATAATGTAGGTGTGCTCATCTCCTTTTTTTCTTCTTATTATGCCACATACATGTTTACGTGGTGTAAGTATGAAGAATGTTGTTTTTTCCTTGGTTTTGATTACCACTTTATGAAAGTGTGGGAGTAATGAAGATATTTATAAAATTTTGCAAGAAAACAAGTCCAGTGATTGAGGTAGTTACTTAATAAATTATTTCATAATCATAATAAAGTACAATTGCCAATAGCAGTGGTAACAGCTGTGCTTCATGCAGTACATTATTTTAAATTTAGATTTATCTATATGTGGCTTTGGGTAATTAGGAGGTGCATAAAAATTTATTTATCTATTTATTTTTTGCAGCCTTTCTGAAGAATGACTTAGATATTCAAAAAATATCGGAGGAATCTTATAGGAAAAGGGTTTATCCTTTATTTAGGAATTGATACTATAAAAATGTAGGTAATGTTTTAAGCTTCAATTCTAGACCATAAGTACTGCATTTTTTTGTCATGAATGACTTTGAAGAGTTAGGTATCAATGCCTACTACCACAGACAAATTCTGGTCATAAGATTTCTCCTCGTTCTACATGCTACTTAAATCTTAATGCTCTTCCACTGAAGCTGTTCTTCCTTTTCCAGGCTGCTTAAGGCTAGTACCTGCATGCCAGGACAGCTGCTGCAGTCAGCAGGTTTCCCTAAGGCCAAATTACTCTTTACTTGAAGAGAGAGGTGAAAAAACCTGTTGAGTGTTGCTGATCTTAAACCTTCTTTGAAGAAATATTATTTCAGGCTGTTTCAAACACCTTCAGAAGAGTAGCATCTGGGTTTTGTAAATTGTGAATTTAGATATGGCCCTGAAAGAAAGAATAACTCAAATAGATGAAATCTGGAGTGTAAGAGCTGAGTTGGAAGATACTAAGGAAAAACTCATGGACAGCCAGAACTTGCCTATGGATTCATGCCTTTTCTCTTTGTGGCCAAGGGAAAACTGCTTCCTTGTCAGAATTGAGATGCTGGTTACCTGTTTCCTGTGTTCCTGCAGTTTGCTTGAAGGGCTGACTGTTGTGAACCATGTTATTGACGATAGCACTTGTTCAGTTGAATTCTCAGTTGAAGAGGGCTTGACTGCACAGATCACATAGAATGCTCTAGAGAGTCGTTTTTCCATTGTTCAATTGCAAGTGTGTTTCTATGCTAAAAGGATTTTGAGACTGGAGGGTAAGGGCGTAGAAGCCCTGTTCCATAATTTATTGGTGCTGGTGTGGAAATAGAAAAGCTTTAAGTTCCAATTGTGGTCTTGGATAAGTCTTTCTCTCCCTGATATCCAAGTAGTGTGTAATAGGAGTGTGTGTGTGTGTGTGTGTAGCTAAGTGGTTCATCTCTTAACTGTTCATCTTAATGTTTAACTACTAGTTATATGTGCTTTAAATCTGTATTATTTGTGCTGAGACTTTGATTTTGCTATTTTTTTTAATATATGCTAAGATAAAAGGATGGGTTTACCATTGCTGAAATTATTGTATACAGGCAGTTAAAAAATATTACTGTTCAAGTGACAAGGAGTCTTTCACTATTTTATTCAAGGTAATTGTGAGGTTCAAGTGAGATTTTTTTTTTGAATGTGCTTTTTCTTTTCTGTGTGCTTGCAGTCTTTAAAAAAAATAAGTCCGAACTGAAGAAACTTGAAGAGGTGTCGTGAGGAAACGGATATTTTCCGCTGGCTGGTGGACACCAAATTTGAGAGGGTTTTTTTGCTAGTGAACATGCATGCAACCTATTTCTACATGACTGTGTGGGGCAATATATGGAATTAAGTCATGTCATCTACAGGCAATGGCACTGATATTGAAGAATTTTTGGTCAACATTAACCTTGCACAGTATCTTCCTAACTTTAAAGAGTATGGCTATAACACTGTG
This sequence comes from Alethe castanea, assembly GCA_024734035.1. Lineage (NCBI taxonomy): Eukaryota > Metazoa > Chordata > Aves > Passeriformes > Muscicapidae > Alethe > Alethe castanea. The sequence goes on from JANRGV010000084.1 coordinate 49,191,864, forward strand.
ATGGATTGTGTGGGAATAAATAATAGTGTGCTTCAGCAGATGGGAGTGTTGCCTACAGGGCATCGCAGAAGGATTCTTAAGCAGTTAGACAGCCTTTTGAAAATTACAGGAAATTCTCTTTTCCGTGAAAATCTAAAATTCAAAGACTTGAAAGGTTTAGAAGAGAAGCAATATTCATCCTCAGATCAGGAATCTCCTGTAAGCAATTCAAGTGTAGATGGGACTGTCTTGATACCTGCAACATCATCAGAAGAACTTAAAAAATCTTACATCAATAAGGAAAAATTTGAGCTTGCAGAGGAAAACTCAATGGAGGCAAATGATGATAGCTTTACAAATTTGGATTTTTCCAGTTTATACCAGAATTCAGACAGCATACTAGAAGCTGTCAGTCAGAGTAGAAGTATCAAGACGAATACTCAGCCAGATGCATCACTGACAGAAGCTGCTGCATACCAAGCTGATGAGCACTTGACTGGCCCTTTGGTGTTCCGTGATCCTCCTTCATTTGTTCTTTCATGCAAGACAAAATGCAAAGAAAACAAACAGCAGAGTTTTGCAGATGAGGATGATCTATCTGATAGTAAACCAGATTCTCCATTCTATAAGTTTAAAGGAGAAATGATAGACAATGACTTGTATAATTCCTGTACGCTGAACTGCATGAAAGTATTTCCAAGAGCAAGCCGATCTTTTATCTTAAGGCATCGACCTGTACCGGAAATTCCTGAATCAAGTAAAGTTCAAGCTTCATCAAGGTAATTGCTGTTCATTACTAATGAGAAATTACTGTCATGGTAGAACTAACAGTCTGGTGTTTCTTTGTTTTTTTTTTTTTCTACTTTGTCTTTTTTTTTTGTGTGTGTGTGGATTTTTTTAATATGAGCTGTAAATACACTGGATCTGATATGAATGTTGCCAAATTAATTGCAAAAGGATTAAGCTTCAATGTAATTTAAAAGCAAAAGTGAGAGTGTAAAGGGAAATTTTAGAACAACGTGTCCTTATAACCTCCCCAGTTTTCTCTCATCTACATACTAACAAAGAAAGGAATCTTTATTGCTTTAGCTGTAACTCTTACAAGCAACTATATAAAGCATAAGCAAGAACATATTTCAAGATGGGTTTTGGATTAATTTCTGAACTGGTAGTCATTTAATTGTTAGCTTTGGAGAATGAAGGCAACCATTTATTCATATTATGTGTTGGCTTCTGCTGGTGGTCTCATAACAACACAACCTAAGCTTCTAATGATATTTCTAGTATAAAGGTATTTTTGAGACATTGCAACAGGGGAAAACAGCAGTGGAAAAAGGAGGAAAAAAAGATGATGTGGAAGGTTTTCAGACTTTATGGAATCTTTGAATTTGTTTCTAAGTATTCAAGTGATGTGACTGTGTTTTTCTTCCTTCAAAATGGTTGAGTTCATAATTTGAATCCAAAAATTGCTGAGTGGCACTTATTTTCTTGAGTAAACATTAGTTGTTGTAGGCTTGTACAACTTGTACCAAGACTAGTATATCTGTCTTGGAAAAATATGACAGAATGTTGAGAAAAACATCTGCTATTGGGACTTTATTCAGGAGCTATCTTAATAAAAGTATAATTGTTGGAATGTTAAAAATAATGAGCACTGAATATGTAGTTAATCATAATACAATATTACAGCCTGCGTGCAAAAAATATCTCCACATAGGTTAATTTGTAATATTTTTGAATCTATTTAGTAAGTTTTAGTTGTCATGGTGGCTAAGTGCCTTAAACAGATGAAAAATTTAGCAAAGGCTTGTTCAAAGCTTTGTTGGTGTAGCCATATTAAAATAATTTGGTTGCATTTTCTTTTTTTTTTTTTTTTTTTTTTTTTTGCCTGGAAGGGACATGTCTAAGAATGTTGTGTATTTATCTGGAGTTTTTCATCTGCATATCTCAGCAGTTAGAAACACCATCGAGTTTATACATGCTCTGAATGCAGGGGTTTTCCTGCATTTATACGTTTTTTTAGATTACTGAAAGATGTCAAAATTAATCTTGTAATACAATCGTTTGAACAGGTGGAGAGGCAAAGATTCTTTGTAACAATTAGTGATTTTTTTGTGTGCCTTAAAAACTGCTTCATTGGTGTCTTCTAAATGGCAAAAAAAAATTTGCTCATTGAAACTTAAGTATACATATCTTTCAGTGAGTAGCAGATTTATGTTAACTTTTGTAGAGTGATTATCCCTACTTCATTTAATACAGCTATTCATGCTGACACAAAATGGCATTCTTAACCTAAAAAATAATAAGTACATACAAAAAGAGTACTCTCACTGTCTGTTGAGAAACAATCATCCAGTGGAGAGAATATGCTGTATTTGTAGTCTTCCCACCATTGGAGTGAATCCTCCAAATCCCAGTCTGCTAGTGATTGATATGGGACTGGGTCACAAACTTCATTACCCACCATTTTGATTTGTGAACTCCAGTATCTTCGTGGTCTTTATGCTCCAGTTATAGCAATATTGAAATCCTGAGGGACCAGTCTGTCTGCTGGATCGAGGTTAAACAAGAACTTCACAGTAGAACTTAAAGTTTGCAGAAACATTCTTGATAACCTTTCTGACAGCCTTTTCATAGGGGCAGAGAACTAATACAGAACTTTAAAATGGCATTGTGCAGACATCTTTAACCTCAGGAGAGAATTATCTTTCTCACAGAATTGTATAGACAAACAGCCTCAACTGGCCTTATTGACAGATGCTAGTTTCATCCTTACTACATTGTATGTAGGCTGTTCCATAGAGGCAGAGAAATCCTGCTGAAATCTGGGAAACTCAACATTTTCTTCTAGTCATTTGTGGATATTAGTCATTAAATTTTTATGCAAGGAATACTTTTCTCATCACCTCCTGTGTGCCTTCAGCACAAAAAGTTCATATAGTGGGTCTCCTAGTGCCCCATGATAGGGCTGTGATCATGTCATTTTTTATTATTAATAATGCACTTACCTCCCTTGCAATTTTATCTGCTTCTGCATGTCTCACTTCTGCTACTGGATTTTGCCTGTAACAAAGCATGCTGGCATCTGGAAAGCCACCATAGCATTTTAGAAGTTGAAATATTGTGGAATTATTTCTTTTTTGAATTATGGCACTACAGTGTGGCATCACTGTAGTGTTGGGGGGTGCAGTATTGGAAAAAAAAATAGTGACAATTACACCATTTTCATAATAGTGAAGTTATTGTGCAGATTTTAGTACTGGTTTTTGTTGCACAGTATTATGTGTAGTTATACTAGATTATTTTCAGGTAGACTTTTCCTTATCATATCATCATGAGCTCTCTCTTGTTAGAGAATTAGTAAAGATCGGTCAAAAGGTGTTTAAAATCACAAAGTGAAAATTCAAGGTTTTTGTGAGACAAAATAGTTTAAGTATTGCAATGGATGGAACTAACCACTAATGTGTCTTTAGGACAAGATTAAAGGCAATTAGTTTTAAAACAGTTTTAGAGGCTTTGGATACTTTAGATCAACCAGCAGTTACTCTTGGGTGAAATAGTTACCATGGCATCATTTTGGGAAGCAATATGTTAAAAAAAAAAGCTGAAGCAGATTTATAACGTGGTAGATCTGATTTTTATAGAGAATAAGATGCAGATAAAATTTCAGACTGATGAATTCTATGTTTTTTTAGATTTTTTCTTGTCACCTGTCTTTGTTTCTTGTATTGTGCAGTAGTGGCATTGTTCTGATTCTTTATTAAGAGAAATAAGAAAAACTCGACCAAAATTCTGGGCAACATCTTGCATATGGGGGAAGATATGAATAAACAACATAGATAATGGTGCTTGGCCCTAGCAGGCACCATTTGTTTTCTGCAGTTGGCAGATCCTATAGTTTGAATTTCTTACTTGGTGCTGATATCCTTTATATTCCATTTCTTAACATACAAGTGGTCAAGATTGCTAATGAGGTGCCAAGCTGGTGTTGCTGTGTATCTCTGTTGTGTTCTGTGACACAGAATAAATTTTTTAGAAGAGAGAAGCTGCTCCCTCTTTTTTCCTGTGGTAAAGTATCATTATTAACTTTACCTCTGCTAGGAGTCTATGAACCCCAAAGTTTAACACAGCATGCTAGAGCAGTTTTGATGTGTTTGCATCATGGGAGGGTTGCATCTTGAGACAGATAGAAAAGAAAACATGTCTTGAATGAGTTTGAAAACAAAAGCTTCTTTCATTTAAAACACGCAGCAGATGAATGCCAGTAAAGACTTTGAGGCACTGACCTCCTTCCCTCACTTTATTTCCAAGGTGACAGGAGTATATTGAATAAACCAGCTTGGTACAAAGTTCTGTGCCAAGTTTTAGCTTTTCAGCCTCTCAGCATTTAGCAAGACCTGTCACTGCCTCATCACAGCCTTTCATCCTGTTTATGCATAATACGGGGTGCTAGAGACGTGTATGCAGCCTGAGCTGCATCCGGTACTCTTAATATAGGAAAACAGGGAGTCTTAATCACCACAGTTGTAACAAAATCAACATTGAACAATATTTAAAATTATTATTATATCTTTGAAAAATTGGTGCACTTTGTGATTTGCAGAGTGCTTGCACTAATCTTCCATTAAAGAGCATCATCAATCTTCTTTGTTTGAGGTACTAAATTTTTGAATTGAAAAAAATTCAAGAGAAGAGGTATTTACTTTCTGAAATGGCTGAGAAAAAGTCATAGATTGGTACAGTTATATAACTTTTTTTCAGTTTTTTTCCTCCAAAAGACATCTTCAGTATTCTTCTCTCTTTTAATCCAGATATTTAATTTGTACAACAGCTAGCATACTATTTTATTAGGCATTCACAAATTATTATAATTTTATAGCTTGCACTGTAGGTTTTTTATGACAAATAATCTTTCAAGCAGATACTCAGAGTGAACTCATTTCATTTATTTTATATCTTAAGTCAGTTTTTTATCTGCATAAGTTAAAAATTTGCTTTCCAAAAATGACAAAGAGGTTGTATTTTTAAATGCTGGAATAAAAGACTATAGTTTGCCTTTTAGCAGGATTTTGTGCCATGTATACATAAATGTAGGCACATGATCAAATAGAATACACAAGTCTTGAAAAGTACATGGATTTTAAAAGAAAAGTGGGAGTATTTTGTGTGTGGGGTTTTTTTTTGTTTGTTTCTTTTTTTTTTGTTTGTTTTCTTGGGATTTTTTTTTTAAATTGACTTGTTATTTTTCATGACCTAGTGAAAATACCTATTCACCTTGAAACTAAGCAAATGACTCACTGTTTTGTACAAGGAAAGCCTCCATAATTTTAAAAGCTCTTCAAGTCAAAGCTGTTTACCTCTGTCTTAATTTAGTTTAATGCTGCTAATACCCTTCAAAAGATACCAACATAACAACAAAAAATCTGATCTGTGTTGAAATATACTAGGTTAGGTTTTGTTTTCTTTTAAGCATATTAAGTTCTTTAAAATTTGGTTTGTACAAACACATGAAGTTAGTTTGCTAATGGAGTTTCAAAAGGTGTAACTACATGAGTTTTAGTAGAATGTATGATGAAACACAGACTTTTAAAGTATTTGCTGTGTATTTATTGTAATTATGACTCAGGAGAGTAGGCAATTATATATGGGAACAAGGCCATGATCCACTTTCACTGGCCAAGCTCACCCTGTGTTTTCTAAACCCAGGATTTTATAAAGTAATCATTAGGGAACTTAGTTTATGTAACCTGGATAATGTTTGAAATGTCAAGTAATTTTAAAGGTGTAGCTTCTATCTTGAATTTAATCTAATAAAAATTTTGGGGCAGATTTAGGTGTGGAATAAAAATTACATGAAGTAGTAGCTCATGAATGCCTGCCTTCTGTCACAAAGAAACATTTTTGTAGTTAGGAGTAATACAAGTTGGACTTCATGGGAAAGTAGGTCTAAAGTTCTAAATGAAGTTTATCTTAAAATAATAAAGTTTCTTAATATGTTAAATGGGGAAACAAAAGTTAGGAGATTAAAGCCAAAGGCAATTATCTTCTACTAAAAATACCAAAGGATGGAGGGCCCACAAACTGTTAGGAATACTGATAAGGTTCTTACATGGCATTTAGCAACCTCAGAATATTCTATAAGGATGCATGAGAACCTTTAGTACTCTTATTTTAAGCAGAGAAAATGAAATTAAGAGAAAAAATTGCTAATTATGTTAATGTGGGAATTCAGGGCTTGACTGAAAAGACCTCTATTACAGACTGCTGGACTAGTGAAGGTGGGTTAGAAGTTTTCTAATTCACACATTTTTCTTCCTCCCTTCTGGTTATAAAGCTGTCTTTGCCTGAAATATTAATAATAGCAATCATATTGCGCTATACTTGAGATTACTGAAATACATGGGGCCAGCACACGGGTAATAAAATAACTTTTCTGCTGTGCATGGAGCTACATTGTTACCCATGTGCAGAATGCGTAAGGGTTGTCACAGGCAGTTGCAGTGCAATGCCATTTACCTCTTGGTTTTAAAACTCTGTGGGGGAAAATAATTCACCTTAGGAAATCAAAACTTTACAGTAATTTTTGTTTTAGTGGTTGGGAGCATGTTTTGGCTGGATTCTCAGGCCCCTTATGAGTTTAATGTTAAAGTAGATTTTCATAGTACATCCACTTTTAAGTACAGTCACTGGTAATCATTATGAAGGAGAAAAGAAAGAAAATTTTGGGGAAAACTCTGGGATCTCCATTCTTCAAGCAGTCTAAATGGTTTTAAGGTCAATTCAGAACAAACTCCTCCCTCCCCCCCCTCGATTTTGGGATGTCTGCTAAGATCAGAGAAGTATTCGGTGTCATAAGGTGGGAAAAACATTGTTGTGTGGCTTTTAAAATAAATTTTAAAAATTCCCAAGATTTAAAATCTATTGTTTCTGTATTTGTATATAATTTTAATTGTTTAACTGCATGGGATGGTTTTGCTTATTTTCTGGGAAATTTCAATTAATGTTTTAATTCTCTGCTTTGTTTTATTCAAGTTCCCTTCAGAGAAGAAGAAATATGGATGTTGTAAATATTTCTTGCACTGGGAGGCAAATTTCACAAAACAGTGAGTTAAGCATGCTGATATTTGCATCTTGAATGTTAAGGAAAAAAAAATCTTGGACCCGTTGTCTAAAATAAGCATTACTTATTTTAAGAAATATTGGATATCTTAAAGATCTAGAAGAACTGATTTATGTGATAGCAGAGTATTTAATCACTTCTGCATTTTTGCTTATTTTTTGATTATGACCAAATAAAGTAAGAATTAGGAAATCTAATCTTTAAGCCCCATCTATTTTAATATACTTTTTTTTTAGTCTAGTGTGTTAAGTTTCTCATATTAGATCCAGAATTTTTTAAGCAGAGTTAACCTCTTGAAAGACATAAGGAGTGTATTCCTGACTAATGCAGCTTAATTTGTTTATAAGTGCTCATAGCTTCAGGAAAGAACAGGAAATTTATTGTATTAAATAGTTTACTGAAGCATTTAGAAGTCTTGTGCAGTCAGCTGGAAACTTCTTTCATATTTGAAAAATATGTCTTGTTTGAAGTTATGTGTATTTATTTTAAGCAAATACTTGGTGAGAAAATGAAGATTTCCACAAAACTGTTGAGTGGTGGTTATTTTTGGGATTTTTTAAAAGTAAGAATAAGGAACACTTTGGAACTATTTCTTCTTAGACTAGATAATTTAAGGTTTTTTATTTTAACGATACAGGGTAGATAAGAAGAAAATGCCTGTATGCATGTTATATTCAAGTTACATAATAATAGTGATAATGTCTGTGATGAAAAGAAGGTATCTGGAGTTCATAGAGAAATAGGACATTGTTCCTTGTTCCTCAAAGTTTTTTCTGGGAAGGAAAGAGAAATTACAAACTGAAATATCTGTGTCCCTTGTTGATTTTATTATGACTTTTGACTCATAGTAGAGCACTGTGTGACTGTATTTTATTTATTTATTTATTTATTTATTTATTTATTTATTTATTTATTTATTTGCTTTAAGATAATTTCATGGAAGAAAAGCCACCTGTTATCTCTCCATATGGGGAAACCTTTATTTGTGACAACACTAAAGATCCTAAAGTAAGTTGAGAAGCTAGAATGTGTATAGTCTGTCTTCACTTTAACCTTTGTGGTAGGTATTTCATACTGGCCATAATTATTTTTTTTATTTTGTGCTCTTTTAGTTGCCTGTACTTTTTCTTTCTTTTTAGGTATATGCGAAGGGTTTATGATGTAAATATATGAGGACTAATGACTTTTAGTAATCTCTAGAGACACTTTGTATGTTCAATAGTAATAGGAAGCTGCAGTGTGTGTGTTGGTTGTTTCTTTTTTTTTTTAAATCCACAGAGGACAGATAAGTGATTTTTTTTTTTTTTAACCTCACTGGCCAAAGCTGCCATATTTATACTCTCTGGTACAATCCTTTGTGCATTACTGAGGTTAAGCTGAAATTTGAAATTGGTAGAATTTACTAAGAAGGGTAAAAGTGGCTTTTTTCTTGTCTGAGAATTGCAGCGCAAGGTTGGGCATTTCTGCAGAGACTTTTGCATATCCTGTGAAAGCAGCTTGCACATTAGGTTAGGTGATATGATGGTCACATTTCACCATACCCTTTTTCAATTCCTGTATATGAAAGTTCTCAGAACTTTCTAGTTCTTGCATGATATTTTTCATGCATCTCCTAAATTTGCTGTATACCTAGAAAGTCACTTTCTTTTAGGATTCTCTGAAGTGAACGTTTTTGTTGGGGTTTTGTTGATGGTGTGAATGCACAGATGACATGTGGACAGACTTCTGAATCACGTGGAGGGAGATATGGGAGGTAAATTAGCTTAGTGAGGCATCTGCCAAATGCCATGAATTTCCAGCTCCTGCTTCTGTCTCAGCAGGAATCAGACCAGAAATTGTTGATTCTGTGATTATTTGTACTTTTTCCAGCCAGTCTCAAGCTACAGAATTAAAGATAACAGAAAGTTCTTCTGTCCTGGTCTTCAATCTAATGTTTCATTTTTAAACAATTGTAAACTATTGACTAAAATAAAAACTACTCAAATGGATGTCTAAGGTTTTCTTTCTCCCATACTTATTTCTTAAGGATTGATCAATAAAAGCAAGTGGTTCAAATTTCGTCTTCTAATGAGAGTAGTTTTATAGGAATAAAAGTAGTCTCATTTTGATGCATACTTTCTCTTGGAAGTATACTATGCTTTTTTGTTGTTGTTGACTTTTTAACACAGTACACATAAAATCATTTGTGTCTTTCCTACTTGTTCTTGTTATGTGCATGCAAAGCTGACTTTTGAGTGTTTATTTTCTTTCCCTGAATGCAATGTCTTGTTTGTACTAGTTATTGTTGTCTGTGCCTATGTCTTTAAAAATTCAAAATTTAACTTCTTTATCATTATTTCAATGGTTTAAGCTGATTTTCTAGAAGTTTCCTAGCCCTCTTATTACTTCCTGGCATTATTCTGTACATTTCATTGAAATGGTTGTTTATGAAAAAGCATACCCAGAAAGGTTGTCAGCATTCTTTCTTATCTTACAAAGGCACAAAGTACAGAAACACCATGCTGTAAAACTGGATTAACTGCTTGAAACTAAATTGCTATTTTGCTGTTTGCAGAATCATGATTAATGCAGTATTTTATAGCTTTCTTCACCTGATCGGAAGATTTGGATTTTAATATCTCTTTCATATATCTGAACAGTTTCTTGCATTATGTTTATCACATACCTGCTGGAAACTTCATAGCTGATTTTAGTTCCATTAGCACTTAATTGTGGACAAAGGTCATAAAGAAGAACTATAAAACAAACATGCATTGAGATACATTTCACTTTCGGATTTTTTCAGCAGAAGCAAATATCCTAGGAACAAATAAGAATGTTTAGATAACACTGTAAAGTATCTAAGATTTTAGAGCTTGTTACTGCTGCATCATGTTGAGTCACAAGAGCATAGTATGTCCATATAGAATAAAAGGTGTCGAGTTGCTATACTTACTGACTGAAATTTGTTCTAAGGGCTTGTAAGTTAGCCATCAGCCTTCTTTCTATTTCATTGGTGTAAAGAAAAGGCTTCTGTAGGCTTTTATGGAAGGGAGTGCCTGTAGAAATAGGTAATGAGTCACTATGGTCTGGAAGTAAGCGAGCATGAGAGAACAGGGGAATGAAGGTTATAAAGAAAATATGCCTTTAATTTGGGTCAAGAAGAAGGATAAGTAGAAAGAGAAACCTCTGAAGGGCAACCTGAAGAAGGAACTGGGTTTTTTTCAATATTGATTTTAAAACAACACAAAAATCCAAGTGTTTTAGAGACATTTTATTGTTGTGCCTAACTAAAAGAGTCAAATATATTAGAATTCTTCCAGAGGAAGACTGAATTCTAATGAGTTTCGGCCTCATAAGTGAAATACTGGCTTTATTTCTTGCGGTAGATGGACTAAATTAAACATGCAATCTGAGCTTGGTAAATTGTGTGAGCTCCTGGGCATTGGGATACTGTGGAAGGCTGGCCACATTGCAAGTCTTACCAATTTAACATGAGAAGCCTTAATATTTTAAAAGGAGGACTTATCTTCATGGACCCATTACAAAGTTGTATTGCCAGACCATGATTCAAGAATCAGCCTGAGAACTGTGTGACAGTACCTTTCTTTAATAGGAGACTTAGGTGGTATCTCCTGAGGAAGATGCCTCTCCTCAATGGCATTGTATCTTCATTTAATGTAGGCTCAGTCCTCATAACCTTTGTGCAATCTGTCTTTTAGCTTTCAGGCTTCCTGTCTTGCTGTTGAAATCAGGAAGATTTCTACCTGCCAGAAAAAGATAAAACCATAAGTGTATCCTGTGCATAAGAGCAGTACCTATATAGAAGAAATGCTTCTCTCTATAAAGGTGTCAGCATGAGAAAATGCTGCTATCTTTATATAATACCTCAAGAGGTATTGCAGGAGGTGTGGATTTTGTCTTGTATTGAGCCTGAGCATCTTGCAGGGTATTTCTATAAACAGAACAATGCAAATATTTGGTTTTAAAATTGTTTGAAATCGATTTTTGTGAGCAAGTAGAACTTTCTTTACCCACAACCTGTCTTCATTCGTGGACTTCTACATTTTAAATTCTACTGAAATAGAAATGCAGTTTCTTAGTTATTGCTTGGAAGTTATCTGGCTCTCTGAATTCACTTGCTCAGGTACTGAGGATTATGGAGTGAGCACAAGCAGGACATCAAACTGTTACTGTAGTGGTTCCTGACAGGCAGGAAGAGGTACTACTATGTAGCTTCAGCGGGTATGGTTTGAAATTGTATCGTGATAAACAAATGGATATAAAGGATACTAACCCTTTTTGCTCTGAAGATGTTTCATGCACTGTGATATTACTTCTTGACTATTGTGTGGAGGTGTGGCCATTTCCCCCTTTTTTGGGATATTCCAGGCAATGCAAGTATTTGATAAGCAGTGGATAGATTGCTTTTGAGTTTTCTATTTAATTTATTTACAAGGTATATTGATGCTTTTTTCTTAGTTTTTTGTTGGGTTTGGTTGGTTGGTTTTACTGATGTGTGGGGGAAAGGTATTGTGTGTTTCTTTATGTTTATTTATTTATTTAGTGTGGGTTTT
>JANRGV010000084.1:49207546-49232398 GCA_024734035.1 Alethe castanea
TCCTTCCTTTCCTTCCTTTCCTTCCTTTCCTTCCTTTCCTTCCTTTCCTTCCTTTCCTTCCTTTCCTTCCTTTCCTTTCCTTCCTTTTTTTTTTTCCCGAGAATTTTTAGGGTACTGACTTATTGGAGAGCTGCAGTTAGTTGTAACTTTTGTTTTATTTTACTTACAGGATTTTTTTTTAAACAATACTTTTGGCAGTTAGCTAGCAGTGATGAAAGGTATAGTTCTTGATTCCAGCTGGCTTGTCTTGCTCTATTTGAAGGGATAGAGTTGAGAACAAGCTATGAAAACTTCAAGAAAGTGCTGTGTGAGAATGTTTTATTTGGAAGAGATAATGAGTTAGCCACAAAATTAGTAGTGGTTAGTACAGAGTAGAACAGTTGCATGGTCATTAGCCTTGATCCAGTGACACTCCACTGCTACATTTCAAGGATGACTTCTCAGGGGCGGTTCAGTGAATGATACATTTTTGTTTATTTTTCTTACAGTACCATTTCTTGAACAACTGAAAAATGAAAAAAACCCCAAACCAAACTTAAAAAAGATTTTCTTTTTCAACCAATGAAGTGCTGTCATATTTTATTTCACCTCCCATCAACAGAATATTTCATTCTATTCTACACCTCCCATTCTTTTTATAAAGCTTCAATTTGCACATGGCTGTTTGTGACTCCTTGGGAAGAGAATATATACTGTTTTCTTAAACTGCTACAAATCATCCAATAAAGTAGGGCCTCTCTTTTTTTTAGTTAATTCACTATAAATTGTACAGCCATTCAGTTTGCTCACATTGTATGTGGTACTTAGGTTAACTTGTCCCTGTAGTCTTGGAGTTTATTGACATTTTAATCCAAAATAGATGGTACATTGGCCTTTCCAGGTTATGAAAAATGGTGGTTTATTGTAGTCATATAATACAAGTTAATTAAGCCAGAGCTGCTATTTGATTAAAGTTTTGATAAGCTATCACAGTCTACTAATCCTAAAGCAGAGCACTTATTTAAAAGGAAAGGAAATAATATTGGGAGAAGATATTAGTGCAAGATATCTTGCTTAATTAACTTGTTTAATAGATTTTAGAACTGAGACATTTATAGATGATAACTAACAAGCTGTCAACATTTTTAATGAGTGTAATGGACTACTTCAGGTTGATGTAGAAATATATTTTTAGATCTTTATAGAGCTTGAGTTAATGGCACACTGAAAGTTTCTCATTAATGATGTCCAGCTGATAATACACATTGAAAATTAAATTTAATGTTGTACTTGTTGGGAGATGTGGTGTGCTGCTATCAGTTCATTTGCCAGAAAACAGAGTCTTGGGGAGATGTGTTGAATGACTGGAGGTACCATAGCCTATAAACAGAGATGTCCTTGTCATAAGCATGACAGTGAGAAGGTCATTTGAAGGTTCTCAGCTTTCAATTTTGGAAAATATCTTAATAGAGCTTGTAGCACTTAAAGTTATGCTCTGTGTTCAGAATATTCATTTGAACAGAAAGCTAAACAAGATTTGATCTTTCTGTAATTTGTGATTGTGACATTCCTAAAACCGGTGTTAGCTGTGTATTAATTGTGTTAATTTTTGATTCACAGCAAATGTATGTTTCAGAAGCGCTGGGTTAAATTTGATGGAGACAGCATTTCTTATTACAACAATGAAAAGGTAAGGGACATGTTTTGGTCATGTTTGGAACACTATGCATCTGTGTAATACACAGGGGACTACAAAGAAATTATTGAATAATTACAAATGTATATTCATCTTAATTTAGTTTTCAATTCTAAAATACTGGGGTGAGATGTGACTAAATATTTTAAGGTGTCTTTGTCTTTATGTGTTGTTCATCCTTTTGTTTCCTAGAAGGGCTTGCATTGTTCAAATTTCCAGGTAGGTTTCATCAGATACTTTTTTTTTTTTTACTTTAGTGAGAGACTGACACTGCTGTTGTCTTCAGAACAGAATCATGCTAAACACTTTTGAGAGAGGTTATTTTGATGGTGTTTGCAAAGTGTCTCATCATGGAAACTAGCATGCTGGAGATTGTGAGAGAGAAATTAAAAGTAGCATGGAAGACTATTAAAAAAACCCAAACAACCCAAACCTATATGCTTGTTCACTGTGATTAAAAATGACTTTCTCCTGTTTGTCTTCTATGACTAATTGCATGTCATGGAACTAGGTAAGGTCTGAATAGGAGCGTTCAAAAACAGCACAGTACTACAATGTATTTGGCTATTTTTGTTTCTGTACCTGAGGATTGAATCTTGCTGAAACATTTGCAGACTCGTGAGCTGCTTTGATTAAAGTAGTTCACTTCATAGATGTGATACAAAAATGCATTTGTAAATCATGGTTTTCAACAAAGCATATATTCCTTGTAATTCTCTTGTAATTCCATGTAATTACCCTTCAGAGCATTACAAAATTATTTTCTATTGCTCTGTGGTTTACTAATTAATTTTTCCTCTTGGACTTTTCCTCTTCTTAGACTTAAAAGTGATAAATGATAGTACAGTATGCATTTTAAGGGAAGTTGAGGTTCCCTTCCACATGCATATGTGTTATTTTAAATGCTGGAAACCATTGCCTGTTGAAGATGCATATTACATTAGGAAGAAAATACAGTTTCAGGTAAAAGTTCTGAAGCAGTATGCTGATTGGTGGTGAGAGATCTACAGATGCCTTATGATGGGGTGGAGATGTAAGAACTGAAATAGGACGAGACTATTTTCTGAGGGGCTGAGGAGATAAAAACAAGCTTAAAAATTATTTACATTAATATTTGTGCCTGCTGATTGCAAACTTGAAACAATCTGTTTTTACTTGCTTACTTTGCTTCACTTAGAGTAGAAGACATGATTTTGTAGGTGAAGGGAACAGTAGAATAAGTAATGTTTGGATTACAGTGACAAAAAAATGCATTATCGATCCCATGACTTCAGAGGAGCAGAAAAGCAGGGTTAGTCATTAAGAAATACTTGAAAAAAATACAGCAATGGGATTTGCTTAACACTATCTGTAGGATAATTAGGGAAAGAAATGCTAAGAAAAGAATTTAAAGTCTTGTATCTGCACTGGGAATTTCTTTTTTCCCCTTCTTTTTGAAATCACTGAAAATGTTACTTGGAGGTCAATTGTGCTTGAATAGACTTGCTATGGGTCTGTTTGTCATAAGAGATTCCAGAAGCCTTCCTTTCTGCTGAAATGAGTGTTTAGTGTGTCACATAATGCGTAGGAAGCTACCAATTCTGCATCCTCTATTTAAAAGGTCTGTGTGGTAGGTTAGGCTATCAGCAGCTTGGCAAACGCTTGTGTTGAAGTCTCTTTGTCTCACTTTTCCTGGAATCTGAGTCCAAGCCTCACTGGGTATTGAAGGAGAAGCTGCTTGTTTACCAAATCTGGGCATCTGACTTGTTAACTTGGTGAGTGAGTCATGAAGAAATGTTTTATCTGAGAACTGCAAGGCCTGAAGCAAATTCTGGGGACTGAGGAATTTGTGAAATTCAAATTGACTTGCAGATAGGTGGAAAACAGTATTTCTTAGTGTCCAATGGGACTGTGTTGAATGAGGAAAATGAGTTTTTGGTGCAGTGGTCTCTGCTGGATCACTATCTCCACACCTATGGTGTTTGGGTCTTCATATTTCATGTGAGATGGATATCAGCATTTTCCTACTATTGCTTGTGTTTTTTTACCTTGACATTATAAATAACTATTTGCAGACCCATCAAGACCTGCATGCAACTTGAGCTCCTTGCAAGGCCTTGCATGTTCCCCTTCCTACCTACATAGCTGGCCATTTGTATATTTAAGTGGGGAAGTTGTTGTTTTAATTTTAAAACTTAATGGCAAATTCTGTCTATTCTAATCTGTGTTTGTCTTAGGATGTTCCTACACAGACAAGCATGTTATAAAGAAATTATACTTTTGGTTTCATGTATCAATTAAAGTAAGTTCTCAGGAGGAAACCAACCCATACTTGATATTTTTCTTCTTATTAGAAGCAGAGAGGGTTAGACTCAGTGGAATGGAACTGTTTATTTTACCCAAAAACACTACCAATATTAAATAGCTCTATTTGTCATTCAAATTAGGAACTAGAGAGGAGTGAGGTTCTCAAGAAGGGGAAGTGTACTACATGGCTAATGAAGAGTGAAATAACCGGAGACTATAGAGGGGAGACACAGAATATTTTTCCTGAAAATGCCCATATGAATGCTTCTTTGAATGATTTAAAGACCAATTTTATAACTATTTCTCTAATTTTTGTTTTAGCTGTGTATCAACTTCTACTTGATGGAGATCTCTTCTTTACTTTGTATCTGCATACATAAAAAAGATTCAGCTTTTAATAAGCAGCATCTGACCTAGGGAAGGTTTTGGGTTGAATCTGTGTTGCTCTCATTTCTTCTGTGTTCCTGGTCCTGAGAAAGCTGCTGTAATCAGAGGAACATCCCATGTGGCTTTGTCTCAACAGAGAGGATGGTTAACTGAAGAGGGGAAGGTAGAATTGGAGAATTTTTTTCAGCTACCCTATATGCACAAGGTTTTTTTCAAATTTCTTCCTACTTTTGGCAGAACTCTGATGTTTTGTCATGCACTTTATAGTAAGTGAAAAACTGCTGGTTACATTGAAAGTTTTTATTTAAAACAGCTTAGCATTGCTGACGAATATATTTTTGATTTAGGAAAAAGATTTCACTCTTCAAGTGGAGAACTTCAGTATTTTGTGTCACAGTACAAGTGAACATTAAAAAGAGCAAAATTCACTCCAAAACAGATGAATCACTGTCATTCTTGAAATAGGTCATACTTAATCTGTTGTGGAAGTAAAACCAAAGTAGTTCAAAATGGTATATTCCAGGATCCTTTAGCTCATCTCTGAACCACAACTGTCAAGAAGTGACGCTCTATTTGAAAATAAAAGTTTATATCGAACCAGCTGATATAAAAAAATCCACCCAAACATTTTGCTTTCCCCGCTAGAAAATTTTTTGTCAGAGAATTCTTAGTAGCTTTTAAAGTAGTTTTCACCACTCAGTAACAGAATAAATACCTGTGATGTTCTTGGCTGCGTTTGTTTGGGTTTGTTTTCTATGTTCTTAAATAATTCACCTAATTTCTAATCTGGAGTATTTCAAAGAGAGATATTGTATCTTGATCCACAAGAGCTTTTTAACAGGCATTATTTTTGCACATGAAAGAAAAGCTGCTGCACAAGAAAGATAGATTGATAAATTGTTATGTTTTAAACTGTATTTGAAAATATGTATGCCTTGGAGAACAAAGCTTTAAAAAAGGATGATGGATGATTGTTTAAATTCCAAAGCAGAACTATGCTCAGCTGAAAAGGAAATTGACTATTTTTTTTTTTTTTGAGCAAATTAAAGTTGTAACTTTCAGCAGTCTGTTACTCTCTTGTGGTAGTACCAAATACAGCCAGTAGATGCCTGCAAACACCGTAACATATTTATAACTGAGCACCTACAGAAACAGTATATGTAAAAATTATGTTTTACCATGGAAGGATCAGTAGCTAACGTACGTTAAAATCACTCTTTTAACAAATATAGCCATAATGGAAATAGCTATGGAATTCTATCTATGGTCATTCTGACTATTCCACATGTGTAACTATAGTAACATGCTTGCATCTGCTATATTTCAATATTTTTATTTTTTTACCTACTAAACTACCTTCACGGACATGTATTAGTACCTCAAAGTGAAACAACATTAATATATTAAACTCAGTAAACAGAAAAATGATCCAGTGTATCCTTCCTGCTTCACATTCACAATGTTCCTCGAGTGCTTGTATGAAGTCTGTTTTAATAATTTATACTTTGGGAGGGAAGTTATTACAGCACAATTTCTTTATGGGGAGCTGACTCTTGGACTATTACTGCATCTGAATCATAAATCTTATCAGTATATCTGAGTTGCCTTAGTCAGAAGATGAATTGATGAAAGCATAGTGGAGACAAGAGCAGCATTAACTCTGGAATCCAGAAATAATCCAAATGTGTTTCTGTGCACGTCTGCTTCAGCTTTCCTTCCTGCCAACCCCCACCCCAAACCCGTTGGTTAATTAGGTTAAAATTGAGCTACTTGAAGGAAATACTTGTAGCAGATCCTTTTTTTCTATCTTGCATTTGTGTTCTATTCAGTTGTCCTAATACCTAGTGGGAAATATAAAAATACTGGGAAAATTTGTGCTGACCCCAGCAGCACAATTATTGTGGTTTGACCTCAGCCAGCAACCACACCCCACACCCACTCACTCTTCTCCCAGTCAGGATGGAGAGAGAATCAGAAGAATAAACATGAGAACTTGTGGGTTGAGATGGAGACACTTTAGGAGGTAAAGCACAAGCTGTGCACAACCAAATCAAGGAGTTCATCCACCTCTTCTCATGGGCAGGCAGATGTTTGGCCATCCCCAGGTGAGCAGGACTCTAATCTGCTTAGTGGTTACTTGAGAAGACAAACTCCATCTCTGAGAACATCCCTCAGCTTTATGTACTGAACATGATGCCATGTGGTATGGATATCCCTCAGGTCTGCTGGGATCAGCTGTCCGGGCTGTGTCACCTCCCATCTTCTTGTGCACCCCCAGCCTCCTCGGGGATGGGGTGGGGCGAGGAGCAGAAAAGGCTTTGACTCTGTGCCAGCTCTGCTCAGCAATGGCTGAAACATCCCTGTGTTGTGAGCCCTATTTCTCACCAAACAACCCCATACTAGCTCCTAGGAAGGGAATTAACTGTGTCCCAGCCAAGAAAAGCACACACATATAGCAGAAAAGCACATACCTGATCCAAGCTAGAGCATTCTTGTTAGCACTGACAGGACAGTGTATTTTTCCAGTGTGATGCCCTTCTTTTCTTCAAACTTAGGGATAAAATCAGTGAATTTACTTTTCTTATTAGGTCCCCACTGAAGTGGCAAGGTGGAGGGGGAACAGCAAAACTATTTGGAATTCTCTGCCTGGACGAAGTATAATATTTTTCCCATATCTGATTCTATCACATAAGCACAATAATTATATATTTTTAAATTATTTTTCTGTGAGATAGTAAATGCAATTTACTTTGGCTTAAAATTGTAAATTAAAGTGTGGTGTTTTGTAATATTAATACCATGAGATAATTTAAGAAGTTGCATCTCAAATATGCACAATCTATCTCATAATGGGATTTTACTCTATTTTAGAAGATAGTAGATGTGCATAGATCCAGGACAGTGAAGTTGGTGGTAGGTAAGTAGTGAAATGGTTCACTTATTCAGTTATATTAAGTGTGGTGAACTTCCTAAACATCATGACAAGTAGTATTACATCAGAGGAATTTAAAATTCCATGAGAATTAAATATTTTTACTGCCTTTTTATTACAGGAAGTGTTCTCAAAAGGAATAATACTGCTCTCTGCAATAGCAACAGTAAGAGTTCATGGGGAGAATAAGTTTGAAGTTGTCACATCCCATAGGACTTTTGTTTTCCGTGTGGACAAAGAAGGTAGGTAGAAGATGTGTGTTTCTGAAAATTGCCAAAAAGCTGTGTAATCACTGTTGATAAATTCTGTTTGTGAAATATAACTTGTTATATTATGAGAAATATTTTTGGAATCCAGTTGATTTAAGCTCCTTTGTGAAACTGGAGATAACTCTAAACTTTGTAAGAGCAATGGAAATTGTTGGGCAATGACTTTTTGAAATACCAAAATGAGAAGATTATTTTCCCAACTCTACTGCCTCCTCCCCCTCCATCCCAAAGATTAATTTGTCTGAACATTTCTCAAATCTCACTAGCAGCTCTTACAGCCTGTGTGCTCTCAGACTTCTATGAGTCACCACTTGATAAAAAG
The DNA here is from genome assembly GCA_024734035.1 of Alethe castanea. Taxonomy (NCBI): domain Eukaryota; kingdom Metazoa; phylum Chordata; class Aves; order Passeriformes; family Muscicapidae; genus Alethe; species Alethe castanea. The sequence goes on from JANRGV010000084.1 coordinate 49,215,418, forward strand.
TTAACAAAAAGACAATGAATGATGCCTGGGATGTGATGCTGTGATCAAAGGAAATCCGAGGTTCTCTGTCCTATACAGTGTTTTCACCCAGGTATTGGTAGAGATTAAAAATGTAAATTGTAGCAAGGAAGTTAGTATGCCTTCTAGTTGAATGCTTTATCAACCTACAGCTGTAATATGTGGAATCAATATCATTGCATGTATGATTTATTTATGGAAACAATCAAATAAAAAAGAATGCCTAGAAAAAAAAGAGTTGTGCAATATGTATTTACAGCAGTAGATGCCAGAGCCATTATAGCTAAGGGTCTTTCAGCATTTCTATTATCAAATCCCATTTTTATGGGTTATAGTTGGGTGTAAACATTTGCTGCAGGCTGTAACAGGAGTGCAGCATCAGTGAACAAATCCTTCTTATCAGGTTTGGCTCAAATAATTTCAAGCATTTTTATGCTCTTAGCTGAGTTTAAAAGTATGCATTTCTTTATTATTTTTGCATTTCTCTTCCAAATTTATTTTAATTTTTTTCATAAATTGGAATATGACCATCTTGGTGCAATACATTTTGGAGGGCTGCAATTTGTTTTGTGGACCTTTGCCTTCGATACTATAAAAATTTTAAAAACTTATACTGACTTGTAAAATATATTCAGAGCAACCACTTGTTATACATGAAATTCCATTTTCGTATAGTATATAACTGGCTTTGGACATAGTAACCTGTCTGTAAAGCTGTTCACTTAAGATTAGACATGCTTATTGTACAAGGAATCTGGCCATTACTGTATCCAGAACTGGATGATGTATTCCCAGCAAAGTATGTAAATAACCCTGCTTGATTTCTGTTATGTGCAAAAAACCAAAACAGTTACTTGATACTATTACTTCTGTGGATTTGTGGTTGGGAATTGTTCTGGGACTATTCAAAGGGTACTTCCAAAGATTTTGAAATGGAGACTTTTATATGTATTTTGAGATATCAGAAATGCATTACTTTTGGAGGGATTTAAATATCTAGAGGGAAAAGCACTATATATAATGATTTGGAAAGCTTAAGTGCTTTTGGGGGCAAAATAAATAACCAAACAAGGGATAGCAGTGAATTAGAGCATAACTTGCTCAGATGCAGTGAGATTTTGTTTCACCAGAGTGAAATACCATTGGAAAAAAAAACACTTCTAGAGTAATTTGATGCCCTCAGCTATACTAAAATACTTTAAAAAGATTACTGGGGTATTTCAAGACAGCATATATGTATTTTAAAGCAACATTTTTTACAGGAACACTTGGATCACATTCCCTGTGCTAATCTGTCAGGCTGCTATCTTCCTTTTTTGAAAAATATTTTATGATACCTTAATTTGTGTATTTGTTCCTTCATGTTGCACACATGCCATTTATGAAATAAGCACGTTATTATTTCAGTGGTGGTCCCTGCAGTCTTCATGCTAATTTTGCTGGCTTTATACATGCTGTGTATAGAGCTTCCAATCCCTCCCTCCCCCACTCCCACCTCCTCCCCCCAATATATTTTGTGATCTGGCTCTTTCAGAGCAAACTGTTGAAATATTAATGATACTCCAATCGTATAAGGCAAACCTAATTCATTCGGACTACTCAGCATTAAAGTATATTGATCTTAGTCCAGTGAAATGTCTGAACATAGTGAATGAGACTGAGCAAAACTTTATTACTTCACCTCCTTGTGTTCATGTATTTGTAAGATGTTACATTAATAATGCATGCAAAGATGCTCAAACATGCATTTTCTTAATTACTCAGTACCCTTGACAATATCAAGCTTAACCAGCACACCTTAATGGAATAGATTGTAAATTACCAAGTTTTTTTCCTTTAAAAGCATGGCAAAACATGGAATAGCACTGGTGATGGTTTGCCTCTTCAGTGACAGATGATATTTAGGCTCCCTGGTTCCTGCTTACATAACTTGTAATTCTTTCCCATTGATCTGGCTTCCAGAAGATGAACATGCCACCTCAGTCTTTAAGCTGTCTGGAATAAAGTATCTCAGAACTAGTAGTCATGATTTTAAGAATCTTGATCATCAATTTGTTTGCATTGGTGTGTTGATTGTTGGGATTTAATTGGATGGCTGTCCTTCTAACAACTCTCTAATACAGAGTCTCATTATTTTTATTTACACCTCCTCCTCAATGTGGATGTTCTCTCTGATTTGGCATAGCTATACCACCAACCAATGTAGCAACAATACTGGGAAAACCAATGTGTAGAGAAGAATGAAGCTGCTGCTTAACTAACTGTCTTTGAACAATTTTATTTTCTTGTTTAGAAGAAAGAAATGACTGGGTTAATACAATGCTCAGTGCCTTGAAATTGCAGTCTGACAATAACTCTCAGTCTCGAACTTCTGCCACCCCTGAGAAAAGTGGATATCTTGAGCTGAAAGGATACAAAACCAAAATCTTTATTCTACTTCAGGGAAGTACTGTATGGATCTGCAAAAATGAGCAGGTAAATTTTTCATGTGCTTTTTTTGTGAATGAAAGCTTATAAAATAATTTAACTAGCGAGTCGGAAATTGATGGCTCTGTGAATAGGTGCATTTCAATATAAATGCATATCTCTTTACATGTAATACTTTATTACTGCAATTCTCAGAAGGCTTCACAAAGCAGGCAAAGAATCATTATGTCTGTTGTACAATAGAAAAAAGTGAATATATAGTGAGGTGAAGTGAAAAGCTCTGAGTGTCAAAACATGTTAGTGTCAGGGCTGGGATTAATTCACTCTTAAAATGTGGGCCATAAGTACTCAATTTAATCAGAAGGCTTATTTTGTGCATTGGTTTCAATGTTTTATAATACAGTGCCCTGGAAAATGTGCTATACAGAAACATACCATGATATTTAACTGATACTTCAGGGAAATGTTCAGAAATGATTTTTTTGTTTCCAAGAAGAGACTGGCCGGATTCTGTTGTTCACTGTAATATTTTAAAAAATGTGAAATAGGTCTATCTTTTCAACTTCCAAAATCTAGGGCTTTAGTTTTGTTTTGACTATATGATAGTATAAAGAGGAACTCTCTAGGGTGCCATAGGCAGGGAATAAGCGGGGGTAGTTGGGTTCAGTGAATAATTGTGTGAACTAGTGGAAGAAAAATCTATTGCAGGGCAATAAATGGCAGGTGCTATTTCTTTGTGAGGCCATTGATTACCCACAAGTAGCTGGAACCTGAGGTGGCATTGAGGGAGGTGTTTTTACATGCTTACCTTGTTCTGTTTCTTTCAAAGATGTGTACAGGCAAATCCCTGTCTCAAATGTGCATGCTCTCTCTTGGAGTTGATCTCACTTCCTCTCCTGTTATCCTCTGTTCGAAATTATTTTGGTGTGCTTGAGGGTCCACGTAATGCTTGATATTAAATCTTACCATTCTTTCCCAGGGTATGGCAGGAAATTAGAGACTAAGAAAGATCTGTTTTTCTTTCTACTTACTGTACTTCAAGGAAGTTTTACTTGTTAGGTACATTCTTTGAGGTCAGTCAACAGCCAACTAATCAAGTATGTAATTGGGTTTGCATGGCAAACCTGAGGAGGGAAGCCCAGCAGCGCAATGGGGGATGAACTGACTACAGCCCCCCCCTCCGCCATCCCCCTAAGGTGCTGAGTGGGGAGGAGGCAGAGAAAATCAGGAGCAAAGTTAAGACCAGGAAGAAAGGAGAGTGGGGGAAAGATATTTTAAGATTTTGGTTTATCATTATCCTACTGTGGTTGGATTGGTAATATAAAATAAAGATTAAACTGATTTGCTGAAGTGGAGTCTGGTTTGCCCGTGACAGTAATTGGTGAGTGATCTCATCCTGTCCTTACCTCGTCCCTCAATACTTCTGTTATATTTTCTCTCCCCTGTCCAGTTGAGGGAGGAGTTGAGTGATAGAGAAGCTTTGGTGGGCATCTCACAGCCATCCAGGATCAACCCACCACAAACATGATACTATTTATGGATTTATGATGTTCTGTAACTATAGCAAAACTCCATAATTTATTTAGATTTTTAATATGATACCAAAAGTGTCATTTGAATTTAAGCCCGCAGCATATGTTTTGCTGAATGAGCATCAAGGAGAGAAATTGGTTTTCATAGCTGAGCACAGTACTCTTTATATAAACTGAAATCTTCAGGCCTGATTATTGTAATGAATAGGTGACCTGTCAGTTAGCATGTTTATTTAAGTTCACAGCTCATCTTTTAGGAGGAACAAAACCAAGATGTAAGCACCACCCCTCCTTTCTGAGACCCTGTATTTCACTGAGGTGCTCTTGCATTTAGAAAGAATGAAGTTGACTGACTTTATGGTTGTTGCTTGTGAGACTCACACTATGAATATGCTCAATATTACTCTTCTATCATGGCATTTCCAGGTATTTTATCTTTGAAGGTCCATGGAAAGCATTTTCATCCATGAAAATCATCTTTTTGTGGATGTTCATTGTTAACAAGCCACTTTTCCTTTCAGAATTTATGCTTTTTTAGTCTTATGTCCCTGAATATTTTTAAGTGGTGCTTCTGGATGTTCTGAGCTTTTTGATTGAGGAGCAAAGATATCCAGACTTGTGGAGGAATTTCTCCTTCAGAGTGATGGGTCATTTGCAATTAGTTATGTCCCTCTTGAGAGTTGCAGTACCAGGCATCAAAGTTTTGCTTTTTTATTTTGTTCTTTCTCTATTTGGATACAACTGTTGAGAGCATCTTTCTTGCCTTGCGTTTGAACTTCCTCTGTTGATATGAGGCACTCCCAGCTCTGCCCACTGTGCTGAGTCTGTTTTTCTGGTTATATGTTGATAGAAAACAGAGCCATTTACTCTTGAAGGGTTCTTGATTGCTCTTTTCTGCATTTTCAGAGTGCAGATTATATGATTCAGATATTCTAAGACTTCTCCCATCCTCCATCACTTCCTATTTTTACAGATTTTTAAATTTTTTTTTTGTATGTACACGTGTGTTGGTTCTTTTGTTTATGCTGTTGTGTGGCAGGTTATATCTGCTCTGCCCTTCAATATCATGCATTTCAGATTTGCCTTAGCTGATCATGAAAGCACATGCTTATACAGCCCTTTTACTAGATATTTGTTCCCTTCTCTTTTCAAACCCAAATTCTAGCACAAACACTCTGACACCGAGGTCCTCCCTGATGTTAGATACTAGTAAATCTTAAATATACCCTAACAAAGGATCCTCTTAGACATCAAGTGGGTGCTCTGCAAAGATCACTGCCTGCAGTGCAGCAGAAGGCAAACCAAAATCAAGCCCTAAAACAGAATGTTTAGATGTGCTTTCAGCCTGTTAACTCCTCTTCTGTGTAAGAATATTGCAAATAATGGTGCAAAACAATTTTCTTCCCAAAGCTTACTCTTCTAACCCCCAGAAAATTCAAATGGTCCTAAGACATTTTTTTTTCAGATTCTGCATTTGAATAATATTCTTTTTTCATGCAATTTCTGGATGTTTTTTATCAGAAGAAATAGATTCTATCTTTAGGCTTTTGAAGTCTGCAATTCTTGGCTACCCCCTGTGTTTTAATTTCTAGTGGAAAACAGAATGATTTTTACTGCAGTACTCAAGAAAACCATCACAATACAGCACTAATCCATTAGAAGGCGCTGTTGATCTAAAAATCCTTCCCTATCTCAAATTTGCAGTTGAGCCAGTAATTATCAGGCAAATCTGTCCAGGGATGTCCTCAAATCCTGTTCATATTGGAATTCACATCCATACCAGGCTCCCGGAGAGCCTTAGAGGGGTTTATTATAACTGCAGTGCTAAAAGACACCTATTTAGACTTCTTACAATGTTGAAATGAGATTGGATCGGGCTTATTCATTGATTTTTAATAAACTTGGTAGAGGAGAGTCTGCTGTTACTTTAAAAAAAGATTTCTTCAATGTTAAAAGTGGAGAAGATCCTAAGCCAAATGCCAAATTGTAACATAACCATCATGAACTTTGTGAAGTTCAGATTGAGATCAGAACATCATGTCTTAGGCCTCTTTCTAGTTAAAAAGTGATTGGTTTAGCCTGAACTTGTGGCAGTGATATAGTGCTAGTACAAAACCATCAATTTCTTTGACTCATGTAGTGTAAATTTCTTAAACTTTTTCTCTTGAGCAAAAGTGAAAAGTAAATCATACAGAATCAATTTGTTCAACCTGCAGCTTGCTGAAATTCCCATTTCTGTTTCAAAGTCATTTGTGCTTAAATAAAAGCATGTAATCAGGTCATTCATGGCAGTTCAGACACTGGCTTGAAATGTCAGTCTGCAGTGGGAGTGCCAGTGACAGCCTTTCCTTGGTTACCATCGGAAGGGCTCTGACAAATACTTGTCTGGTCTGCTTGAATATAAAGGGGATTCTTTGTTAGGGTATATTTAAGATTTACTGGTATTTAATATCAGGGAGGGCCTCAGTGTCAGAGTGTTTATACTAGAATTTGGCTTTGAAAAGAAAATCAGGATTTTCTTGTTACTGCTTTGGGTGGCTAGATGTGTTTACCTGAGATATTTGAGGGAATTCTGCCAAATATAAAGATAGGGGACTGGTATGACTGTGTGCCATAATAATTGGTGACATTATCTCCATGCCTGACTCCAAGTTAATGCTAGAATGGTGATGAGTATTCTGTCTGTTATGTATAGGCAACAATACATTACTTATTAAAAACCTCTTATTTCATTTTGGCTCAATGTTCCTTTTGATTTCAGAGGATGTTTTGTTTTGTCAAAAATTGAAATGATTTGCTCTGTGGCAGATGGAAATGTTTATTCATGTTGAATGAACCAGTTAAGGGTGCCTAGTAATTTCAATTTCCTTTGTAATGCTAATGGTGCATTTAAAGCAAAACTGGACAACACCAAAGGATGCATTACGAGAAAGGATATTAAATAGGCAGAAAATGGCAAAAGGCGGCATAAGGTTGAGAACTGATACAAGGATAGCTGAAAGGACAAGCCAAAGCTGATGTTTGAGATTGGCATCTTGAATAAGAGGAAGTGATGTGAATGTCAGTGGTAGGAAGCAGAAGGGATGTATGCATGAGTCTCTGCATAAGAGCAGAGATATGTTCTTACCTCTGTTAAGAAACACAGGCTTAAGGGGGAGCATTTTTGAGCAACCTGACTAGTGAAAGATGCCCCTGTTGGATATGTGTTTCAGGGGGTTTGGATTACATGATTAAAAGTCCCCTCTAACCCAAACCATTCTATGATACTATAAAATACAGTGCCATAGACATTGTGGTTGGGATTCGGGGGCAGACTTGGACGTCTTTTGGTATACAGCAATGGGAATTTATAATGATGCTCTGGAAAGGGGATTGTTCATTAGGAAATGTTCTGGTTTTACCTGGAGAAAATGGAATCCTGATTAATAATCAAGAACATGATGAATGACAGAGAAATCCTGTAAAAAAAAAAAAAGGATCTATTAATAACAGTCAGAAGTGTTTAACAATGGAAGGTTACCAAAGAACAGTTAAATGAAGTCCTGAAGATGAGTAGTAATGACTGGTTGTCATGCTAAAGCATCATGAGAAGTTCTTCTTAATGTATGTAGATTCTTTGGTGTATCATCATGATTATATTTGTGAATATAATGAGTACAAGGTGATGGAAACAGTAATATGAAAGAAAATTGGGGAGAGGAGTTGAATGCAAGTTGAGCAGAAAGGAAAATACAAGTTTTGAGATCTAATGAGGAACCCTGAGAAAAGCAACTGAGTTCTGAAAAGGAAGCAAGAGAAAAAGATGGGAGAAAAGGCACAAAAGGAAGCAGGAGGAGGAACAAGACCATTCAGATGGCTGATAGAGGAGGAGAGAGAAGTGCCTTATATGTATAGGATGTGGCAATGGAAGGAGAAATTACTGAAAATGAGAAAACAAGAAGCAGCGCAATCCTTGTAATTGTGTTTCTCCTGTTCCCCATCCCGCATTCTCATCTCCCTTGCCCCAAGAATATGTGTGCTTTTAGAGATTTTATGATAAAAAACTATTGTTTGTAATAGCTGGGAAGCTCTAAAGAAACTGTGCTGTACTTGATTGCTAGTGCAGACTGTGATCAAACATGGTTGCAAACATACAACTGAGCTTGTCCTGGAATGCCTTAAATAGGTGGAGATAACAAAAACAAAATAACATTTGCTCTTTGTTGTTTGATTCATTCTGGCTTTGCTCTTCCTTCATAACAATACAAATCTGTAGCAAATATTAAAAAGCAAAAACAGAACAACCCAAAAATATACCAGATACATTGGAGGGGGAAAGACTAATATGAAGAAGTGATTTAAGGCAAAATATACTGTTACATTGGTGACTGGTGGTGGAATCAAATGATCCAGCCCCTTTTAAATATAGTTGTTTGCATCAGGCTGTGGTTGGGATGATAGATTAAAGTCATATCCCTAATTTTCTAGGAGCTCCTTTCAAGAAATTAATTCAGATTTTCCACACTCAAAAACATAGCAATGATCAATTGCTGTGCATGACATAAGAAGCAACTGAACAGGAGATGACTTGAATTGTGTAAGAAAGTTTAAATAGTTTGTTTTTGCTTGTTATAATGCAAAATTAATGATTGCAAGAAATCATGTTGAGTGGGGAAAAGGTTTGTTGTTTTTATGACAATTACTTCTTCAGCTTTAAACTAATTGCACTCCTACTTCAAAAATGATTAAAAAATAGATTTAAAATAATATGCTGGTAAAGTGGCTCAACCAGAGAAGAAAAATGTGTGAATGACCACCTTTACAGGGAAGATCTGCATTTTACATTAGAAAATAATTTTGTGTGATATTGTTCTAGGTTATGGAAAATATTAAAGAGCACAGAGAAGGGCATAAACAGAACTTCTATCAAAAAACCCAAAAAAGATGTAAGAGTTAGTGCGAAGTTCTTAAATGTGCAGCTAAACTTTGAGGATTTTTTTCCTGTTCATTTGTTTTTATGCTGAGATCTTGTTGAGATGTAAGTACACCTAAAGCAGTCATGAAACATGGTAAAAAGCCTACTGCTTCCATAATGATAAAAAGCTTCCTGATTAATCTGATTTGGAGTAAAGTTGTCAGTTTTTCAGTAATGCTCCATCAAGCTTATGGATGACTAATACATATATAGCCAGCTACCTTAATCACTTAAAAAATAACAGTGAAGTAAAGTGGGATTTGTTTGAATATCATGAAGATTTTACATAGTGGCAGAGCACACGCATAAGTAGTTGAAGGAGGTTTCAGGCTTTAACACTATTAATGCAATGTTGGGGAAATCCATTTACTTCCAGGAATACTGGAATTTCCCAAGACCGTTGTCCATAACATTGCTCATTTTAAGAACTACTAGCCTGGCTTGAAATCCCATGGTAAAATAATGTATTGGCTCAAAAGCCCTAAATATAGGAATAGAGCATTGTTATGGGAACTTCCTTTTATAATTGTAGACTGGGTTTACATTTATCTTTTTATTTTAAATCACATTAAAAGGTTATTTCTGCATTTAGTTAATCTGAAAAGTTGTATAATCAGCATATATGTGTGAATATGCACACACTTAAATTACAAAGTCCTCTTTTTTTGTATGTGTGTGCAACAAGAAGGTTTGAGGCAACAGTGAAACTGAAAAAGAAAGTATTTTTCAAAAACACTTGAATCTCTTGTCTTTCCATAGCTCAATATACTGTAGAATTAAGTGCAGCTAGAACACAATTTGATTTCTGTTTAATTGTAAACATATTACTCAGCTCTCATAGGAAACATGCTGAAAAACATATCAGTAGTTTTGTTTTGTGTTTTTTTCTCTTAATTGCTTTAATTTTAAATTGAAAACAATGTAAAACACATTTCCCCCATCCTCTATTTTTATGCATTTGCCACATTTGATTTCATTTACTGATTTCCTTTTTACTGACTTTCCAACCAATTCCTTATCCACTGAACAGACCACTCATCAAATCAGGGTCTCTGCAGTTTAGAGAAGCAGTGTTGTGGGGGACTGTGTCAAAGGCTTTACAGAAATTCAGAAAAATTACATCTGTGTCTTCTTCCCTTGTCCACCGATGTAGTCATTCCATCATAGAAGGCCACTAGGTTACTTAGGCAAGACTTTCCCTTGATGAAGGCAAGCTGGCTGTTTCAAATCTCAGTCTTCTCCTCATCTGTTGTCACTAGACTTCCATGATACTTTATGTGAATTCCATATCATAATTAGTTAAAAATATCATAATTACTTTTGCAAATTTTTGTTTCGTATATAACTTCTGTTACCAATTTGCTGGATTTGAAATCCATTGCAACTCCATTGTAGATGTGGTGTCAGAATTCAGTCTATACTTCCTGTGGCAGAGCTCAGACAAGTAATGTCGCAAAAGGATATTTTTCTCTTTTGGTACATTTCCTATATGATAAAGGGCTAAGTTGTATGGATGTTCTTCTGTGCAAGGTAACAGATAGGGCTGTTCTTTTGTCCTGTCTGAAGGGAAAAGCAATATTGCTGAAGACTAGGATTTGCCTAATCTATGACAAGTATCATCAGATGAGCACTGGCAGTCACTTTATGATGATTAAAATTTTCTCCTTGGTTGCAAAACTAAATAAAATAGATTTGTGTGCACCAGCAGGAGACCAAAGAATATGTCTGCAATTCATTAATGTGCCTTGTAGCTGACACTAATGTTTAGAACTCCAGGCACTTAAAAGCAAGTGATTGATCACAATGCATTTAGCTTGCAATAGCTGATCATGCAGGAAATGCACAGTGTTCATAAAGAAAACAGTTTTGGCATTCATGGATTTCTGTAGTTATTCAGTGATGATTTTCAAGATTGGGTGGTCTTACTTCAGTCTCTGTTGGAGTTCATCAGAGTAAGGACCATTGCAACTTTTTGAAAACATGCAGAATTTGTAGTCCCCCCTCCCTTTTTTCCTCCTCATACTTTTTCAGCTTCCACCTCTTTTGGTACAAATGCTTAATTCAGCAATAGACACTTGCTCCAAAACTGTTCTTTTCTGCACAGTGTGGGCTGGAAATGGGAACAGTAGCTTTGATGGCAGTGTAGAGAGAGCATGTTGGAGTTGCCATTGGACTACTAAAATAATTAAGCTATTGTAGTTTTCATTAGTTATGCAAAATGAATGGTTTAAAATAAGAATTATAGAGATGATCCTTAAAATACTAAGGTCTTTAATATCATTGTAGCTCAAGTGACATATTAATATTTTTGGGCCATAAATATTTTATTTTTCTTCATCTGTGCCGGTTTCTTTATGTTGTTTGGAGAAGTAGGGTATTGTTCAGGTAATAAACAATGTTTTTTCTACTTCACTATCTCATATCTGCAAATTTTATTCTAAATAAATGAACCATCCTCATAGCAAAAGGAAGAGAATTTATTATTTACAGCTTAGTATGAATGTGAGGAATACCCCAGTGTGCATTTCCAGCAATAATTTCTGTCCCTAGTTAATAAATTGCTAGACCAACAAATTTGAACTTAATAAACTCAAACTGAATTCTTACTACATGAAACACTTCAACATCATGGTTGTTAAATTAAATTCTCACTCTTAAATATTTTGCGTACAAAGTAACATATTTTTAAGGATGGCGTGTTTAAATCTCATTCGTTAAAAATCAATATCTTAAGGATATTTCCAGAAAACTTCACTCAGAAGTTACTTCCATCTCAGCATATGGGTGAGGACCCCTCAGAGATCCATCAGAATGATTGACTGATTGATTGATTGATTGATTGATATCTCATGCTTTTAAAGAAACACATGCAAAATCTTACATGCACTGTAGAACAGAAAAAAATCAAGCTTTGTTAACTTCACTTAGGATGGAAGGTTGTCAAAACTCTTGGCTGTGAGCATCCAGAGAACCATTTGAACAGGCCTGGACAATGCTTGAAAGAAAAATGTATTCAGGAAAATATATGGAAAGCTATGATTCAGGAAATAAATGTAGAAATAATCTTGCTTGTATTGTGAGTCATGCCTAGTGATTTACATTAGTATGTTTTGAGCATTTCAAACAACTTATATTTGGTTTGCCTTGATTGTCTTGGTTAATTTTTTCCTCCTGATAGACTTTTTTATTGTACTTCTGGGGCATTTTCAATAACATTACTTTAAAAAAAAAACTGAGCCAAATAATGCAATGGCTGAAGAGTGTGTTTTACTTATGCAGATAAAAACTTTAATTGTTGACTTTACTTATCCTTTTGAGGATTCTGGTATGTAATATTTAATTATTACATTAAATAGACTATATGTCCATTTCTTGTTTAAGGTGAGTTAGGCTATTAAAAAAATAGTACAGAAAACTCCTGCTGTCTGTGGATATGACTCTGTTTTAGTTATCACAAGAATTGTTTGTCTGGTACCAGCCAATGTTTCTAAATTGTAGATGGATGCAGGCAGAGAGGAGTCTATATCCACTGTACTGCATTTGCCCACATTTAACCCTTGTCTGATGTTTAAGACCAGTATGCAGACCTGTGTTAGAAATACATGAGTGACGTTTTAAAAAAAATTTGAAGCAGAGTGGCTGCATTGGTATAATAAATCTGGCTTTGTGCCCTGCTTCCTGGTTCACAATCAGCTTGTCTGGCATTTCTCTGAGAGGCTCTGCAGGATGTTGCATGTATGATGCTTTTTCCAGCCAAGGGCTGTTATTCCTTGCCATGGGGTAATAAAGAAGTTCAAAGGCAGATAAAATGACAGCAGTCAGCAACAGCAGCTCAGTTCCTGCAACACAGGAGTAATTGCAGCCCATTATTACAATTGGATCTTGCTTCTTTCCCCTGAAGGAACTGAGCAGCTGCCAGTTTACTGGGCTGCAAGAAAACTGATGAGACAGGAGATGGGAGTCAACAAAAGTTGAGAAACTGATCAAGGCAAAATTCATTAGTCCTGAGTTGCTATAAAAGAAGAGAAAGAGACAGTGCTGTGACTGGTCACCACTGATGCCCATGTGGGAGATGGTTTCTGACTTCCAGGTTAGTTGTTTCACCCTGCATTTCTTTTTTCTTCACAAAGAGAAGCAAGGGAGATCTTTCATCTTATTTTGTAAAAAACAAGCCAACCACACAACAGAAGGCAGGAACCTCTTTATGGGACTTATCTATAAAGAGTTTATTTCAGCCTGAATAAGTACATGAGTTGGTTTTTTTTGTGTCTGCTGCAGCTAAAAAAGGGATGATCTACAACTTGTTTGGTTTTATTTAATAACAATGTGCAGTTGGATGATCCTTATGTACTTGCTTATGGTAAATATGTACAATTAGCAGTGTGAAACTTGTCTTTGTTGGTGTTCTCAGCAATAAATGCTAATGTAGAAATGGCAGCATTACATGCAGGAATGAAAAGGTTACATCTACACAAACTATTTCTTCATCCATCTCTGATGTGGTAGGGAATATCAGAAACATATTTCTTAATATATGCAAGTGGAGATGTTGGGAAATTTTACAGGGAGAAGTAAAAGTAAAGGTTAATAGGGTGCAATGTAGACACAAAACCAGAGGATGTTATCACAGTTTTGTGTGATTCTGTGATGCTGTTCAGGTCGTCTAATTGTGCAGGTCTGTTATCCTCACACCTAAATTTCATTCTCCTGTACTGCATGTATATCTATTTAAAAATGAACCTGAAGAGGCATGTGTGGATTTTGTTGCAGCTCAGCTGCTTGTCTTTCTAAATAAAAAGGTTAAAGATGCGTTGCATTTTCAGTATTTATGGGACTGTATAAGGAAAGCTGTTTCTTGTAGGACCTATACACAGATACCTGGTGTGAATTTCCATCTCTTTGAATGTCAGTTGGAGCATTGCCTTTCATGTCAATTGCCAGTTTTCCATTTTAGTGCAGTATTTTGTTTCATTCCTGAATTCTTCTTCATCCTAGTTTCTTAAATGACATGTTCATGCTGAGAAAATATACCTTCTTGTAACTTCAGTGTGTTTCCAGATTGCAGCTGCCCATTTCTACTAATATAGAAGGGCTTTTTGGTAGATTTCGTGTTCTCAAAAATCATTGTAGCATGTTACAGCCCTTCCCACCCACAAATGGTACAAAATGCTGCTGCTGGGTTTCTGAATACCCTAAATTGGAGTGATTTTGTAATTCTAGGTCTATTTTTACTGTTTGTGATGTTCTCTTTTATGTGTTATCTTGATCGAGTCATTGCAATTTTGGTGCAACTTGTGTGAGATGCATCTGCATAGTTTCAGTTATGAGCCAGAACAGTGTTTTTATCACTGTGCTTCCCCATGACATGAAGTGGGTTCAGTTTGCTGCTGTCTAGGCCAGGATATTGCTGTATGATCAGCCTGTAAATCAGTGCTTCCATGTTTGCTTTGGTCACTTTCCATGAACAAATTGCCACTACAGGTGCTGTTCTTCACTAATCACTGATTTGTAAAGCATCTTGACTCATGTGTACATAGCAGTATGTGTTTCAGAAGTTATTATTTTTTTTAATACTGTGTGATTTTGAGGGCTATTCTACACAACACTCAGGAAAGAAATAAGTTGTAATCTAGGCCTGTTGCCCCTACCCAAGAATGTGCTTTGAGGCATGAGTTAACATTGCTGTTGACAAATTTTGTTTTTTAAGTTTCTCATTAAATTCAGGTGAGTGAGATTAATTTCTTGCTTGCAAGGATTTGGGCATGAGTGAGAGACTTGAGAAGTGAAAAGAATATGGTAGACAGATGGAATCAGTATGCTACAAAGGAGCCATGTAGCTTATTGTGGATCGTAAAGGACCTTCCTGTATTGTTCAGTGGATGACAACAGGAAGCTTAATGAAACAAGCAGAAGATAAATGTGTAAATGGAGATAATTTGTTAAAGATTTAATTTTTAGTGTTCTCTCTATTAACTAGCTGTTTAGATAGTAACACGGAGTATAAAGGTTATTTGAAAGCCGTATGTGAAAGGGGTTTTTTTAAGGATTTTGGTTGGGTTCTAACTTCTAATGTGTTGAAGTACATTTTTTAGAGAATGGTTGCTCCATATTTTTGCAATAATTTGTCCTTTTCTTTTAGATATTAGCTTTTGCTCCTCATTAGCAGAAAATAATTTCATTGAAAACTTGAATTTACCTTATTTTACATGAGATGCTTCTAGCTCATAATTTGTGATGGGAGGTAATATTCATTAAAAATTAGATTATGTTCATTATGACGAAGGCATTTTGTTTTTTTGGAAGAGTATATTAATTCTACATTCAGTCCTGGAACATAAGTATAATGCACATATTTTACAGCTGGATCCTTCTTTAGCTGTGATAGTTGCCCATCTTAGCTTTGATCATTGTAAAATCAAAATAAAAAAAAATTAATCACTAAAATCCAATGGCAATGGCTTTTACATTTACTCATGATAAAACTTATTTACAATGGATTTACTAGGAATTCAGTAATCTCTGAAAGTATTCAATACTGTAACCACTTCAGTATTTAAGTAGTGAGAAGTAGATTGCTTATTTGTAAACTCTATTGATTCTTGAAACTCTCTTTTATATATTTACTTTTATACTAACTGGTTTTTTATGTGAAATCACTACCTTCATGGCATAAAGCCTAGGCAAGTATGAAAATGAATAGCTGCTAAGCAATAGCTGTATGTGTGTCTATAAGTGATTTTCCTTTACAAAAATGCAAAACAGTTTCTCTGCATTTATCTGCTATTTTCAACTTTGTCACATAGAGACAAATTAGTATGAGTGAATCTAAAGCCAGCAGAAGAAAATACTTTCTTTATAAACAGAAACAAAGGAACCAATCCCTCAAAACAAACAAACAAAACCCCAAACCCTCCCCACCCTGTTTTTGGCTGAACTAAATGTAAGGATGATGTCTTCCCAGGAGAGATAATACTGAAATGACTGAGTTAGGAAAGATTCGACTTATGAAAAACCTGAGGTGCTGCGTTGCTGTTGTCATGGCATCAGCCCTCTCTTGGTCCAGGCACAGAAGAATGTATGGCAAAACTGGTGGTGCTGCTGTCCCTTCACTGTTTTAGAATAAGTATTACAGAAGTGGGAAGAATTTACAAATCATAGTTTGGTCTCCTTAGGTTTCTGTTTCTAGGGATTAGTGGGAAGTTTATACTTTACGTTGGCTTCCAGAAAAGGCCTGAACCTCCTTGATACCTGACACATTCTTCAAAGTTAATGAATACGTGTGAACACTCTCAAAATTTAAGTCTTCTACTATATACTTATTTATGTATTTCACAAGAAAAAAACATTATTTTTTTGGTAGTCCAAAAATTTCTGAATTTCAGATTTTAAACAAATCTGAAATTTTATCGCTCTTGATGTTTCATTCCTGCAAAGGTGAACATTTATGAACTAGATGAGAGTTTATACTGACTGGCCAAAAACTCTTGTGAGGGTCTTTACTCTCCTCAACTTATTTTTTTCCTTTTAAATTTAAGATCATAATGTCAGCTGTTAAAGTGGAACATTTTTCTTCATGGCTCTCTAAGCAGAAGGTGTCTAAAATCTCCCAAGCTGGAAAAAGTAGTTAGCACAGTCCAGAGCTCTCTATAATTCATGTAATTCATTCATCTATTCTTATATGGTGTGTGGGTGTGTGTGTGTGGGGGTGTGTGTGTGTTTTGTTGCAATATACACCATCTCAGAAGAGTAATTCAGTATGATAGGATCAGAAGTCTAAACTGTTCATTTTATCAACATCAGCTGGAAAATCCCATAGAGATTCAGCTATGATAAAATGGTGTATGTTTGTAATATATTCAGATAGTCATAAATCCACTTTATTTTAAGATATGAAAATGTCTATACTGAGTAGTCCTATTTGCATGGTACTTTAAAAACTGTTAAAACTTTCTTTAAAAATTAATTTCCCTTTGTAAATATTTTGAGTAATGCAAATTACTTTTAATTTAAGTTTGTGAGTAAAAAAAAAAAAAGCTTTGGAAAATTTTCT
>JANRGV010000084.1:49238835-49274440 GCA_024734035.1 Alethe castanea
TCCCAAAAAACCCCAACTCTCATCTTTCTTTGTGCATTTTTGAATCTTAAACTTTTCTTCCTTTGTCAGAAAACCTAGCACAATTCGGTGGATCTGAAACAATGAGCTTTCAGTGGGTAGAAGCAAGACAATTCTTATTCTGAAAAAATAATGCTTGCTTTTGCTGTCGATATTTTTTGTATAGTTCTTGAATAGCCCTATTGTCCTCCTGTGCACTCAAAGTGAATGAATTCATCTTTCAAAGTGGAGCACTTCTTTCTTCCCTATACCAATTCCCACTTCTGTTTCTGAAGTAGAGAAGAAGACTGTACTCTTGAAAGCATATAATTCTGAGCACTGAAAATTAGATTCTAGTGTACCTGTCACTCACAAAGCCAGATTTATGCCAAGTGTTGTGCAGTTTCCTTAAGGAGTTTGTTTGGACCATTATGGAAATAACTTCATTCTAATGCACCAATGAAATTGCTTAATTTGCCACTGTATTCTGTTCTGAAAAGTGGAATCTAATTTCTTAACGTTTCTGACATTCCACTGTAGTTCAGTATTGTAAGTTCTCATGCCCTTGCTGAATGTAAAGCATAATGAGTTATTCTTTCTTTAATGGGATTGTTCAGACATTGGGCATGTGTGCAAATTTTGGAGGTGCTGCACCTAGAGGTAAAGACTTCCAAATTAATGCACTTTGTTTCTAGACTTCTTTCTTGGCTCTGTATTGTTAAATGTAGTACAACAAAGTTTGGTGCCTTTTTTCGCAGACATTATTGTGTGTGTGTGATCTTCGTGTGGCAGGTTGCTTCCATGCGACTTGCTCCATTTTGCTCCAGGGAAAGGAGTTGCAACAAGCTGTTTGAAGGCATAAGAAAGAGACTGAAAGGAATATAGAATACATATTTTCAAGAAAGAACATTATGGAATAAGTAGGTGAATGAAGTTTAGTTAGCATTTCTTTCCTCTTATGTAATGAAATACTCAGTTGTCAGGCAAAATATTGAAAATTCTCAGTTATCAGGTGGCAGTATACATATGGGAAAGGATCTCCTTTTTTCACAACCAGTATTTGGGAAATTTATGAAGTAACATCCTGCAGAGACCTCAAAGCATGTTGTTGTTGTTGGGCTTTTTAATTCTTTGAGGATGTGTCTGTCAATGGCTAGTAAGTATAATTTGCTTTGCTGCAACTGTTTTTTAAGGGCCTTTTAAGTGCTTAGATTGCTGGAAGCTTATTTGGGAAGATGAGCATGTACCTTTTCTTATTTGCATTATTTTTATGACCTTCACCAGTAGCAAGTACCTAAAGGGAAGCTGCTCTGCAGGGGAACTTTTGATCTGGCTTAATAAGGTAGTTATTATTTTGGTCATCTTTGTTAATCATTTACCTTCAGTGAACTTTAATCTGGACCTACAAGTATATTGAAAACCTTCTAACTATGGCTTCTGGTGTTTTTCCAGCTGTTACTTAATAAACAAAGAATGGACTGTGCAGGTTCGAGGATGGGCTTGTTTCCTTTGAAAATCAGGATTTCTTATGGCATATTATTTTAAATAATTTGAACTATTTGAATCAAAAAATGAAAATTTCATCTGATTTACATCTCAGAAGCATAAAATGTTTAATTCTAGAAAGTTAATGGTTTTGAGTTCTTTTTGGTTTCTTTTTTTTTTTCATTTCATTGCTAGAAATAAAAGTTTTGTATTTTTCTATCCTCAGTCTTTTTTTTTAAACTATTTTATGCTCCTGTTTTTCTCACTGGTGATGTGAAGTTACGAATGCTTCACTGCTACAGAGAATTCTGCCAAGTTCACACTCAAAAAGAGATTATTCTGCCCAGTCTTTTCCCATAGAGGGTGAATTAGGGACGATGTAGGCTTAACAGAACTCTCTGCTCCCTTTTGAGGGAGATGTGCCAGTATGAAATCCCTTGATTTATAGGAAAATGTAGGGACTGAGGATGAGGGGAGAGAATAAAAGCTTCTAGGTTACAGGATAAGAGGGTAGAAGAAAAGTAGAAATATTTAAAAATATTTATAATTTTTTTCTATTTTCTAAAATAAATTCTAAGAGGAGTGGCTAAGGCAGGGTAGTTATTGAAAAACTTCTAGTTTTCATAAAGGTTTGTGTCAAAATTCACACCTAATTCCTCACTGTTACTGTCAAAGATAATGGCATGTAAAAAAGCCCCCAAAAATTCTTAATAAGAAGTTTGGCATGGAAACATTAGCTACCTTATCTCACAGCATATTTAGTAGTGGGAATTCTGTCATTCTAAGAATCTCATATTATAATGGATGTTGTGCTTTTTGGGGCATTATTCTATTTAATGCTCGTGTGATACAATTGATACTTCTGCTTGTGCATAGACACAGGCATATATGTGTGTCTTTTGTCAGATTTAACCTTAGCAATCCTGGCTAAAACAATATTTCTATTTGCTCATATCTGAAACAGGGAAATAAAATTAAAAGAGTTTTGTGAAATATTTTCTCCATGTAGACTTTAGTGCTCAAAAATTTGTAGATCTTACAAAGAGAAGCTTGTCAGTGATCGAGGTTTAAATACGTATTAACTAAAAAAACAGTTCTCTCTTCAGAGGCAGGCAAATCTGAAGCTTTTACCCTTAAGTGCTTTTATTTTTATCAGTCTGTATCCAACTACTTGTTACCTGAGAGGTAACTGTGAACATGCAAGTGATAAGATATGTGAATTTGGCTTTTTGCTTGGGTGATATAGTTTGGTTTTGTTTCTGATTTATTTACTGTTTTCAAGAATTATGCTCATATTTCCAGAAAGTAAACTTGTGTGTCTGCCTTGAGATGAACATGTAAATAAATTTGTAGAAGGAAATGCTGATGGTATTCCAAATAGATAAGAAATGACATATGTATTCATCCGTTTTTCCAAAATCCATACATTTGACAGACCCTCACAGGAGCTCAGTGTGAGCTCAAATTTTATTTCCCAATCTTCACTACAAAATTTATTTTTATTTTGAGTAATTTTTCCATGCAGCAGAAAACAATTTCACTTGGTTTAAGGCAAAAATACTTTCTTATAACTGAGTCACAACTTACCCTTGGTCTATTTTAGCTGCTGTATAGGGCCTTTTTTCAAAGACATGTTTAGTTTATATACTACATCAGAATCATGAGGAATCAAAGCTTTTAAAAAGAATTTTATACATATTTAGTTTGTTAAACACTCAGTTTTAAAGCAAGAAAAAACTGTTGTCAGTGAGAAGGATTTAGCTGTATTAAGTTTATTTAGGCACTAAAGCATGATTTAAGCTAGAT
Organism: Alethe castanea; assembly: GCA_024734035.1. NCBI lineage: Eukaryota > Metazoa > Chordata > Aves > Passeriformes > Muscicapidae > Alethe > Alethe castanea. The sequence goes on from JANRGV010000084.1 coordinate 49,242,124, forward strand.
CCTTCCATAATTTTGCATTCACATTTTAATGTGATCTATTGTTTAAAATTTTTTTTATTCTTTCCCTTATTAATTGTTCGAGCATACATTTTTTCTCCTACCAATACATATGGTCATTCTAGCAGTTGGAAACTTAGTGGTTGGACAAAATTTAGTGGAGGTTTGTTAACCATTAATAAATTAGAAGTGGCTTATATGTTATGGCAAAGATGTCAATTACTGGTCTTGTTTTTTTTTTGGACCATGATGAAATAATTCTTCTTTACATGTTTTATTCTTGAATAATAACCTCCTAAACTTTTTTATCATTTTCGTAGGACTTTAAGACAGGATTTGGTATCACTTTAATCCCTATGAATGTGGCAAATGTAAAACAAGTGGATCGGGCTGCAAAGCAATCTTTTGAAATAATTACTCCTTATAAAAGCTTTAGGTAAGAACTTTAATATTTACTTTATAAAATATGCAATTAACTAAGGCACTAAAGAAATACTGGTTTCCTACTAGCCGTAGCTAGTTTGGATGAAAAGGTAATGTTTTCATTTAGGATGTTCAACAATTTTTTAGAAAAATGGGAGGATTTTCTTTGATTTGTTTAGTTGTGTGCTTCATCTGTTAGCTCCTGACTAGGCATATTATTCCCACAGGTTTGTACTTTTATGTAGCCTTCTTTCTTTGTTCTGTGCAAGGGCAAAAGGAAAAAAAGAGAAATTAATTCCTCCACTTTCACAAATTGACTTCATCCTAAAGAATAATAAACTGAAATAGTGAAATAATTCTGCATCCATTTAGTATTATGCATTTCATTTGAAAAGAAGCTCTAATGTGCTATCCCTTGTAGAAATCCTTGGTTGAAAGCAGTTGAAAGTTCACTTTGGCTGCTTGTTGAGACTTGTAATGATTTTTAAAAAAATGAAAGTACTTGGTAATAAAAGCCTTTTGTTAAGTGTTTTAGTGTTTCTTAAATGAAATGTCGTAATGAAGGAGAAAAAGAAAGTTCTGTGTTCTCCTGGACTTGTTAAATGTTAGCAAATACTTTCATTCTCAGTCAACTAGCAGGTAAATTATTCTTGATCAGCAATTTAAATCTGTTGCTACTTGGCAGATAGCTAGTTCTTTGATTTTTTCTTAAGATATGACCCTGCTGATGCTTGCTTAGTATGTAATTTTTAAAAAGATAAGTTGTAATGTAAAGTACTATTTTTTAAAATTCTCAGTCTTTTTTAAATTCTCATTTAATTCTCCATGTTTCCTTGTGACATTCTATGCTTTTGTTACACTTCAGTCTTTAAGATTGGTAATTGGTAACATAAAAGGATTAAAATTAACTCAGGGATGTTAGATGAATGTTATAAAAGCTGTGTAGCTTATACTAGTAGTGGTATTGTTGAAAACAATACTAAAACAGAGGGAGTTTCATTGACTAAAATACAAAATAATACATTCCATCTTAGGATTTATATCTGTGTAGAGGAAGATTTTTGACGGTGATTTTGGGTGTAAATGTAATAAATAAGGAGACTACAGACCATGTTTAATTGGGCTCTAAAATAAAGATCAATAACACAGAAAAGTCAATTGTTTCAGCTTTACAGCAGAGTCAGAAAGAGAGAAACAAGACTGGATTGAAGCACTCCAGCAATCAATAGCAGAAACTCTATCTGATTATGAAGTAGCTGAGAAGATTTGGTTCAATGAGTCCAACAGGAGCTGCGCTGACTGTAAAGCTCCCGGTCCTGACTGGGCATCCATCAATCTCTGTGTTGTCATTTGTAAGAAGTGTGCAGGTAGAGTAATTAATGGCAAGATATGTGGGTTCTACAAAATGTCATATTTGCATATATATCTATGTCCTTGAATTGGCACTTCTTTTTTTTTTAAAATTTTTGAAGTGTTATCCTTGTGGAAGTTTTGAGAAACAGAATGTGAGCATAACTTATTTTAATACTCAGGGCATCCTTATTCTGAAGCACTTTCACACATAAATGATATGTCTATGGTGATTGAGTTCTCTCAGATGAATCATTCTTCACAATTAGTGGAAATTAAGACACAATAATACTTCATGGTAAAGGAATCGCTTTTGCAAGGCTAGATGCCAAAGAATAACAATTTTTAGTGTAAAATTTTGGGTATTAATTTTGTTACATATGCACATATTGTACTGGCAATAGGGATAGCTTTTTGAGATACTACTCAAAATACAGTCAATCATGTTTGATATTGAAATATGTGCCTAAGTGGTAGATTCAAGGAAATTATAATTCTAGGCTTTCTTTCAAACCAAACTCTTCCAGAAATAGTTTACGTGAGATTGCCTACATTGTTTATTCATTACTGTCAAACGAAATTAACTTTTTTTTTTAAAGAGGTGTTATTTTTGATACTTTTATTTAATATTCAAATATCAAACCCAACTTTTTTTAAAAATAGCCAGTAGAATAAATCTGGCCTCAGCACATTTTTTTTTACTCAGTAGAAGAGAAACCTTATTTAAGTGCCTTAGTTAGTAATGCTCTTGGATTTTCAGGACAACACAGATCTTTAGGACCAAGAGATTCAAAGGTCCGGAGTCTAAAAATGGATGCCAGCATTTGGAGCAATGAACTTATTGAGGTATGTTATGATATTCTAACACTCTTTTCCATCTTGAAACCTACTGCATGAAAAGGAGTTATTTAGTGTTTTACTCAAAGAAAAACAACATATAGTTGCTAAGCAATATGGTGCTGTTACAGTAAGCTTGATGTTTCTGTGTGTCATATACCTCTGTGTAATTCCAAATATTCATTTGTTTTTCTGACAAAATGGACAATTTCTCTTGGTATTTCTCCAAGTATCTAATATTTTGGGGGAAGAAAATGCTTTTGGAGAGCGCTCATAATGAAGAAAGGGGAAAAGAGAGGAAACTTGTCACTACCAGCTTAGCTGCTTGGGATGTTAAAAAGTGGTGGTGGTAAAAAGTGGTTCTGATAGAGAGGATAGGAGCCATTAGTGATTTGTTTAAAACACATGCTACTGTTCTCTAAATTTTAACTAATAAATATGTACTGAAGTGTTATAACTGATTAGCCTTGTAAAACTTAGCTACTATTGATGGTAAATGATGACTGCAGGCTTTATTATTCATTTATAGATGACCAAAGGCAGTGACTGAGAGAGGCTTCTATCTCCTGCAGGAAATTTTCTTTTCTTTAATAACTTTCTTTTTCAACTTTTAGCAGCTGAAAACTGTTTAGAGGCTAGATTCATGTCCTTCATACTATTTTGCTAATTTATTTCCCTGCATCTCAACCAGCTCTTTATTGTCATTGGAAATAAGAGGGCAAACAGTTTTTGGGCTGGAAATCTTCCTCCAGATGAAGAATTGCATATTGATGACCCTGCAGAAAAAAGGATAGCATTCATTACACAAAAATACAAGGAGGGAAAATTCAGGAAAACACCTTTTCACTACAAAACCAAGGAACAGTTGAATAAGGTAATATAGCATGATTAAGCCCATACTATGTTTTGGATTTTATTGTATCTGTGTACAATTTGATCATCTTGTTAAACTGGTGAGAAATTAATTCAGCATCCTTAGTGACACTCTGACACAGCTGAATAAGGGTTCTTTAGGAGCCTTTGCAGAAGTCATTGCATGACTACTTAATTTATCGTTTTTCCTGTTAGTTTGTTTGAAGAAGGTTATTGTAGCTCTTCCTATGTTTTCCTTAGCCATCAAAATATAGATCTTTATTTTACTTCAACTGTAGTCTAGTGTTGCAAATTTCCACTTCACTCCTTTAGATTGCTTCTTTACATGTTATTTTTTTTTTATATCTCACGTCTGGCATCTAACATTTAAATATGGTAGATGATTCATTGTTATAAATTGTGCAAATAGCTCATACACACTTACATAGTAGCTTATATCTTATTGGAAATGAAAAAAAATTAATGATGGAAAATGTGTATTCTCTACTTTAAAAAAAATAACAAATTCTTTAGAGTTGTGTAAAATGGAGAATTTTAGTTATCCATATCTCTGTAAATTTTGATGTTCATTTGAATGAATTCTAAGATCTGATGGTAGAATCATGATTTTTCAGGGATAATGAATACAGAAGAGTTTTAATGCATTGTGCAACTTTAATGCATTCAATTACAGGAGTCAAATTGTCTCAAAGGATTTGCTGAGGTTGTGGGGTTTGTTTTTTGTGGTGAAGGATATATGTCAATTAATCATTTAAATACTTGGAAAAGTTATCACATTCTCTATAGAGACATGAAATTACCATACTAAGGTATTCATTGCCAAGTAATTCTAGAACTTTTACTGAACTGTTTTCTCTGTTATCTTGTGCCTCCTGGATTCTTACATGTTTATTAGAACAGCTAAATTTTATAGGAGTAAATCTTCCTATTTTTGAGTGACTTTTGCTTTAATTACTTAAGAAAAACTCAATCATTAACTAAATAAACTAAATAAATATTAAATCATAGAAATTTTAATGGAGAAGGTTGCTGTAAATGTGTAGCTTTTTTTCGTTTTAAGGTTTTGGACCAATCGTGTAAAAGAAAAAAGGAAGTTTATTATATTTGTGTTTGTGTATATAAAAATAAAAGGAGACTCATGTTTTAGGATGTGGTGAGATGTTTAAATTTTGAGGAAGATGAAAAAGTATCAAGATTCATCTTAATAAAAAGAGTTTAAAAATCTTAATATGTGTTAATAATCTTAATATATCTTAATAATACATCTTAATAAAAAGAGTAGTTTACCTTAATGACTGACTGTGGTTTTTTAAAAAAACTACCTAGTAATTTCAATGTGTGTCCTAGGAACAGAGTTGAAGAATCTAATCTCATCTCTTTACTTGAAATTCTGAGGTCTGAAATAGTAAGATTTTTTCTTTAGGAGTTTGATGTAAGTAAACAGCAAGCTTCCCCTTCAACTGTATTTACTCATGTTATCCTTTCCAAGTGAAATTTGTGAAAACAACATTTTGCTGGGTTTGAGTTGATATTTTGTGATAATTTTGTTGTTGTTGCTGCATTTTTCTAGATTCAGACCATACTTCATTATTTCTGATACTTACCAATGCTTATGGTTTAGCTATGTCAGAGGTGCGCAGATTACATCTACATTACATGTATTTGTTGCCAGTAACTTTTAAATTTAGACAGACTTCCTAATTCCCCTCTCTATGATAAGGCCCTGTGTGCTGCTGTAGTCAGGCAAGATGTGCTGGAAACTCTGATGTTGCTCTTCAGCGGGGCCGATGCTATGTGTGCCACTGGAGACCCTGTTTACAGCACCCCATACTTACTAGCCAAGAAAGCTGGGCAAAGACTGCAAATGGAATTCCTGTACCATAACAAGTTCTCAGGTATGATGCATTTCTTTCTTTTGATCTAATTTTATATTGTGAAAAAGGGAAGGAAGTAATTAAAAAGCAAAATTTGCTTTGCTTTGAAAAATAGTGGTATAGCAGAGGGACAGTTGTGATGGTGTTAACTGTATTTTATTAGTGCACAGTTTCAAGTGTGTGCAGATTTGCTTTTTTGCTCAGACATCATGCTTAGGACTTATAAAACCCCCAGACAACACAGTGATAAGTCATAGATCTCATACCTTTAGTTATAGCACAGAAAAAACCCCATCATCTTCTCTGCCAATATTATCAGTCTTTTACCAGAAAAAAAAAAAGGGTACATTAATTTATGTCTGAAGAATTCATCCAGTACTTTTTTTTCTTAAAGATTATTTAAATTAATATCTACTCCTATTACACACAGACCAAGCTGTTTTTTCACAAACTCTCCTCCCAAAATAAAACTTACCTCTTGAACCTGCAGTATGATCTATCCCAGAAACCTCTTTTTCCTATCAGAGGTTCATTGCAGCTGGGTGCAAATGATAAACTTCGGCTTGGAAGTCAGCAGTTCTGTTTGCAGCGTGTGGCTGTTATGAGGGTCTAGAAAACAGAAAGCTGCTCTTAACAGTAAATATATTAAAGTGCATAGATGCTACTGAGCTTTTCTTTTAAAAGCTCTGGAAGTATCTGAAACCACCAGGGGCTGAAAGTTCACATGCAGATATACACTGAAAAAAATAAAAGCTCTGTATGTGCTCCTGGACAAACTTTCCATTGACTTGTGTCACTCTGCAAAGTGACACTGAATATGCTGAGCAAAAAAAGGTTTAGTGGGAAACACAGGAATGAGCTAAGGCTTCCAAGGGGATATACGGTGCCTGAACTTCTGCCTGGGTATTGCTCAGGCCAGTGCCATGCACTGGATCGCAGGATGTTGAGCTCAGTCAGGTGCAGGCATGTAGCTAGGGTGGTTTTTTTACTAGCCATGGTCTTAAGTGGTCCAAAGGTTATAGAGAGAGAAGCTTTCTTGTCTTGTCCCTGTCTTTCCTACTTTGGCCCTCCAGCCAAGGCAGCAGCATCATGTTTTTATCTTTAGGGAAAGGGAGATCAGTGCATGTTGGTGATAATTCCCAGAGTCACTGTCTGCTGCCAGAGTTGCTGGTAAACTCTACATGCGCCCTCAAGAGAGGCAATCTCCTTCTGTTGAAGTATGCTACACAAGGGATGAAAATCAAAGTTTGGTACATCAGAAAACGTATTTTATATTACCTTGGCAAGCAGTGAACAAATGTGAAGCAATTTTTAAAAATTAATATGTTTTCTAATTATAAAAATAAAACCACTAAGTTTTATCATTGTTGTAGTAAGGATACTGCAGAGAAATTACATATTTACAGACATGCATTTAGAAAGACAAGTGGAAAAATGGCTTTAACTGAAGATATAACTGAAGATCTGTATGTTATTTACTCCTTTGTCTTTGAATAGATTTCCCAAACTATGATCCTTGTTTTGAAAGTGGCTTCTCTGAAGATTCTTCGCATTCCACCTTTCTTTGTGAATTCTTGTACAAAGTTTCTTCTAATGCAGCTAAGCTTCCTACAGAGAAGAAATTAAAAGAAGGTATGTAACTTTTAATTTATGTATTTGAATAACACATGAATATGTATGATTTGGATGAATTTTATTATTTTTAATTTCTTGCATTACTTTTTTGAGATAAAATGTCTTTGATATGACATGTCCTCTTTTGATTCAGTAGACCTCTTTCAGATAAAGAAAATGCTGTTTGTTCTTGATTTCTTCATTCAGTAGTTGACAGAGGAAGAAGACTGAACTTCTGAAAAATTGTTCAGTTAACACAGTAATTGATAAATAAAAAACAAATAGAAACACTACTTGCCCTAATTATATTTAGATTAATGCCAAAAATTAATTTTAATCTAAAATAATTCTGTTGCAGAAATAATCTACAAGTAACACTGACTTTTTAGTAGAGTATTTCTCAAGTTCAATTTACAGAATCTTCCAAGTAGAAATGAGCATCTACAACAACTCTATCACAACTTGAGCTTTGTGGCATGATCATGCATGTATATCACAGTAGATATACATGGTTTCTTGTGCATATCAGCCTTCTGGTTTGTTTTTTTTCCTGAGAGAGAGAGGTGTTATCAGATAATTTTTTCCCCTTTTTCTTCCCATTTGTCTTCCTATATTTTCCTTCCATCTATACAAATAACATGGATTTTAAAAATCTATGGTGATTTATGATTGAATTTATTGCTCCTAAAATCCTTACATGGCATCCTGCACTGGTGTATAAATAATTCTGTATGATTTTCTCCATAGTCTCATGACATATGTCTTTAATATCCTTAGTGGACATTAAAAGCATGCTAAAGCATAGAACTCCTGTTTAAATATGCCTGTGAAGAATCCGTATGTTAGTGTGGCTCCAAATCCTTGAAAGCACTGGGTGATAACTGAGCTAATGCCTGATCACAGGCATTTCCCAACAACTTTGCAGTGCTTAACAAAGATGTCTGTTTTAACAGGATAGCACATTATTTGGGATTGCTCTGAAACTGAGTTTATAAGGGAAAAAATGTAATAACTACAAACCTCATTAGTACTTGCTCCAAGTTCAGGCCTGATCTTCCGTGCTGTGGGTATCTGTATATTTTCATAAAGAACTTTTTAAAAGCCCCAGAAATCAGTGCTTAGCCAAGTGGAGAGCAGATACAAGGCAATCTCTTCTGACAAAATGGCATTTTAGAAGTGCAGTATATTTGTAAATACCTGTATAGATTGAAGATTTGGCTGAAAGTGCTCACAGAATGGCTTCTGTAGTCCTTTTCAGGAAAGATGCACTGTGAATAAGCATTGTTAGTAGGATGTCTTCAAATTTATGAGGAACGCCCTCAGGCAAGAAATTTTGACTGTCTTCCATTTCAAGACTTTAGTGGACAGAAATGAAGCTGCTTAGAAAGTTTGTAGTCTGTTGCTTAGCACTGCACTTGCTACTTGAGGGAGCATGCAGTAAACAGAAAAGAACCAGATTTTTCTCAGCTCAAGTTTTATTCTCTGAAGTTGTGATTGCGTCTTGAAGATGGTAGATGTTCCATTATTTGCTTTTTGGGGGGTGGGAGTTTGTTTTCTTTGGTTTTGTATTGATGTTGAATTACCCATGGGTTTGTCAGAACTGGTATTTCTGGGATGGGCTCTTTACACATACGTAGGAAGATAGGTTTCCCTCACCATTTGCAGTTCAAGGAGACCAATGGAACAAGGGAGGGAGTTGTTTCAAAACAACAAAAAAACCTGCAACTTAGAATGAGAAACTTGCCTTGGGGCTCTAATCCATCTCTGCTAATTTTTAAGAAGCATTATGACAGAAGTGCTTCTTGCTATTCAAAACATAAAATATATAATCTTTCTTTTTCTCTTCTTTCACTGCATCCAGAACTGTTTCTAAATCTCACTAACATGAAGCAATACTGATATTGCAAATTATTGTGAATAAGTGGCAATATTATTTTTCCTTCTTACTCTCTTTAGGAAGTAATTTGAGGGTTGGACTATGAATATGTGGGAGAAAATTTTAGTTCTCTCCTCTGCCTGTAGATATCCAAGTAAGATTTTGTTACCTGAAAAATCTGACCTAACTATGTTGTTCTAGAGAAGAGAGCTCCTGTTGAAGCAGTTCTGACTTGCTGTGAACTAATTGAGGCTTCTGCAGGCCAGAGAGGGTGCACCATTCTCTCACAGCCTTTAGACAAATTTGGGTTGGTGTTTTTGTTTTGTTTTGTTTTGTTTTGTTTTTTTTAATGCCGTGTGTGTAGGGCTCCAACTCAGAATCCTGTGAAGCTGTTCTCAGAATTAAGTTCTTCTTCAGTGTTAGGAGTCTTTGAGGCAGTTGAGAGCCGTGCTTTCAGCCCCAAGGACTGAAAGTGCTTGCTTGCTGTCACAGAAAACTGTTCCCCCTTTGTAAACTTGGACCTAAGGGGAAAAGGACATTGAAGAAATCATTCAGTGCTGTGAATTAATCAAGGTTTTATACCAGCCAAGTGGAACACCTGGAAATACAGCCTCATTTTTCATTATGTGTGTCTCAGTACAGGAGAGACCCAACTCTGTGTGTACTTCTCATGACAGCAGCATCAGTGTTTTCATCAGGGATGCTTAAATTTTGAGGGGAGCTGTTGTTAATTAACAGCTGTTGATATCAGCGGGAAGAGAGCTCAAATGTTGGTGGTATTCTGATGTAGTGGATCAAAAAGTAAAGCTTAGAGGATTAGGGGCTCAAGTTTGATTTTTGCTTTTGTTTCTAGTGTAAAAGGTTTTATGGAGCCCTTTAAAAAACCTTGATATTCCAAAATTGTCCTTGAGAGTTTCATAGTTTAATGAATATTGAAGTAGTGAGCTGTTTTGTAGAATTGGTTTTTGGAAGATGAGAGAGGGAGAGCTAGGGGACAAAAAACCCTGAACATTCAAAACATTAAAATTTGGTGCTCAGCTCCCATTAGTCTATCTGTTATCAAGCCATTTATGTTATGTTTATTTTAGTACTTATCATGTGTATTTAGACAGAATCGAGATTGTATTAGATAGCAAATAGCATGATACAAATAAATATTAATAAAGAGTACCAAAATATTTATAAAACTTATATAAACCATGTAGAAAACAACAGAAAAAGTAATTGGATGAAATATCAGATAACGTTGTTGGTATTTGCAAATTGCAACTGTTTTGTGGATTTATTTTTGCCAGATCTATTTTACCAAATTCTTAGAAGTACTTTGCCAGCTGTATAGGAATTCTAAGACTGTGGAAAATAAAAAGAGTGTTTTCTTTTAGGATCTGCTTCTCTGTGGTAGCGGAAAAAGATGCACCTCAAAATTTGTTCTAAAAACTAGACATAAGCTAGAATGAATTCATGACTATTTTCAGTAGCAAATAGACATTACTATGCTATGTTATGCGTTATATTTATACTTTAGGTCATATGAGGGAGTAAACATTTAGTTGGACTTAAATATGCCAAATAATTCATTGAAGTTGCTCTGCAGACTTTTTCCTCCATTTTGTATTTACTTATTTTTAAAAAAATCTTAAGAAAATATGATCTTTCTCTTATTTCTTTAATCACAGATTGCAACAAAAGATGGTGCACTTTGGAAAGTGGCTTTCTGAGCTACTATGAAAATGATAAAACTACCACTCCTAATGGTATGATTGACATCAGTGAAGTTATCTGTCTTGTAGTACACAAGTCAGACTTCTTTTTAAATAGAGGGTAAGCTCCTGAATTCATATTTCAGTAGATAAACTGTTCATTTTCTCTTAAATTTTGAATGGCCAACTTAGAAAAAAAAGTTTGTTTTATTTGACATCAAGAAATTAGTGCTATGTGATATTTAGCGATTTTTTTCATAGTGATAGAATGAAAATATTAGGGCAATTTAAAAGGGCATCTTAAATTCGATACATTTGTTTCTTATTAAATCTGTAATGCATATTCTCAGTGCTTGAAAGGTTACATCATGATAAATTGGACAATTAGTGCTCATTTTTCTTTCTGGAATTGACCCCTGCCTCAAGCCAAAATTCTTGCTTTGCTTCTTCCTTTTAATACAGCACTCCACGATGCTTCTGGATTTGGTCACAGAGGTATTGTAGCTGAGGACAGCAGTGTAACTGATGAACATTTTTGGAAGAAATTGGAAGAAAACAGCTTGCTTTTTTCTTTTTTTTTTTAATAGGGTCTTGTTTTGTTTTTTTTCTTTTATAACTCTTTCACATCCCATTTGTACATGAAAAACATCACACGGAGATTGACCTGCGTCTGATTCCAGTGATACTCAATTTTTTTTAGTGGAACATTTTTGTTTAAAATGTACTTTGTATTTGTCTAACAGACTCTATAACACATTCTTTATATTTTTTGACATGTATATGCACTAAAATAAAAATAGCTTTCTGTAGTATAATACTGTAATGATTTGACAAAAGTTACAAAACAAAAAAGTTACAAAACAAAATTGTCTGCAAAGAAAGCATAGTCTATTCAGTAAGTTTCTGAAAAATATAATGGGAATAAAAGGCTTGGACTACTACAGGGGAGTGAAATCCTGAAACATGGTGATGTGTCAATATGCTATCAAGTATAGAGAAATGACCTTCACTATTCTGCAGTATCTCTGTGATATCCAGGAAAAAAATCACTTTTTTCTTCTGTCTTCAAATCTAACCTATTTCTTGCTGCATTTCCAGATGGTTCAATTCTAGGGTAATACCTAAATTAAAATACCATGTTGGCTGAATACATCACTCTTTGGAAATTACTAACCTCCTGTTGTGCTTTACCTGTGATTGAGGAGTTTTATGAGAAATTTTATTTAGATGTGATATTTCATGTACTGAAACCGCTGGTCCTTAAAAATGTCTGTTCTGTTAGTCAGAACTAAGCGTTTCTATAATTTTCAAAGTGGTTATTGAAAATGATAGAAGTGATTCATGCTCAGTTCTCCACATTTAGATAATCTCAGTCTTCAGCTCTGAAAGGAAAAAGCATACTCCATCTATTTGGCATCTAATGAGAGGTCACAGAAAAAATCATACTATAAATTGGTGAACCATAATTTGTAAGTAAAAGACTCACCGACCCTAGCTTCAGCACGATATTTACTTTCCAAATTCCACACCAATTTAAACTAATTTTCTTTTACTGTCCTTATTTGTCCATTAAAAATTGAATGAACAGGGTTCATCTGCTTAAATAGTGGTACTGTTTTTAAAAGCAAAAAAAAAAATAAAAACAAGAACTTCGCTTAAGAAAACAAAAAAGAGCTTCTTGAGCTACAGCAACTTCAAAGTCTTCCTACTTCCAAAGTTTTCCTACAGGAAAAGCCTCTTCAATTAGAGGGCAGGTGGAGGGCAGGAACAGGTTGGTGACAAGAATAGTACTCTCCATCCTTGACTGTTTTCAAGGCTTCTCATTGTGATAATCCCTCTTTGAGCAGGAGATTAGACCAAATGACATCTAAAAGTCCCTATGAGCCAACAACTTACAACTTCCCATTCAACTGGTTGTTCTGCTTATATTGAACGTACAGAAAAATATTTTCACAAAAATATACTTGATCAAATAACATGAGCTTGCAAAAGCAAAAAAAATCCCTATGCATTTTTAATGACTATATGTAAACATTTTAAGCCATTTTGGAATTATTCAAAAAACTATTATACCATACCCTTTAAACATGTATTATTATTAAAGTTCTGTGATCCTGTTGTATTGTAAAGTGCTTTATTATAAGCTGGGCTGTACTTGTAATATTGGAGGAGAAATGCAGATGGATTCTATTCTATATGTATGAAAGAATGAAAAAATAGTAAAATAAAACTCATGTGTGTCTACTCTTTTGAAGACTAAATACAACTGTGTTTCTTCTCTTGCTTGCTTTAGGGACATCTTTACATTTGAAATATACTTAATGTCAGAACGTGTTTTTCTATTTGGAGCTGAAACTGCATATTCGCAAAGAAAATGGACTTCAGCAATAGCTAAGGTAATACTGATAATTATCTTTTTCAGTTAGGCCAGGAGCCTTTGCACAAATAATATAGTGCCATTGTTAGCTTAAAACCTTTGAGAAGCCATTATTGATGAATACTGATCTCTCCTGCGTGTAAAGGTTTCTTGTGCAGCAGGAAGAAATAACTTCTGTGATTTAATGTTTGAAACAAGATAATAAAATAAAATGTGAAAGGAATTGAAGCAGCATTTTAATGCCAGCCTTAAGAATATATTAAATGTGCTCTAGTATAAAGAAATATACTGTATGAATACATTTCAGCTAAGTTTTTATGGTTGCAATTCTATAGAATTTATTTTCTGAAATGGAATTCTTAAAGTGATACCATATTTTATACTGTTCCAAATGGCAATAATCACATTACTAATTAAGTCAATGGTAGTTCAAAAGCAAAAATGTTTGAATTGTAGAGCATGAATGGAAAAATGTTGCACTTGATTTTACATTTTGAATTTATTGTATCTATGGGTTTACGAGTGTGGGTTTTATATGTCAAAGGATTTGTTTTGGGGGTTTTTTTGTTTTTTTTTAAACCGTGATCTTTATCCTAGGATCCTATAGATTTGCGATATTTTGATTTTGTTTTTTAGGGGCAGAGGGTTTTTTTTCTTCATCTGACTCACCCCATTTTCTTTGGTAGCATTTTGTTCCCCCGGTGGCTGAATCATTGTTAGAGCGAGACTGTGACCTTATTGGGCAGCTGTACTACAAAGATTGCCATAACCTGGATCAGTGGAGAAAAGGCTGGTTTGCTATAGAGAAGTCAAGCCTTTACTTTTGTCTGGAAATGGAGGATGCTGAAGAAGATTCCATATATCTAAGGAGGCTGCAAGAACTAAGTAAGAGCATCTAGTATTCAGAAAATATCCTATGGGATTAATTCACTGTTAAGGACATTTCTATTACATTTCGAAATAATAAATATTGGGAAGCTCAGTAACTATTCCTTCACATATATCAAATGTTCTTCCAACTCTTATCTAAATATGGAGTTGGTTAATTTCTGTCTTGGGGTTTTTTTCCTACTTTTTGGCACATGCCAGAGAAATTTTCCACAGCTTTAAAATGAATGATGACATTTTTTGTTCCAGTTACAGCACTATCTTTCTTACAAGAGTACAGAATTGAATAATAATATATAACCTTTTGGGATTATTGTCTCATATTTTTGACAGGGCAGAAATACTCACTGCAGAACACATTCTTTAGATGATTGACAGGTCTAGTTTTAAAATACTCAAACATACTGGAAAATTATAATTCTCCTGAAAAACTATTTCACAGACTAATAGACTTTTTTCCCATACAAACCCAAAAATTATTATCTCAATATCATGATGTAGAGAGATAAGAATATTTGTACAAATGGTCTTCTATGACCAATCATTGTTTGTAATTATGCTCTGAATCCTCTTTTAAGTATATCTGCCCTGCTTGTTTTTATATTGAACAAGGCAGTCTGTTACATAGAAAAATACATATAATTTGAGGTTTATAATATAGTAGCATAGAGAAGAGAATTTAGCTCTTTATTGATGATCCTCTTTATAAATGCTGACAGATTGTGGGCAGTTTTGCAGGAGCTTGCCTAAATGCCATTGGGCTTTCTACTGTTTATTTACTGCCACCTTATATTTGGTGTGAATAACACCATGAAGATGGTTTTTAATCAGGAATGTTTTTATCCCTCTAGGTATCTTTTAACTTGCAAATACTTTTTATCCTAATTCAGAATTAAAAGTTCAGGCAGTAGGAGAACTGTGTCTGATATTTTTCTTGATGATGCAACTGTAATTGCCTCTGCCAGAATCATAAGAGCATGCAAAATTTGTGTATATTATATCTCATGTACAAAAATGAAACACTTTTGACTTTCAGTTGAGAATTTGTTTTGCTTGAGGTTTTTAATATTAGTTTTATTTCTTGGAAATATTATATATCCATACTCTTTTCTTTGATTTCTGCTTTCTCCAGCATATATCTTCTCCACTATTAATACTGCTTTGTATAAATGAAAATTGAAAAATAATGAATCATTTGTGGAAGTATAGTAACTTACCTTCTTGATATTTGACTCACTAAATGAAGGTGAGGCTAGGAGTATGTGTGATACAAAAACATCATATAACATGCAATGTGTTTATTGTGTTTCATTGGTATTTAGGACTTTACTTTCTCTGGGAATTAGTTGAAATAAGGTGTGGATTATCTATGACACTCACTTTGAGAGATTAAGTTTTCAGAATTTCAATTTAGTAAACAGGTTACATTTAATATGCTAGTTTTAGTATAGTGCATGGTATGGTATTTTAAGCAGTGCACCTGGAAACCATCCAGATGCATTTGCTGTGTTATGTATAATGTAGGTGTTTTAAAGGGTGCTTTTTTTTAGCAGAGATAACGTAAGGCAACATAAAGAAGGGTGGCACTGATCTTTATGCTAAACAGATGACTTGCATTATCTTACCATAAATATGTGCAGCCACTAAGGTGCAAAAAGTTAATGGATTCCAAAATCCAGATTACTTCTGAATCATGTCTTCTACGACTTGTATTTACAAGTTTAATGTAATAAAACACTGTAGCATATTCTCACATTAAAAAGTACATGTTTAAACTGTCTTGATAATGTTCTGTGTTAGTGGTTTGTTTTTGTTTTTTTTTTTAATGGAAATGTGGTGTGGCATTTGTGGAGTTTTATTTCTATTATCAGCAGCATTCTTTATTTGCAAAGTTTAAGAATTCCACGCTCCTTTTGCCACAGGACATAATTTTCTCAAAAACATGTCTATATGTGCATGCATGTATGTGTTTGTCTATAAGTATGTGTCTGTGAAGGCCATATGAATGTGTATGTGTTTTGTTTTCAGCAACCAGTAGTGTGATGCAAAATGGAGAGAGAATAGACATCCTGCTGCTCGTTGAAAAAGGAAGGTAAGGTTCCTATCTGAAAAAAATGTTTGTTCTAATTTTATATTGATATCTTACAATTGTCATTGGTAAGTTCAACAGTTTTTTCGCTTGGGGTGGCTAGCGAGAGAGTGAATTTGCAGACCTTTTAAAGGAGGGAATATCTTTGTGCATTAATTACATTTTATGTCTGTGTCACGAAATGTTAACAAGCACTACTTAATTAAAAACAGTTTTCCCACTGAGAAAATTATCCCCAGATTAGTCTGCCAATAATGATTTCTTCAAAAGGAACTAACTCCTTTTACCTTCAAAAGAAAAAATACCTTTTTGGAGCATTTACTACAAACTTCTTGATTTTTTAGTCATTCTTATGTTTCAGAATTCTGTGTCTCAATCTGCCTAGGTCAGGTTTGAGAGAATATGGATGAGTCCTCTGGTTAATCTTATTGTAATAACCTGCTCTCAGCTAACAATATCCTACCTAGGAAAAAGCAATACTTAGGAAACAAGCATCATCCATATCTGCTTCCAAGTAGGTAATACTTGGCAGACATGACTGTGTTATATTTGTAGTGATGGAGGGAAAAGAAAGAATACTTTCTTAAGTGGTGCAGCATTTATACTGTCTTTTGAACAGCCAATGAATGAAGAGTGTTTCTCTCTTTGACAAAAAAAACAAAACCCATAGATACCTTTGACATCTATTTAGAGTTGAAATAACTTGTCAAAAATGCATTGGAACTTGTGTGTTCTGAATTTTAACTCTTTCTAGCATATTGTATGTTTCAGAACTGAGTAAGGCTATACAGGTTAGCAGGAAACACTTTTTCTTGTCTTTTTGGGGAGGGGTTCTGGTTTGTGTTGGGTTTTTTTGGTTTTTTTGTTTGTTGGTTGGTTTGATTTGTTTTGGTGTGTGTTAGTTTGGTTTTTTTTAAAAAGCACATTGAAATATACAGGGTTAAGTAAGCTACATACACCAAACAGGCAGCCTGATGTATCCTATTCAAGGAGCTGTCCAAAAGATGGATATAAGCCATGCATATAATTTTATAGGTATCAATGCTGAGCAAAACTTTTAGCTCCAAGTCAGGGTTTAATATTTATTTCATCATAATATTTCTGTCAAGTGAGAGTAGGTTTTCCCTGAACCACTTTAATAGTTTAAGGGAAATTCTGAACTATTTGAAAATAATTCCAACAGGGACACACTTTCTGATTTAAGGTGGATATGAATATATTTTAATTTAATCTGCCGTAAAGAATTTAAATGCATGGTCTTCAAATTATGTTAAACATGGAAAGCCATGTGGGTGTATAGGCTTTGGCATGATGATTGTTGTTTAGGATATTACTTCAAAACTATACAGGTGTGCAGTGCAGTTGTATGACATTGCATTGTAAAGTGATAAGCAATTTAATGTGTGTGTGTAAAATTATTAAATATAAAATCACCTTTGTCTTTAGACTCAATTACTGTCAATGGAAGTAAAGTCACTCATTTATTTTGTGCTCCTCCAAACTCTAGATAAATTAATATCCTTGAGATGTCATCAGCATCAACTAAATGAAAAAAAAGTTTCTAGGTTTTCCTATTCTGTCTGTTATTTTATATATGTGCTTATCTAATGTCAACTTTGGCACAGACTGATCACTTGGAAGAGCCTCTATGTAGCTGATGACTTTCTTGTTAATTTATGGTCACTTAAATGCAGGATAAATTACAAAATTAATAAAAAGTAGTATTGAAAGAATTAAATAAAACAAGTAAGAATTTTCCAGAATTAGGAAAAGTTTAGGAGGATAAAATAACCCAATGACCATAAACCAAACCAAAAAAAGCCACCCTTCTTTGCATAAAAAAGAAATGTGATCAATGTCTTAAAGTGTCTGGTTAAATTTTATTAGACAATATTATGAAAATTCCGTGAAGTATTTTTCTACTGACTTTCTGTTTCTTACAAATACTTATGCCTTATACTTATGATACTTTTTCAATTCTCAGTCCTTGGGCTGATTAATTAGGAAAAGTCATACGTTTACATGTTTCATATATCTTTCTCTTTCACACCTTTTCTTTTAATTACTGTAGGTAAAAGAATTAATTCAGTTGTTACAAATGGACTTTTCACTTAAGAATGATTGCATATGCAAGTAAACATTTTCAGAAACTGTAAAAACTTCAAGTCTTATTGCTGAAATTATTACAATGTAATAAATCTATGAATTCTTGTTCTTAAAAACATAATAAATGTGGGATACAAAAATTTAGCATTCATCTGATACATATCTACTCAGAAGAAGAATTTGCAATTGATTTTGGACTGTAATGTATGTAATACTTTCTAGCTTGTATAAAATATAAGAATTTAGAGACAATATTGCCAAAAAAGGCATGTGAGATTTTCCCAAAATGTCTTAGATATTAATAAAATCCACTCCTACCTCTTCTTTTTTTGCCCCCTCTTCCTTTACTCTGCTGTCTGCTTGGCACCCTGCTGTTCATTTTTTATCTATACGACATGCTCAGCTGATGACATCTATCAGCTCAAAAATAAGAGATGGCAATCGTACCAAGTAATAGCATATCATCAGAGACTGAACCACACTGAAAGATTTCTGAAACCACAAGACTGCTTCTCTTTTGAAGACTGTTGTCTTTTTTGAAGCTCAATGTACTCAATGTTTTGAAGCTCAATGTAAATTTTCACGGTAATTCTAGATGACTTTCAATTCTACATTATTATTTTTTCAGCTCTCAGACATGTTTATGTTTGTGTTTGTGTATCTTTGCTAAAGTAAATCACAGAACACACTCTTTTTTTAACAGCTACTGGAATTTTGTTGCATTCTGATTTCTATTGGAGCATATTGTCTGGGCTGCTAAATCTAACTCAGCTGGAAATCTTGACTTCTCACAACACTGTGGTGTATAGTTTTACACCCTAATCAGATGGCCATTTGCCTCTTCTTGCTTTCCACTTCCGTAGTTGAAATATTCTAGAATCATAGTTGAAATACCTCTTGACTTCTTATTAGAAATGGCAAACCATTTTAAAGTTTTCTATGTTTGAGACTGCTTTGTTATACAGAGATATCCCCTGATTTGATCCATATTCAGTTTGGATTTTTTCCCTTGATCTCTGTATTTTTAAAATGCTTGAAGTGACTGGTGATACTTGACCTCCTGTTGCTATCCAAACAGAGGTTGTGTAGCATATTGGTGAAACAGCTACTCCTGTGTAGTTCAACAGAGGCCAACAGAGGGATCTGCACAGTAAAAAGAGGAAAGTTGTCTGAAAACATCTGTATACAGTAGTTTTGAAATATATCTTCTATATGCAGAATTTAATGCAAAATCTCCAATGCTACACTTTAAATAAACAGTTGTGCAGATAATTCAATTTCACACATTTCTTATATTTTTGTGAAATAATTTAAGCTCTCTCTTAGGTGTCAGTGAATACTTTCAGACCATAATGTAATCCAGATGGTGCTTTTTTTCACCTGTTATGCTTCTGATGTAGTTAGCTCTTATTATGGACAATAAACCTTCCCTACATACTGGCACAATTTCTTTAGGCTGATGGTTCATTCAATTCTTAACCCTTTGATGATAGCAGTAAGCTTTCTCATAAAATGCGTTTATGGGCACAAAATTCTAAAATCCAGAATTAATAGAAACTTGTAAGTCAGGTGAAAGGACTTGTGCTTTCAATACTGTATGCTGGATGTAAGACCTTTTGAAGGGCCCCTTGAAGAAATATTGCTTGGTCACATTTAACAGTAATTTTTAATGGAACGTCCATGCTTCAGTTGCAATTTGATTTTCCAAAATAATTTCATATCGATATTTACATTCTTAGTAGCTCTGTTTTCAGACAGTTAAATGATTAAAATCATGTGGGAATTACCAGAGGGCACTGAGTTTCCTGATGTCTGTTTCTCACTCTCCCTGCCCACCTTACCCAAAATCATCTAGTACCACTGCTTTCCCATTGCACAGCTGTGCAGCAAAGGTGACAGACATAGCTAAAGCTAGTGGACTTTGCAGGATGGGTTAAAGAGAAGCCTTTGTACTCTTGTGGATGAAGTGTGGATGAATATGTTGTCTGTCTGACTGCTGGGGCAGAAGCATGTGCTGGTAGTCAACAATAAAGCTGTAAAGGTAACAATAGCTTCCTTAATGTTGAGACTCATTGATCTCCCGCAGTTACTTGTGCCAATTCAATTCTCTCAATTCACTAAGGCAGAAATCTACGTTGGCAGGCTGCCTTGTTTATTTGAGAACTTAAATTATTAATTTCTTGGCTATGGACTGTATGTATTTCACATAACATAGCAAAAATTCTGCCATTTTTCACCATGTTCTCAGTATTGCTAACTATTTGTTATAAAATGTGAGATCTTTATCAATTTTTAGAACTGGAAAGATAGCACATATAGAAACATACTATAGAAGGCAGTGCATTTGTATTGAAGGAATGGATTTTGCTTGAGTCTGTGGAAAATAGCTGGTAGTCGGCATGGTAGATCTTCATAAACATTTAGTACAAATTCCTTCAAACATGATTACTTCTACAAGGTCTTTTAATTCCTCGGTTTTGTGCTACTTGAGACATCACTGTGTTTCAGCTTGTGTTTATGCTTAGTCTTAAACTTTGGATTTAACAAAACTTTATGTTTTTATAGTTACAATTAGTTCAGTGAGAAATGCGTTGGTTATTAATTCTGTCTGAAAACTGTGTGAAAGAGTTGAACACAGAGGTTAAATCTGCAAACTTATCTCCATTGCTTCATTAAGTTCTGTAGAAGACTTATACTGTACCTGAGGAAAGTTCTGCTCTTCTGCTGGAACTTATTTCTCCTTTCCTCTTCTTACTACCAGGTTCAAGGAGATTAAAAAATAATTTCTAATTAAGGAAAAAAAAATGTTATTAAGTTTGTCCAAAAGGACTAAACTGAGAAAGACTGCTTTAAACATCTTATTTTAAAATTGTTTTTTGTTTTTCTGATTTAAATTTACTCCAGGTGTGTTCTCTCTCAGCCAAACATTATTGAGGTTTGAGCTGAGCTTTTTAAGCCACTTCCATGGGAAATTGACTGAGTTCTGAAATGTGTCTGGCACTGGTTTAATTTCCTTTTCTGCCTTCTTCACTTTTGTGATACTGTAGTGAAAATGCATCTCTGATTTATCTTACTTTTTGATGCTGCCACTCTGGAGATTTTTGACTAGACAAGTATAATTTTTTCAAAAATAATTAGTTGCCTTCTGTGAACAATCCAGGTTCCATGATAGCAGCCGGATTTTCACATTTATATTTCTTACCAGCAGCTTCTGTTTCATGACTATGTTGGTCCTTTGGGACTACGAGTTAAACAAATACCGCATTTTCTTTGCTAATTATTAAGTAGCCTCTTCCTCTGTAACTGAATTAAGCTCAACAGCTTCTCAAATTTTAGAAAACAATGATAACATCATCACTTTGTGCTTCTGATACCTTTTTTCTAATGTGATGCATTGATGGGAAGATGGAAAGATACATAAAATACAAGGTGATCTTTTCCACATAGTTTAGGTATTTCATATATCACAACAATTGATTGACAGGCACATGATTTAGACTTTCATATCTCTCTGAAAAATTCTGATAAGTTTATATGACCTTTGAAGTTCAGTATGGTATTTTTTCTCTCCTCCTCTGGTATCAATTCATTGATATGCAGCAGAGTTGCCCTTTTCTTGTTTAGAAGTAATAATATTTTCACTTTACAGTATGCTGCTTCCTGTATATATCGTAATTCTTTGGATAAAAAATAATCTGTTGAGATTTCCATTTATCCTTTTGCATAATACCATAATATGAACTCTGCTGTTCTGCAGGGGAAATAAATACACAGTAATATGCATATATATGTACATTTCTTGTGTTGGAAAGCACCATAAATCTTTTAAAAATCATTGTCCTAACCTCTTCTGATCTGTGAATAATAGTAGGAAATGAGTATCATGCACTGTCAAACTTTTTTTCTACTCACTTCAAATTTTTTTACTTTCCTTATATATATGGCAGTAGCAATACCAGAAAATATGGTGATGTATGCTTTGGAAGGCATTGATTGAGAACTACCTGTTTTGACTAAAGGAAACTTTTGACAGTATTGAATTAGGCTTGTCCATTTTGCTGCAAAAATAGGAGAACTTTATGCAAATTATTTTGTTTTTTCTTAGTGGAAGAGAGATACTGTTTTTCTACTATACAGGCATGTGTGGTAGCTAACATGACTTTTGAAGTCATTAAGTAAAGACTCCCTAAAAACGTGGTTCAGTGGGACGAAATATTTAGTGTCATCTACTCTGCTGCTGAATGGCTCAGTCTGTATGGTGGGTCTTGAGAAGAGTTCAGATCCTGGCTGTGTATGTGTAATACATTGACTGCATGCCCACTTCCTACCAAGATAGAAATGCTGGAATGGAAACCTTTATAGAAGCAAAATTGAAAGATACTACCAAAAGGAAATGAAACTAAGTATTCCCTCATCATATTAAATGCTTCTTCCCCCTTCCAAAAATGAAATAATCAAATTTATTTTCTATTTTGATGAAACTGTTTTAATAGAAGTCCAGTAGAGCATTTTGACTTTTCCTGGTGAGCAAACAAATGGTCATTAGAGAAAATTGACCCCTTACATGTCTTTAGCAGGAGATAAGAGAATGTATGTCGAAAAGTTTGCTTACTCTTTTAACACTTTGAACAGTTGTTTATTGCACACATGTATATGGTTGGACATACCCCCTTAAACTTTTCAACTTTGGTATTCTCTCTTAGAAGCATGCTTGTCAGGGTGGCACACAGGAGATTACTATAGCATGCTTAAATAAAAGAGTCAGAACAAGGCTGTGCTTTGAGATACAGGCAAAGTGTTGCATTAATTTATTCTGCCTCAACTCGTATCTTTTTCATATATGTTCCTTAGCTTTGTGGTAGTGGGTGATCATTTTGGTACTTGTGTAGGAGGGGAGTTCAGTATGTCTCGGCTACTCTATAGAAGAAGTTGGTGGGTATGTAGGGTGTTTAGGAGTGTGAATACAAAAGAAGGAAAGCTTTTTACAGTGCTGAAAGTTGTCTCTAAATTTGTTTCCTGCTCTAGCCATGGCTTGGACATATGAATGCATAATGTAGGAGCAAGACTGAAGAAGAGTAATTACGATGTTGCCAGGTTCTTTCAAAGGCTTGTGACAGTGTTTGTGGATCTTCTTTCATTTTTTATGGCACTGGTAATACAAATGAATTGGGAAAAAGAAAAGATGCTGTAACAATAGACCACCTTCACATCTTTAAGTGGTGAAAGGTGCCTTGATGTCTTACTCCAAGTATGGGTTTTTTGGGCTTTTTTTGTTTTCCTTTTCCGAACACCTGCTTTGTTGCTGTGGTACAATAACATCAGTTTTTTATCCTGAACTCAAAATATTTTTATACTTTTCAGAACACTATACATCCATGGCCACACAAAGCTGGATTTCATGGTCTGGTATACTGCAATTGAAAAAGCAGCAGGTACAGATGGTAATGCGTTACAAGATCAGCAGCTCAGCAAAAATGATGTTCCTATTATAGTGAACAGCTGCATAGCGTTTATTACACAGTATGGTAAGTAGAGTGGATTTTATTCAAGCTAAGATCATTTGTATAATACCTAAGCTCCCTCAGTACCAGATCCTATTGAATGAGTTTATATATTACTTAAGGTAAAACCATGCCACTCATTAGCCTAACCATTCTTTAATGAGATGGTGCAATACACTACCAGACATCTGAGAAAGGCCAGTTTGGAGAAATACAATTTGGTAAATGTCCTTTATAGATACTTTTCTATTTTAAATATTGTGTTGTTTGCCTTTTGAAACTGAACCTTAGGGTCCACTGCCCCAGTGCAGACAACTCAGCCCAAAAAATAAACTCTGGAAACCTGGAAAAGCTGTGGTCTGAACACATTATGGAAGCTGGGGAGTTGAGTTCAGTCTTAGGCTGCTGTTTATTCAGTGAAACAACCTAAGGATGTATACTTGGTTACCATTTATTTAAGTAAATTTTTCCCAGCATAACTTTCTGTGGCATTAGGTTATATGCAGATGATGTTTGTGTCCTTTTACTACTGCAAATTCATGAGTTTTCTTGTGAGGTTGCTACATGCATATCAACCCTGTACAAATATGTCTTTGGTATAAATGTGTCTGTGACCTCTGTCAGTATGAAAGCATCTAATTTCTATTTGAGTCATTAAAGTTTAACTAAAAAATCTTTGGATATGGCAACACTGCATTATTGTAAATAATTGTATGGACTTACATCTAGTACCTAAAGATAAGAAAAAAAAGCTTTTGCTGAATTACTTTTAATCATTAGCAATAGAAATTTTTCCAAGTATAGTTTACACCATTTCATCCACTGAATTGTTAAGCAGGGTAATTATGTCTGCCACTTAGAACAAATTATGTAGTCTCAATTAAAATTCAGTTTCCTAATGTCGTTTAAATCTATTAAATCTGTATCAAAAGTATGCTTTGCTTTTCAGCATCAACATTTGTAGCTGTTAAAATGCTCAATTGAAAGCTGAAGGAATTATTTGTATGCATTGCAAATGCATGCATGTATCTTTTGTATCATCATTGTAAAGATTTTGTCTCTACAGAAGACAGATGCTATTGTGGTCCAGGGCTGTTCCTGACAGTAACACCACAAAGGCTGTACCAAATAGAAGAGCTTGTGGGCATTACAGGAAAGGTGAACTGTAAAACCATTAGGCATGATTTCACAGGTTTTGAGAGTATTTAATTTGTCAGGTGTGTAAGAAAAGCAGGGTTTTGCATAAAGTACCATCCTCTTTCTAGATATGTCAGTGCAGAAATGACCCCTACAAAGATAAATAGCACTGTGCATCTATGCCAAGCTTCCTCAAGTTTCAAAAAACAAAAGTTTTGATTACAATAGCATATGCAGTGATTGAAGGAAGTCATGACTGTTTTAAGCTATACATTTTCTTTTTGACTTTAGTGGTTTTTGTTTTTATGTATAAGAATAGTAGCTGACTGATGTCTTCCAGAACATGAGAAAAATCAGAAAAAAGGGTATTTTCTACTAATCTTGAGGCATTTAAGAATAAAATATTTCAGGCTAGATGAATGCAATAATACTTTGAGTCTTAAGCTGAGTTCATCCATAGAGTAATAAAATAAAAGGAGTTTTCTCATGAAAACAACTGTGTTTTATGTGTAATATAATACTTATCATCAAAATTACTTCTCTTTACTATGCCTTTTGAAAGTACTGTTTTAGGAAGTCCTGAAGAGATTTGGGGATTTGAAATGCCTGTAAAGTATGCTTCAAATAGTGATCCCAGGCTTGCTTACTATGATGATGAGTATTTTTGCAAAGAGGTCTAGTTAGGTGTAAGAAGACTTGGCAGTGTTTTTACTAATAAAGTGAGTAAAAGATCAGAAAGATTTTGTTAGGACATACAACATGTTTGGCAGGCACATATAATTTTCATATAATGATGTCTAGAATTTTTAAAAGAATACTTAATTTTGCATTAATTTATTTTTCTCTCCTGTATTTTTGTGTCCTAGGATTAGGTAGCAAGCAAATCTATCTTAAGAATGGTGATTCTTCCAATGCGGCTGAATTGCTGGAAAGCTTCAAAAAAGATGCAAGAAGTGTTAAACTAAGAGCAGGAAAACATCAACTTGAAGATGTGACTGATGTACTGAAAAGTTTTCTTTCTCAAATAGATGATGCACTTCTCACTAAAGAACTTTATCCATTCTGGATCTCTGCATTAGGTAATGTATTCAATAACATTCAATACGATAAAAGTTATATGTACATTTTCAGTATCAAATTTGAGAGGTTTGTTAAATTACTTACCCTGTGTCAACCTATGTTTTTTCTTAACTGGCAAAACAATGCAGCGAGGAAAAAATATTTGGGACATGTCTGCAATAGATGCATATTAATCAGACATGATTTTTATAATGTTCTTTGAAAATATTACTTTCTGTATTGCAAACAATTTTACAAACTGCAAGAAACAACTGGCTTCCTTGCCAAACTGTCCTATAAAATTGCAGGCACAGCAGTAAGAGATGCATGGGAAATGCTGACAGAACATTAATTTCTATCTTAATGCATAGGAGTCACATAGGCGTATTTACTGTGTGACACATTGTCTTTAAAAAATCTATTAAAAGCATATTCCTCTCTGATTTTATTTAAGTTTAAATGTATGGATGTTGCTTTGATATGAGCCTCTAGACTTTCAGGAAATTAAAATATTATCAATATTACACATTTTTGACCTTTTAAACTCAAATTCTAAAACTAGAGGGAAAAATATTAAGAGTTTATTCACTTACCACGTGTTTAGACTCACCAGAAACCAGAAAAAGTTCTGAGGCAGTTTAGATTTAACTCAGCTCTTTTTAATAGTGTTACAGTGATTCCCCTTCCTAATATGTACACACGGCTAAAATTCTACTTCAGTTTTACAACAGAGAATCCTTTCCTGTTAAGTGATACAGAAGGTACCTCTAGGAAGACTAAAACACTTAAGAAAATAGAGTAGGAGACCTTTAAACTGTTGTTTTGTTATTTATGTTTTCTTCCAATTACCAAAGCAACCAAAACATTGTCGTTAGTTAGTGGCGAGCACCATCAATCAGCCAGAAGAGTTCTGTGCTTTCTTTTCAGAAACTTGAGAGAAGCAAGGGACTGAGAGGGAAAAGCTGCATTAACTTTGTTTATGCCCTGAGCATAAAGAGGAATAAGCAGCACAGGGAGGCAGACTTTAGGTACAGAGCTGTGGTTGTGTTTCAGATACTGTCATTCCCAAAACGGGAATTCTTGCCATTGGCCTTGCCATTGTTCAGCTGTTTGTAACTTGGTACAACTTATTTACCAGCCCTTCCCTCTTGCTCACCTCTAATCAGTCATATATATATATATATATATAGATATATATATGTACTTATATCCTTAAACTACTTTGTGCCTTCAGATGCTTTTCCAGTAAATATTTAAAATATTAATTTCTCATTTCTGGGAGCTCTTATAAGTACATGTACACTTGTGCCTACGCAGTTGCTCTCACACATCTACATGCACAAACTACAGACTAAATTTGCTCTGAGAGAAAATGCAATTGCTGTTTTGGGCTTTAGTCTTAAATGGTGGCAAATGGTGCTTGAATATAGAATTGTCCCTCTTTATTGGTGCTTCCCTGAACTGGTGTACAATAACAGACTTTTTAAACAGTATATTGTCAGCATTGCCTTTGTGAAGAAGAGGTTGATTTGGTAAATAGTAATTATAAAAGACTAGCTGATACTGATATATTTAAAGAGAACTGCTGTTGGGTTTTAGTGTGCATTGTTATTAATGCTCAATGATTATTATTTTCTGGCAGATACGCAGAATGAAAAGGAACGCGTGAGGAAGTACAGAGCTTTTATTCGGAGTCTTCCACCAGTCAATAGAGCAACTTTGGCTGCTTTAATTGAACATCTTTACAGGTCATTGCAAATAATGCACTGTAGCAGAGAAATTCTTATAATGTGTTCTCAGTCTAACTCTACAATATATGAAATGTGGCTTGTTTCATTAACTAGTAATCACAAAAGCTTATCTAGTTGCAGCAATTAATTACAGTTGAATTCCTTTAATTGATAATGTGTTTTTTCTTTGGTTGTATTTTTAGCAGTAGGTATCTATAAAAATCAATGGATTGGAACAGCCTTACAGGGAGAGAAGGCTGCCAGTGTATGTCTCCAAGTAGGGTAATTTTTGATGTAGGTTCTTTCTGCAATTTCATTTTACTGCAGTCTGCTAGTCTTCCAGAGCATTGTTGCAAATGGTTCTTGAAATTAAAATATTTTTTTCGGTGAAAATGTCCTTCTCCACAATCTGTTTTGCACATAATAACTTTGAGAATTACCTACCCTTTCTGTTTTTCATCAGTGCTTCATTTTACAACTGACGTAGTGGTAGAGAATATCCAAAATACAAACTTGTTTAAGCACCAAAGGTCATGACTTATTCCTAGATTAAATAGGGGGCAGAAAATGTGTAAAAAATATGTGACAGGATGATTCTGAGTTAAATAGTACTCGTCTATATTATATCATCTATCGAAAAAATCAAATTATATTTTTGGCGAATTGCAGTGAGTATAGAATGTGTAGAAACTTCTCTTTACAGGATGCTGTGTTTAGAAATTATGTTGCATTGCCAGGTACATAGCAGATGTCATTTAAAAATATTTATGTGATTATGAAATTGATTGGTGCCATTATTCGGATAAAGATGGTGTTTAAGAAGTTTCTAAGTATATCCAGTTAGAGATATTCATATGATGCTGCATCTGTTCTGAAAGTAGTATGAATTCATGCATTAACGGCCAAAATTCAGTGGCTGTTTAAAGTGTTTGCTTCTAAAAGAGGACATGTTATGTCAACAACAGAACTGATATGAAAACTTTACCACAGGGATAGGAATTAAGAAGGACCTAATTTCTTTCCACATTTTGTTTGATCTTTGATCTCAAGTTTGTAGGATAACCTTACATTACATAATATAGTGAAACTGTATTTTGCATTGGTTTGGCCTCAGGTGGAGCACTGTGTGCAGTTCTGGGGTCTGCAATTAAAGGATGTTAAGGTGTTTGAATGCAGCCAGAGTAAAGGCAACAATGCTGGTGAAAGGGCTGGAAGGAATCACCTGTGGGGAGTGGCTGAGGACTCTGGGCTCTTCTACTTCACAGAAAAGGAGGCTGAGAGGTGACCTCATTGCTCTGACAGCTTCCTGAGGAGGAGAAGGGGACAGGGAGGAGCTGATCTCCCTGGTATCCAGTGGTAGGGTGCATGGAAATGCTTCAAAACTGCATCCAGAGAAGTACCAACTTGTCTTTAGGAAGCATTTCCTTACCAAAAGGGTGGTCAAACATTGTAGCAGGCTTTGTAGAGGGATGGTGGATGCCCCAAGCCTGTCAGTGTGTTGGACAGGGCCCTTAGCAGCATGCTTCAGCTTTTGGTCAGCCCTTAAGTGATCTAGCAGCTGGTAACTCAGGT
Source organism: Alethe castanea (assembly GCA_024734035.1). NCBI lineage: Eukaryota > Metazoa > Chordata > Aves > Passeriformes > Muscicapidae > Alethe > Alethe castanea. Next base: position 49,271,127 of record JANRGV010000084.1, read on the forward strand.
ATTCTATTCTGGTTTTATTGTTTCTATTCTAAATAGTTTTTATATCACTTGAAATGCAGTTAGAAAGTTTTCATTTCTGTAATGAGAAATAAAGAATAAAAGAAATTAAATAAATAATACTGCATGTTTTCATTGCAGTTGATTGCAATTGTAGTTAACTTTTTTGAGGTGCTCCCCATATTCTGTAAAAGAGCCTCAGACAATCAAAGGAACAATGAAACTGTCTAAATATGTTCATTTTTCCTTCAACAGGGTGCAGAAGTGTTCTGAAATTAATCAAATGAACCCTCACAATTTAGCCGTGGTGTTTTCCTCATGCTTATTTCAAACTCAAGGCCAAACTAGTGAAGAAATCAATGTAATTGAAGATCTAATTAAAAATTATGTGCAACTTTTTCATGTAGGTATCTTTATACGTATTCTAACTGCTCAGATGTTAATAATTCAAAAATATAAAATCTGCTTTAAAATGGTCTTCCTACTACTTCAACGATTTGAGGATTTACAGGGTTTTTGAACTCAAATTCAGTGAATATTTTTCTTGGCCTGCTTTAAATTTTATTTCCCAGTTTAACCTACGTAGGAAAGACTGTTTATGGGATGCTGTGAGCTACTGTTTTCCAAAATTATGCTCATTCTCCTTGCCATCAAAAGCTTACTAAATTTAAGAAAATTTTATGATTATGACTACTAAAAATAATGCTTCCAATCACATTTATGGGCCTGCTCAGAACTGAAGCATGGAAGGATTTTGTGTAGTCTCCTAGCTGTGATTACAATTTGTTTTGTTCATTATGCCCAGAAATAATGTTAAATCCAATTGGATAGAAAAGCTACTACTAGCAGCAATTCATATTTGCCATTTTGGAGTTGAATCGGAGTGCTATATACACTATAACATTGTTTTGCAGTTTTTCATTGGTTCATCTCTGTTTCAATATGTATTCTGTGAAGTTTACAATGATGAGTCCCATCAATGAAGACCTGTTTCTGTCTGATGCAATATTTTGCATACCTGCTTCTATGAGAACATGATTGATAGTATTGGCAATTGTTACTATAATTATTATTAATCACTCCAAAATTATTTATTTATACAGATAAATGAAGACCAAGTCAAACAAATGGACATAGAGAACAGTTTTATTACAAGGTGGAAGGACACTCAGGTAAGTGTTTAGTTAGGCATGGATAAAAGAGGATGAGGCCTTCACATCTCTGTACATAGGTGTGGGTGCTCTTCTGTTTATCACTGAGACAGCCCAGGCACTGCACAGTTGCTAAGTCATGCTTGATTCAGGTGTCAGATAAAGTGGCTCTGCTCATGTTCTTGCTCAACCACCCTCATCAGTTCTCCACAGCAGTTCTCCCCATGCGTCCAGTTAGGGTTAAACCTAATGATGTGGTGCAATTGAGTAATGTAACAGTAGTGCTGTTATCATGTAAGCATCATGGGTAATTGGCAACTTAGGTCTCAAGCAGCTGCAATTAAGAATTGTGAGAATTCTTTACATTTAACAACTGGTAGTCTGACATTGCATGTGTGCACATATGTGGGAAAATCAGTGATGTAGATACTTAATACTTTGGAATATTTGGGTTGCCATAGTACCATTATCTCTGGTGATGTGGAATGTTCAGAGAACCACTGAACTGAATTTCTGCTGAATTACTCAAAGTTTACATGTCTGAAATGTCACTGAAGTTCTGTTCCAGGTGGCACTTCATTAATCGCTTTTCATTTTCTGTCCACCATATACTTATGCCAGCTGTTGCAGTAATTTACATCACATTTTCTCTCCATACGGTTGTTTATATGAGCCCAGTGGAAATCATGTGTCAGCTTCGTTCTTATTTCCAACCTTTTTCTGTAATATCATCTGAAAAGCAAATTTTATAACTAAACGAGCTTTTTTGAGTCTGTGCCACTATAATTAAGCAGCTTTCTTCAAAGTAGCTTTGTAATGTTTTTCCTCACAAATGTTTCCATTAGTTTTTTATTCTCAAAGGCTAAACTAACTTAAAAGTTGCTGTTTCTCAGAATGTTAATGTTCTTTAAAATTCAGCACTGCCAGTTATTTTCTATAGAAATGTAATCTTAGCTTCTGTAAATTGGTCAAAATGTATCCCAAAGCTCAGCTGCTTATATGTGTGTATCTATATATATATATATATACTTTCCTTAGCCTTTTCCTCAGCTTGTCGTAATGTATAAATAAGTAGCATCACTATCAATATCATTCTCAGAAATTAGGACACAAATTGTTATCTTAGTGTTCATTTGATTATTAATTTTTTAAATTTGCCTATTAATAGCATAGTACACCTTCTGATAGGTCCCTGTTTCTGCCTTTATTTTTCTTTCTATGCTCTCATCATCACTTATTTTTTAGGAAATATTTTTTGGTTCTGGACTGAGATGAATTGCAATCTTTTGAAGATGCTTATGACTATACTAAAAGGGAATTTGAGCAGGCAAAATATAAAACATTTTTAACTTTAGAAAAATAAAGTAATTTCTCATCCATGAAGATAATTTTATTGCCATAGATGAGCGAACCTAGTTACAATGGAAAATATTACATCCCTTCTCATAAATCATACTTTTCCTCATGATCATACAATGTTGGATTTACTGCTTTTCTAATTTCTTTCTGAGTTTTATGTTGTTAGACATTCTTAAATAACATTTGCTAGTATTGAGTATATGAAACTATTATATATGTCATAAATTTGCTTTATCTGATTATTCCACATTAGCATTGTTTGTAAAGTCTAGCCTTCACCCCAACAGATTTGAAGAACTATATTTAACAGAAGTTGAACAGAGAGCATTTGTTTTAATTCTTTCTTTAATTAGGTAGTGACAAGTTTTCATTGTGTTTAAGAATCATAAATAAGGTATTTTTAGTAATAAATTTTTATTTTCTTGATATGTGCATATGGCTGTGTGGCTGAAATAGTCTGTTATTTATAAGTTTTCATCTCACTTTTAAGTAAGTCATTTTGGGGTTGCAGTCCTTTTTCATGATTTCAAATTCTATTAATCAGTTTTGATTCTGAAGTGAGCCTGACTAATCTCCAAATCAGAGTTAGGGTTCTGGCAGTTTAAAATACTGATATACATTCATGTCTTAGGCTTCGTAGTCTTAAAATGTAAAATTTCCACTTGTGCTATGTCACCCTTAGTTTTTCTGTTCTTGAATGTGTATTTGTAAATTAATGTTAATTTTGTTTGATATGATTCTGTTGGATTTATTCAGAGCTTGTATTTTTCTCCTGAATCTGTGAATCAGTATTTTTTTTCCTTATAA
>JANRGV010000084.1:49277934-49311275 GCA_024734035.1 Alethe castanea
CATACTATACACATTATATGCTGAAAACTACACATTATATTCTGAAAACATTCTTTGAATTAAAGTTTATTGGTAGATTCTTCACGTTATTGTAGAAGTGAAACAGAGAAGTCTTTTTTCCCACCAGTAATTAAAACAATAATGGTGTGTATATTTAAGAATGCATACGCTATGAATAGAATATATTAATATGCAATATGTATTGAAATGTAATATAGTGTATATATATGTGTGTATTTATATAATTAATATCATTTTTTAATATATATAGCATAATACCAAATAAATTTTACCAATGTAATTTTAACTTTCTGATATGCAATAATACTTAAAAACTAGAAGCTTCCACTGTTGTAATATCTTCTAACAAAATGCATTTTTTTCCTTGGTAGAGAAAAATGAGAAAGGTAGTGTGAAAGCAGGCAATCTGAAGTACAAGGAAGAACCATCAAAACTACTGTCTGGAAACAAATTTCAGGACCGTTATTTTGTGTTACGGGAAGGAAACTTGCTTCTGTATAAGGATATGAAGGTACAGCAGACAAACTCTCCAACAAACTTTGCATTAAGCTTTTTTGTATGAAAAGAGAAGGAAGGCAAACATATCAACATTTCCCATATTAAATGGCAACTTACAGAATCTGGTTTTGACGTTTAAGTTTTTTGTCTTGCTGTTTCACAGGTTTGTTAGTAGAATGAGTTTGGGTGTGTTTGTCGTTTAGCTATTGTAGTTACATGTTACTATAAGCTTTAAAAATTAAGAACAATGTTTGGGTGCTTTGTGCTGACACTAAATTATTTGTAAACCTGCTATAGAGAGCTGCCACAGAAGTAATATGGAACTGAAGTGAGTGCATACCATTTTTTCCTTGGTATTTTACACAAACCCCTTAAAAATTCAAGCAATAGGCCTTTTATACATGCACATCTCATGATAGAAGGGATTATAGGAAACAATACCTCTCAATACACTAGGAAAATATTTCCCTACTTCCCAACAACAATTTTCAGATGTATTCTCAGTCCTCTAAAAACTAGTATTGATAATTAGGTTAGGTATCCGTCAGAATTCCAAAGAAGTGAATTTAGTCATGATTAATAGCAGGAATGATGGAGTTTTAAATATTTATTGGGAGTTTTCCTAAAACAGTGTGTTTCAGTGTATGCAGTTTGTATTTAAGGTAAGCTAATGCACTGTGTCTTCTTGTGAAGCTGTGGATACAATCTTAATTAGAATGACCCCAGAATGTCAAAAATAGTGTCTTATAATTTAGTGCTAAAACTCAAATTGGCACATATGTAAGAATAAATGGATATGCCCATAAAACATTAATTAGTATCTTAGAAAGAATTTGTGACAGGATTGTTGTACTACTTTATAATCTCCTTTTTTCAGCCATTCTAATTTATAAAAAATTTAATTCCCCAACTCAGGAGGTGCTTTAAACACTTATTTTTAAATGGCTTTTCTTTTTTTTAATGCAAATGGCAATACCTTTCTGATCAAATAGTATATGAGTTTGTTTTGCTTTCTTTTGAGAGATATTAATCTATCATTAATAATCTTAGTTTTATTTTAGTCGTATTTAGAAATTAATAGTAGGAAAGCTTGACATCGCAGATGGAAAATTGTAGTTAATAAGACCACATGTACTAATTAATTTATAAATTCTCCTTAATAGCAAATTAACTTTGTATAAGCAGGTGGAGATACATTCTGTTCAGCGTTTCTCTTGTTCAAGAGCAATTATCAAAAACATAGAAAGTTTCCATGAATAGTGTATGCTAAATTACTATATTGTGCTAATTTACTGAAATAATTTACCCCTTTAATGTCCTGTTGCTAAGAGATAAGCTCACCGACAAAGGAATGGCTCCCTCAAGGTGTATTATTGTGAGAAGTATGCAGTTGTTTAACTTAATAGTATATTCTGCAGGGGTATTTTTTCATCATGGCTGTACCCTTCTTTTGAGCAGGAAGTTACACAAGAATACCAGCCATAAAACTGTTCTGTGTTTTGTTGTTTTCTTAAGTTCTCTTAAGTGCCTTTTTTCCCACACTGGAGTGCTAGAAATTGAAAGCTGCAGAATGGGAAATTGAGAATCCAGCGGCAGTAAACACTGGGGAGTAGCTTTGTGTACTGGGATGATAAGATTTAAGTTGTTTGGTGTATCTTTTTCTAAATTGAAAGCTAAAGCACTCGACCTACAAGTACTAAAGGAATGCCTTTGTGTTGTGTTAAATATTATTTTTTCTCTGTAATAGAGTGCATTTATTGTTTCCTTTCAGCACTTCATCTTCCAGTCACATTCAGTTCTCATACCTGGGGTGGGTGCAGATTGACTAAAGGTAGTTTCTTAAAGAAAGAGCAAGCAAGGAACCTCAGGAGATCCTTGTCCAACTTCCTGTGCACAGCAGGGGTAGCAGCCGAGGTCAGGACATGTTGTGCATGGCTTTAATCAGTTAAAGTCTTCAAAAACCCCAAGGACAGATTGTACAACCCTTCTGGGCAGCCTGTTGCAGTACCTGACTGTCCCTATGGGGGAAAGTTTGTCTGTCCTTAGATGTAGTCTTCTCACAATATAAAAAGCCTCACTCAGTCTGCTTTGTTACTTCCCTGTGAGCACTGGGGGGCTGCTGTTAGGTCAGCCTCTCCTCCAGCCCCCAGATGTCTTGGTGGGCCCCTGCTGAACCCCCTCCAGATTACTGATTCTCTTTTTTCTCTCAAGGACCCAAAAGGTGCGTCTCACAAGTAATGAGGAAAGGAGGAGAATCACTCTCCTCCACCTACTCACTGTGCTTCTACTAACTCAGGAAAATGAGACCAGCTTTGCTGTTAGGATTCTCTGCTGGTTTATGCCCAGCTTGACACCTACCAGCATGCTCAGGTCCCTATCAGCAGAGCTGCCTCCCACTGTCTGTCACTGAAGGGATTTTTTTCCTACACCTATGCAGGACTTTGTATAGATGATTGTTAAATTTAATGAGATTCCTCTTGTCTCATTTCTTTGTCCTATATAGCTTTGTCTTAAAGTCCAAATACTGGTGTTCTCCAGAAACCAGGTGGATTCCTTCTGTCTCACTGGGCTGGCCTTTCTGAAGATACCAGGAAGAACAAAGCCAGGCCCTCCCTGTCCCCTGTCCCATAAGAGTCAGGATATTTTATCCAGAGATTTCTGTGGGTTGTTCGAAGACATCATTTGCTTTTATTTCATCCTGATTTAGTGGCCCCAGTAGCCTAATGGATGAAGCACTGACTAAACCAGTGATTGTGGGTTTGAGTCTGTCAGCACAGCTTCACCAAGGGCAAGTCCTGCCTAACCAACCTAGTGGCCTTCTATGATGAATTGACTGTGCCAATGGAGGACAAGGGAAGTAGTTGCAGGTGCCATTTATCTGAAATTCTGTAAAGCCCTGGACATGGTCCCTCACAATATTCTTTTCTCTAAATTGGAGAGGGGAGGAATTGATGAGTGGACTGTTAGATGGATAAGAAAGTGGTTGGATGGTCACATCCAGAGGGTAGTGGTCAATGGCTCAGAGTCCCGATGGACATCAGTGACATGTGGTGTCCCTCAGAGGTCCTTACTGGGACTAGGGGTACTTAATAGAGTCATTAATGACACAGAAAGCGGGATTGAGTGCATCTTCAGCAAATTAGCAGATGACACCAAGGTGGGGGTGTGGTTGATACACCTGGGGGACAGGATGACATCCAGAAGGAACTGGACAAGCATGAAAAGTAAGCCCATGAGAATCTCAGGTTTAATAAGATCAAGTGCAAGGTGTTGCACCTTGTGTGGGTCAACTCATGATATCCACACATGCTGGGGGATAAACTGATCAAGAGCAGCCCTGCTGAAAAGGTTTCAGGAAGGCTGCTGGATGACCCAGCCATGAGCACTCCCAGCCCAGAAGCCAAACGTGTCCTGGGCTGCATCCAGAGCAGCGTGGGCAGCAGGGCAGGGAGGGGACTCTGTCCCTCTGCTCTGCTCTGGTGAGACCCCACTGCAGTGCTGCATCCACATCTGGGGTCCCAGCACAGGAAGGACATGGAGCTGTGGGAGCGAGTCCAAGGGAATTACCAGGTCAGTTAGAGTGATGGAGCACCTTATCTGCGAAGGAAAGCTGAGAAAACTGGGTTTGTTCAGCCTGGAAAAGAGACTTACTTGTGGCCTTCTAGTACCTGAAAGGAGCCTGGAAGAAAGACAGAAAGGGATGTTTTAGAAGAGCGTAATGCAACAGGACAACAGGGAATGCCTTCAAACTGAGAGTAGGCTTAGATTGGGTATTAGGAAAAATTCTTTGCTATGAGGGTGGTAAGGCACTGGAACTGGTTGCCCAGAAAAGCTGTGGATGCCCTACCACTGGAAGTGTTCAAGGCCAGGCTGGATTAGGCTCTGAGCAATCAGGACTACTGGAAGATGTTCCTGTTCATGGCAGGGGGGTTGGAACTAGATAATCTTTAAAGTCCCTTCCAACCCAAACCATTCTCTGAATAAAATTCTCGCAATTCCATAGAAGAGGTTATTTAACAGAGGGTGATCCTATTTCCCATCTTCCTATATTTCTTGATGAGTTTTTGTTCATATATAGCACCACATCTTCATTATTCAGTTTTGTGATTTCATGTAAACCTTAAGTTCTTAATCAGTCTGCTTCCTGCAATAGCAATTGGTACGCTTTGTTAATGGCAAAGAAAGAGACAAAGTATTCTGCTAGAAAAGAGGGGTGCACTCCATGGAGGAAACAGATCTGTGTAGTCAGTCATGTGGCATTTTCTCTTTAGCACATTCCTGATACAATAATTAGAATCTTACTTTATTTGCAGGCTAGCAAACCTGAAAAAGTGTTGCCTGTCAATTCTCTGAAGCTTTATCTTGGAGTGAAAAAGAAAATGAAGCCACCAACAAAGTAAGAATAGAAAAGAAAATAATCACTGTGTAAAAATTATTGTGGTATCATCAGTAAAGGGTAGCATAGAACATTGTGGAACAAGCAAAAGTCAAGAAGCCTATAGCAGTATACTGAATTAAATTGTCCCCTGTAATAGTATTTTGTCTGTTTCTATATCTGTTTTCATGTTCCATGTTAACTAATCTGTGCTAGGAAATTACTTTATTGATTGGCTTTTTGTAATCTAAAGTGCATTTATTATCTCTTGTGGATATGGTCATTCCTAGCTCACTTAGTTTTGTGGTATATGTCCTGCATATCATTGGTGGATACACTTTCCTTGCACCAAGTAAAATGAGAGAAGAAAAAACCAGTTAGTCATGGCCCTTACTGGCAGTTCCTGTTGTTCAGCAAAGGATTTTCCTTTTTCAGGATCTTTGTTATTTTGATGTTTCTGCTAGCTGAAGACTACAGTGCCCTTTACAAACATCAGTGACTATCTCTCAGGAAAAGAGCAGTGAAAAATGACACCTGTTTTTCTCAGATGTTTCCAGTTCTTGTTCGGTCAAAGCTTTGAGATACTGAGACAATGCACATAGGATCTTATCCCAGAGGGAGACTAGGTTGGCTGTAGCCTTTAAACAGATATGCCTGAACTTTTCCTTTACAGTTGGCAAATCAAAACACCCTGAAAAGGTCTGTGAATTTCAAAGCTTAGCCATTTTAAAGAAAACATTGGTGGCTTTTTTGCATTTTTTTTTCTTTAATTCAAGTGCAGAATGAGTAGGAATTAGTCCAAAATAGGAATAAAAAGATTGTAAAGGAGTAAAAAGTTTTTGCAGGTTTGGTTTTTTGCCTTGAGGTTTATTTTTAGTCTACTTTCAAAAGCAGAGCTTACCAAGTCTCTTCTGGATCTCCAGAAGTGTCTGTTTCACCTCAGAGGCTTCATTGTGCACCCACTCCCTTTTCATTTCCCTACAATTATTAAATCCCTATAAAACCATGCAATTCCTTTTGTTTATAATAGCAGCATACTCTTTTCTCTCTGTGACTTCCACACTCTAGTGGACTCTTTACCAGGAAGTTTTATTTCCAGCACCTTTTAGAAAGCACAACCATGGCAAAAATGAGGCAAGTAGTCAGCTGTCATCTGCAGTGCTTTGCTATAACCCTTTGTCTTGAACAGAAAGTTCATTAACTGTGAATCAGTTATGAGAAAATGAACAAAATCCATCCTCAAACCCACAACTTTATTCTGGATTTGCAGTACATCTTTAGACTTTGCAACTTAATTTTATTTTTTCAAATTAAAAGGACTATATACAGGTAATTAATCTCTGCAGTTTGAGGAATATATCTTTGTTTATTGAACTAATTTTTGAAAATCTTCTTTCTTTCAGCTGGGGACTTGCAGTATTTTCTGAAAAACACCAGTGGTAGGTAAACACGAAACACACACTTGATTTAACTTCAATGTCTAATATTCGTTGAAATATTCAATTGCAAAATAAGAATGTTTGGAAACTAATGGGCATTATTTTGCTTTTATGTTGAATTTTCTTTTTTTTTTTAAGTAAAGAAACTTACTAAATTAATATATTTGGTTTTTAATTTGGGTTTAGGTGTCTGGTTTCCTTTTGTGAACAAAGAGCAAAGTATAGTCATAGAGGTAGAATGATAGATTTTAATCCTGTTCACGTGCTTAAAATGAAGCACAGTCATTGTCTTCAAAGTAGGTAAAGTGATAATTTGAAGTGTTTATATATCCCTACTTTTTTGGGGAGTGTTAATGATAAAAAATAGACAGCATGAATTAATATAAGCAGTATTTGAAGTAATTTAGAAGCCTATTCTTTAGTATGTTTAACTGTAACATGAGTTTCCATTGTTTTCCATATTAATTATGTATTGTGTTCTAGGTATATATGTTGTGATGGACAAGATGTGCAGATGGAGTGGATGATAAGCATTTTTATCGCACAGGTACTAATCTGATCAAAAAATGTAGCTTATTCTGCTGTTATGAAAATCACATTAAATATGTATGTGTTATATATAAGGTTCAGTGCCAAAGTTTCTGGAATAGTTCATGCAAAAATAGGCCAAAAGATAGCCCATGAAGACTATGAGTCTCACTCTTGAGAGTAAGAATATTAGATTCTGGCATCATCTTCGCACCCTGCAGTATTGTAGAGAAGCTTGGTAAAGAAGGACGGTTGTTTCCTTTGCAGAAAGCTCTTGTGGGTGAAATTCTGGCCTAAAGGGTGTGTCTGTGTGCCACAATACCTGAGTGCTATTTCTCTGCTCACTAGTTTGGATGCTGCTAAAGTCATGAAAGAAGGGTGTCATGTTTAAAAGCATAGTGGTGTGAACTGGACCTTTTGAAGAGCTGTGCCAATATGGCTCTATTTCTCTGGTATCCAGCTTAGCTAAGTTAACATTGACTATTCATTGTGTGGGGTAGGTTTTATCCTTAATTAAGTGCTCTTCTGTTTGCTACATTGTAAGGAGGGTATATGTTTGAGTGACATATAACACATTATTGGACATGGAGTTTAATATTTACATGGGAGAAGTGGAAGTAAACGAGATGGGAAGAATTCAGTTTGACAGGAGACTGGAACATAGTTTAAGGTTTTAACAGGATTTTGTATCTGTGTCATATTTTTCTTTTTGCCATGATGTTCAAGGAGCTTTGCAAGATATCACTGTGAATAAACATTGCTAGATTTATGATTACCTAGGAGCTTTGTGTGGCATAAAGTAGGCTGAGCATAAGACTGTTGAAATACAGACTTAGCTGCTTTCTAAAACAGAATCTGACTTTCATAGATAGTAGTGCTAGAAGTATAATGCATGCCTTGAAAGTAAGACTTCCAAATTCTTGTCTTATTCAGCTCCCCTAACTGAAGTGACTATTGTTGTTTCTATGGAAACTGCTGGCATACATCTCATGGGCATAACATGAGCAGTGTCACAGCAAATAGGCTCAGAGGTTATTGATATAGGAAACTTAGAAGTAACTCATGCAAGCTTGGTAACTGTTGAAGTCCTTTTGACGTAAAATCACAATGAAGGACAGTCTGTTAGGATTCTGCTCAGGCAGATGTAGAATGTTCCTTTGACAAATACAGATAAAAAACTGGGAGCCATTGCTCAATGTCCAGGATAATTTTTCCTAACAGAAAAAAAAAAAGAAATAATTTCATGTACATTAAAAAAATTGCTAGAAATTCATTATTATTTTTAAATAATTCATATTATTTTTAAAACTTTTTTTTTTTCCAATGAATGAATAGTGCAATGAATTAACAGTACAACATTGAAAGGGTATTTTGGTTTGGCTTGACTTTTCTTGTGGAAATTTTAGATTGTTTTTTGCCAGTGTTCTGGACATGAGTAAAGTTGTCAGTCTATAAACTACATGAGAAATTATGTGCTAATAATGCAGATTTAGTGTATTGTCATTATTTCAATCTACTAGTTCATTACAGAGAAAATCTCCTTAAAAACGCAATGCCTCATATTGGTAAAGCTTGCTATAAGGGCTCTAAAGTCTTGTATCATACAGCAGCAGACAATTATTGCCACATTATCCCATTTCTAAAACAGAAAACTGTAAATGTCAACTGAGGTTATTTCTAGTTAGAATTTTCAAGTTGAGACTATCTTTAGAGAAGTCAGCTTTGTTTTTTACTGTATATGTTGTCACTATATTTGAATACACATTAGAGAGACTGCATGCAGCACATCTTTGCCAGTGGAATAACCAAGATTGGAAATTGAAAAATACTGTAAAATTGATTTTGAAGTATTAAGACACTGACATTTAATGATCTTGTGCTATCAAAAGGGACATAATCCAGTATTACTGTGGTCCTCAGTGCTTGAGTGAAGTAATTAAGTAATTAGTAATTAATATCAATAAGATTGTAGTAGTCTTGGTATTTTTTCCCTGTTGTCTGATAGTATTTATTCCTGTAGTATAACCTGTGCAGAGTAATAATGATAAATAACAAAGTGTAGATACTGCTGAAATCTAGTGACAAGAGTACTTTGATACAGGGGATCAAGTTAACCCAGAGGTTATTAATCTTCCATTTCAAGCTGGTACATACTAAGTGTTTGAAGTAGGACCAATGTTTGTTTTAGTTCTATGCAAAACCATCCTGAAAAGCATAATTGTTGAATTCTATAATAGTTCTGTACAAAATCTCTTAAGAGCACAGACTTTTGTGTCACCCTGGTCACACCATGCATGAGAATTTTTTACTCCATCAAGATACAAGTCTATGAAATACTTTTTCTAAATTTGGAAACAAGGCTTCCAATTTCTAGTCAGCCATCATGAGTGAATGATCACTGATTCTGATGGCTTTTTAATGGTAATGCTGTTTTTACTTGCAGATCATCTGCAAGTATGATCATAGCTCCACGACTGGTTTTTATTAAGTACAGTCTTGGAGAGATTTGCTTCATGAATTTGCAGTCCTGGCTTGCCAGTTTCCTTTGAAGTTGTGCTGATTTAGCTGTGGGCTTTGGACATTCTCTTTGATTCACAGAATCTCATGTTGATGATTTTTCAGTAAAATAGTTTGAAAATACCTTGTCCTTAAATCTGTCCGTCCGCTTTTCATTAACATTACCTCAGGACTGGGAGCTCATGTGCTCAAATTTGAAATGTTCAGTAAGTAATTTATGTTTTTTTACTTCTCTTCCCAGTCTTGTTTTTCACTCAGAGTGAAACTTAAAACTGACCTATTTCAGTAGAGCTAAAGTAAAGACTACTGTTGAAACCAGATCTGCATATTTGTAGCTTATGTGTTGGATAATACATGTTGTTATCATAGGTTCAACAGTTATTTTCTCTAAATTATTAATACAAATTGTCACAGAATTGCAGCATCAGTTACTTTGGAAAGGACCTTTGAGATCATTGAGTCAAAGCTATGACCTAACACCAGCTTGTCAACCAGACCATGGTGACACATGGAGTCTTTTCTTAAACACTTCCAGGGATGGTGGCTGGTGACATTCCAATGTCTAATCACCCTTCTTTGGGAAAAAGCTGGAATCAGCCAGCTCCGCTGCCCTTCTCTGGACACGCTCCAGCACCTCACCATCTTCCTGACAGTGAGGGGCCCAGAACTGGTCACAGGATTTGAGGTGTAGTCTCACCAGTGCCAGGTACAGTGGGACAATCCCTGCCCTGGTCCTGCTGGCCACACTACTTCTGACACAGGATGCCATTGGCCTTCTTCATGTTCAGCAGCTCCCAAACAGCACTCCCAGGTCCTTTTCCACTGGGCCACATTCCAGCCACTCTGCCCCAGCCTGTAGCACTGCCCGGGGTTGTTGTGGCCCAAGTGTTGTACCCTGCGCTTTGGCCTTGAACCTCAACAAGAAATACATTTTGAAACACTTGCACATTGAGGTAATCATATATTATTTCAGAAACTTTTGTTGGAACCGCTGAAAGCATGCTCCTGTGGAATTTTGAAATTGTGAAACAAGTCAATATGTACGCTACAATTCATGATGTTTTCTTTCTTTGGAGGATAATGAGAGTAATATTAAGGAAGGAAGATGTTTGATATGTGACAATTACATAGAGGTATTTTGATTATTTTCATTCAACATCATGCAGCACTTAAGAAATACTAACATAATTTTAAGCATCATAGTGGTTTTCCCCTTCTCCCACAAGAGGAGGGCATGGTAATGTGCAGTATATAGCTTTTTCCAAAGGAGTTTTACATACCAAAGAATTTTGTATATTTATGAAATTCCACATGGAAAATAAGGAATCATTTTGTTCTTCAGCATGCAGATATATGGCCACCTGTTGGAAAAGCAAGAAAACAGTCCATAACTAAAAGTCCAAAGATCAGAGGCTTACCACTAATTCCCATTCATCAGGAGAAGAACACTTACAAAATCAGAGGGAATACAGAAGTAAGTGGGATTTAAACTTGCTTCTAACTTCTAAATTTAAACTAAACTTCTAATGACAATGCTGTAATAAGTAGTCCAGTGTTAATGAACTCCTTAGAGCTGGATAAATATAAAATGCAAATGCTCTTCTTATCAATGCCTCTTCCAATATTTTGTCATTAAAGGACAAAATTGTCATTGAGGACAATTTAATGTAAAAAAGCTATTGTAGTCTCAACTTGCATAACCTCTCTGGCTCTTCAGTAAATGATAATAGACTTTTATTAGTGCTTGGTTTTTTGTTTATTTTTTTGAGTAGAGATTGTTCATTAGGAATAAATAAGACTTTTAGCTGGAAGTATTATGCACATTATTACAGTATGGGTTTTATTTTTAGTAAGATCCTTGAAAACTGTCCTGCATGCATATCTTACAATATCTTTTATTCCGTCTAAAATATCTGCACTGTTTTAGTTATCTACTCTGTGAATATAATGGAAAAGCTCAGATGGAACTAACTTTGATACATTTAAGTGATACTATTATTAGTCTCAAAGAAGACTTAAGAGGCTTTAGTTACAACTCTTTGAATAGACTGAGCTTTGTTACTACAATACACGCACTAGTGATATATCTGAACCTTATCATATTAGCTTGAGATTATCTTCTGGTATCCACATGGAGATATTGATGCCTGTAGGGAGAACTTACTTGCCTTGCTTCCAACTGAGATGAATCAGTGGAGGCACTTTTCTGCTTGGGAATAGTAGTGGTAACGAGCCTGACTGCAGCAGTAACTGTTGAAACAACAGCTTGGTACTTTGACTGCAGCAGTATAATTTCATGCACATTTTAGAACATTTTGAAAGCAGGAGTTAATATGAGATCACTAACGGAGATGGTGGTTCGGGTACAGAGTGGTAAAGTTAACTTTTTCCATTGTAAACCAAAAACAAAAGGCAGGCATGCATAGTGCTTTATGTAAAAGACAACTCCATTTTGTGTTACACTTTCTTCCAGAAAGAATTTCTCCTCTGCCTAACTACAAGAGTATAAAACCATGGGAATATATGAATTTTGTAATTTGTTAGCAAACTTTTGTATTGCGTTTAATTTGTCCTTTTTAACCTTCTCTCAAAAAGTATTTTTTACAATTTTTAAGAAGTTCCTTCTGATGCTTGTATTTTCAAACTTCTTTGATGAAAATAAATCATAGATCTTGTCAGTCAAAAAACTTCATAACCCTTAGATGGGTCTCTTACCTGTTCTTTATGCTTTTACCTGAAACCTCTAGTAAATTCTTTGAGATGACTACAAATTTAGACATTCTAGGATAAAAGTTTTATTAGATTTTGAGCTTCATCATTAAAAATACTTACTGCCTTTTAGCACTGTATTTTTTTTTTTGGTAGATAATTTGCTTTATTAGGGGGGACTCTAGTGTTTTGTACACTGCAATTTTGAGGAGGTCTGCATTTAAACTTAAAATCAGAAATCTACAGTCTTTATTAATTATGCCATGACTAGATATAGAGAATTTTTATGCAAAAGGTATTTGCATACTTTAGGAAGGTTAACACAAAAATACATAATGAAAAATAAAAACTAACGCTTTTTTACATGAAGAGCTAAAATTGGAATGAACAGTAAAATAGTGGTAGAAAATATGTATATGATATGGTTTATTAAGAAAAATATTGTGCAGCAATGTAACAGTCAGTTAAAAAAAAAGATATACCATTGGGAGGCCATGCCTTCAGTCTTTCCATGAATCTGAGTAGTCCACCAACATGCAAGAATATCTCAGTTTTAAAGCAGTAGAAAGTAAGGAAGGAAGGAAGAACGAAAGGAAGAAGCATTTTCTGAAAGATGCTGATTTATGGAAAATGGAGGTCTATTTACAGACCAAAGTGTAAACTTGTAGTAGAAATGTCATCAATTTATACAGTCAGGAAAAGAGACTGAAAATTTTCCAAATAGTGAAAAAAGTGATATCTTTGTGAGAGAAAGATGACTGGGGGCAAAAGCCCCAAATCACTGTAAGCTCAAAGATACCCATAAACTGAGTTTAATATTAATATTTTTTGCTAAAATGTATGTCTGATTTTTCCCGATTGTTGGAAGCAGTTTTATTGTGTGTTAGCAAGATAAATGTGTAATATCAAAGGTTTGAAAGAGTCAATAACTAAGAATGCTAATATCAAATAGAACCAAAACATTTTGGTTATTTCCGCACCGCTTGTTGCACATGACGATAGTGCGTTTAGAATATGCATATTTCTCATATAGAATTATTTAATTGAAATAGAAATATATTGCTGTGTATCTGCAGTAAGTATTTGATTTTATTTCAAAATACAAGTAAGACTGAGGAATGAGGAAAAACCTTTTATTTCAAGCATGATCAAATAGCACACTGACTTACAATAATAGATCATACAAGAAAGGCTTGCAAGATGGCCCAAACCATTCTTTGTATCTAAACTAGCTCTTTCCTAGTGTTTGAGTGGTTTTTAATGTTTGTTTTAACATACAGGAGGTATTAAGATTCCAAGGAACAAGCTGCTTATATGCTGTGGATAAATGACTCCATAAAAATTCAGTCAAACTGAACAAGTTCCATACAGGAGATACAAAAAGACCCAAAGTCTCCCTCAGCTTTCTCCACCTTCTGGTTATCAAGAAAGATGCCACACATTAGAGAAGTATTCCAGGACCTAGTTTTCCTTTAGAACTACCAGGCTTTTGCACAAAAGGAGTGTTCTACCTACTGCCACACCAGCTGAGTAGCCAGAATACAATAATGCAAATTTAGATGTATCATCTGGTTTACCTTTAATTTTCTATAGCTTAAGAACTTGAAAACAGCCCACCAATATGCAAATTGAAAAAGAAGCCAGTCTTTCTAACATATCAGTTAGTATTTAACAGCTGCTGAAAATATGTGATTGTTTAAAATTATTTCTCATATATTCATGTTGCTCAGTCATTATATTATCAAAACTGCAATATACACAATTGTATTCATTCCATCAAACAATTCTAAGTCTTTAAGAGTATATGGATCTTCTGTAAAACATTAAAATTTAGTCTACTGTGGTAAAATGAAAAACCAAATTATGATTATATGAAAATAAATTTCTTCATTGGCATGGTGCACGATTTATGTAAATTTCAGAAGTATCACTAATTGAGAATTTGCTCATAGAAATGCTTACTAAATGATAATAGGACAATTGTGGTAATTTAAAACTGACTTTACTGTCTCAGCTCTTGAGTAATTTTTTTCTTTAAAATATATGTGAAACTAATGAGCAAAAATTGCAATCTAAACATTTTTAATATGGTCTGAATTAACTTATTTCTCTTTGCTGTTTGGTAAGAGTATAGTATTACAGACTGGAAAATCAAGATTTGGTGAACATCATGATAATGAACTTCTGGAAGAAAGAAAAAACTTGAAAGAAAAAGCATCTATTGTGGCACAATGTTTGCAAAGAAAGGAGGAGAAAGTACGAAATCATGCAAAAAAACATCGAAATTTGGTTTCTGAGGATGATGCAGGCTCAAGGATGACTGAATTGCACCAAAAATCACATAAGACACTGAAGAAAAATAAAAACAAAACAAGCAAAACTACTTTGGAACTAGATAGTAAATTGCCATCAAATGTGATTCAGGAACTGAATACAGTACTGCAGAAGAACAGAGCACTTCATGAAACCTCCAGCTGATTTCCTGAGCCTGAAGTGTAATA
Organism: Alethe castanea; assembly: GCA_024734035.1. Taxonomy (NCBI): domain Eukaryota; kingdom Metazoa; phylum Chordata; class Aves; order Passeriformes; family Muscicapidae; genus Alethe; species Alethe castanea. Next base: position 49,292,523 of record JANRGV010000084.1, read on the forward strand.
CTTATATATATATTCTTGTGTTTTTTATATATATATATATATATATATGTATGTATGTATTTTCTATTCAAAAGTAGTCTGTTTTGATGTGTGTAGTTTGTACCGTGCAGAGGAAATAAGGAACTATAGTTTGTTTATATGCAGCTATTGCTTTTGTGTTATGTGTATGCCTCATGTTATAATTTAAGACTGCACTGGGAGAACTGATTATGTAAAACTCCTGAAGATTGGAAGCTTTTCTGTGCAATGCAAGGACACCAGGATTTTGTCTATTTTGTTGTTGTTTGTTTCAGATTTTGTTTAATGCAAGGATTCTAAGAACTGTCAAAAGCTTTTGCTTTGATTATACTCTGTACCACCTTGTAAATACTGGAGAGATATTTTTAAAAGACAAGATATACTCTGAAATTCTTACTGTTGGCCTGGAATATTTTTAATTGTCTAACACTATAAAAATTAGTAATATCTGATTTGAAATTGATTTTTTTGTTGTTTTTGTTTGTATGCTTTTATTTAAGGAGATAATTAGTATTTGCTTCCATAGAATGTCCTCTGACGTGGCATCATGTGAAAGAATCAAAAGGGAGAGAAATGTAGTAGGTGGGGCAATGTATTAATTCTTGTACTTGAAACTGTGTCTCTAGGGTGTACATCTGATTATGACATCCAAGTAATGAGACTGTTGAGGAGGACAAAAAAAAAGTCTTCAAAGCAGCGTCTAATGGGTATGTGAATTTGAAGAATAGCCCATCTCAGTGGGCTGAAGTACTTTTCTGAACAGGCCTTGCTCAGCTCAGGGCTACAAAGGCAGACTTTTCTATTGCTCTTTGGATAGAGCTTGCTTGGTGCTAACACAGTTGCTGACCTCCCATGAATATTTATATTTAAATGAGAAATTAATTCCTTTAAGAAAAAATGGTCCCCATGCAAAAAAAAAAATGAGAACAGTACCAACACACTCTATTAAGAAGTGCCAAATCCTAAATGGGGGAAGAGAAATACCCCTCTCTTTACCATGAGAACAAAAGTAAATAGTATTCTATCTGCAGAGACTAGGAAATGCTTGCCCTACAACTTTACCACTGCTCTTCTGAGTGTGAGGGCTGGTCCCAGGGTTGAGAGAACAGCCTCACTTGCTGCCTTCTGAGTATGTAGGTGGCAGTTCCTGAAGACAGTGATGTAGCACAGTACAGCTACTTTGATTTTTACTCCCAGAGTTACTTAAATTTAAAACTCAGCATTGCTTTTCAAAACAAAACCTGTTCAAGGAATGAAATTATTTTCAGTTGTTTTATAGATTTTATCTTCACTTATCCCTTGGGATTGCTGCTTTTACTTTATTCCATAACAGCTGGATGGCAAAAGGCACTGCTGTGCTGAGGCTGTTTCCAGGTGTTGTAGATGCTGTCTGGGTAAGCAGCAGGACCAACAGACCAGAGCACTAATGAGCTCACAAGGCACCTTTGCTTCAAGGGAGGCATTAATAAGAGCATCTGCTTGTTTTTGCTGCTGTCCCTTTTGTGGTCTGGCTAGTCACACTGCCACAGATTTTCACCAGTTTTTTAAGAACTTACTGATGCCTTTAGTGTTTGATTGGAATTGGCCAGATCTCTCAGAGCAGGAGAGAGGAAGCACAGAAGCAGTATGCTCACTTATTCCCTCTTCTATTTTTGGTAGTCACAGGTGCTGTTAACATTTCTCACATCATTTACTTCTATTCTTGATTACCTAGAGCAGCTTAATTGGAAAAATAATTTGTTTGATTGAAGAAATTAGACAAGTGATTCAATGTATCTGGCAACTCTGCTAGGAAGCACAGAGAAAATGAGATCAAACTCAAATATTTTATAGCAGAATTCTGGAATGTAGCACTGACAAAGCAAGTCTAGTCTTTCAGAATTTGCACATACCTTATTTGACTAGTTGTTAAAACTGAAGCACATTTGTAGATTTTAATTTTCCCAGTGCACTATTGACTGTTTTGCTGCCTTTGCAATCGAGCCTCTTCTAATCATTGAGGCCCTGTCTCAAGAAAGCATATCAGCCTGAACTAAAATTGTATTGATTAAAGCTGGTGCTTAATGTTAATAAACACATTCTTAAATGCTGATTTGAATTGGGCCCTAATGCTAGCAGGAGAAATTGCTTTCTTTTCTGTCAGGCTGGACTTGAATGTACTATTTACAGTTGTACTTTTATTTGCAGATATTTCTCAGTATTGAGTTATAGTTCTTATATTGTTTAACTTTTTATTGGGACCTTAAGAATGACATTCACTTCACTGCTGAAAGCCTCATGCATCATTTAAGCCACTATACTAATGGAATAAATGGAGCAGTGGAAGGGTTTTGTGCATTGAAGTGAATATATCCATGAAGAAAATAGTTTGTGTATTTTTATTGGTTCCAAGGAATACAGAAACATTTGTTCTATTTCAAAACCATGTCACAGGTAAAATACCTGTATAACTGCTGCTAACAGGCGATAAAAATCAAGAAGGTGTTTAATAAAATGGGTTAAAATTTGGCATCGTATGTGTACATATACAAACATGTGTGCACAAATTTATATGCACATTCACAGAGGCACACTGAATTGTTAACATTGTGTTAACAGTGTTAACACAAGTAAAAATTATTTGGGGTAGTAGAAATTAAATTTGCAATTAATTGTTTTAAATAGGTATCAAAGTTTTGAACTAAACATCCTACACGTTATTGTTGCACTACACATTTCAGACTGATCTAAGACCTACGGAATAAATGTGGTTTGTTTCAATATCTTAATGGCTACTGATCTTTTGTTGTTCCTGTGCCATGTTGAGGACTGGTAAAGTGTAATTTTTAGAGAATTGTAATTTAATAAATGCTATTTGTCTGAACTAGGTGATGGATTTTTTCAGAAAAAAATCAGTAAGAAAGTTAAAAAAAATAAATTTGTGTCTGCCCATATGAAAGCTTTTGAATAACCTCGTAAGAGCTTATTTTCTTATCTGCAAAATGAAGTTAAATGGGAGACCAATATTTTATGTATGGGCCTATAACAGTGAGAAGACTGAGATTAATATCTTCATAAATCTTAGTACGTCTGAGGTTCGTCATTATCTTGTTAAACTTCTGCAATCATGATAGATAGGTGTAAAGTTGACATGTAACCATTATTTTTGTTGTTTAACATAATGCCTGTGTTCTGTTTGTGTGTGGTTTTTTTCATATTTATTAGGATGTGTGGGGGAAGCAGCTGAAAACCCAAGAAGAAATATGAGCTAGATTCTTTGTTTTCTTTTTCTTTACTTGAGCTGGATATTGTCTGCCATTTTAGAATTTTTCTTCAAAACATATCTCTTTCTGAGGTACTATTTTGGGATGCAAGTTCAAAAGAGCAGTTTGACTAGTAGGTTTTGTGCCTCAGCAGTGACTGCTTTAGTGTGGGGCTGTTTTCACCAGCTGGGATATACAGAGTGTGTTCATGCAGACTTTACTGTGTGATTCGGGTTGAGATGCAACTTTTGAATTAAAAGATTTTGCAAACGTTATCCAAAAATCTGACCAGTGGGAAAAGGATATCCCCAAAGATTTTTCAGTTAATGGGGAAGGCTTGGCCATATCACTGATTTTTGTTTCTTCCTTGGGAAGAGCTCTGGGCTGTTCTGCCTAAGGCAAGTTGTTAGGATGCCTCCAGCTCTGTCTGCCAGAGGCACCCCTGGGGTGCCTTTTGCTCTCATGTCTTGGGGTAGTTTTAGACTGCTCTGGAGATACAGGTTTATCTGAGAGTAAAAGCTACAGGAATTTTATCTCACTGTTATGATTTTTCTCTCCCTTGGTACAGTGCTGGCACAGTTTGTGTTCCTATGAGTGCTGCCAGGTTACTACCATCTCCACAGCTCAAACTGAGATTAAGAAGTTTAAGAAAAAATTTAGATGCTCTTGTGGGGACAGAGTTGGTGCCTGCAGGAGTAAGGAAATAAGGGGTGCATCTCTCACTGGCTATGACACTGTTGTAGGCCTACCCTCTTGTATCACCTCTCTGATTTTTGTATCCTGTTTTCCAGTGCAATCTGTTTCAGTGGGAGAGTCAGCTATCAGACTTTGCTTAAATTTGAACTAGAACAGTGTCAGTTCTGCTTGAGTCCAAATGGAAACTGGGGGAAAAAATAGAATAAAAAATACTGACTCACGTTCCTGTTTGAAGCATAGAATGCTCTGAAAAATCATTTTGATTTGGGCTACTTAAGAGAAATGTGTGGATTCAGTAAGTTACATTGGGAAAGCTGAACTATATCTGGGTGGGGTAGAAAGAGACTAACTTGGTAGATGGATTGAATGTATTCCAAGTTGAATTGTTCGCAAAAAAAATATGTCCTAATTGCAAAACTGAACCTACTGTGGCAAGATTGCCTGGGAAGATTCCAGATTCTTCAACACGGTATTCCTGCTTCTGAAGTGCTGAGGAGATTCTCTATGCTGAAAAAACATGAAGTATTTGTCAAACAGACTGTGTTTTGAGACTAGATTGTTCCATGTGAAAAGGCAGAAAACCTTGCGGAGTTTTTCTGATGGTTCACAGTCAGTTTGGAGATTGCACTGCTTCACTTGTGGCTCCACTGAAAATGGGACCAGTCTGCAGCTCAGTTAAAGGGAAAAACAATCCTGCTATTTTAGCTCTTACCACTGCTGTAGCTTAATGATTTAGTTACTGTCTTTGCTGAAATTTCTTTGAGAATATTCCTTTATGCTTTGACACTCATCTTTCACAAGAAGGTCATGATCTCTGGTCCTGATGAGGAAGAAGGATGTGGATGTTAATGCCAAATATACAACTGTATCTTCCTGCTTACCTGTACTTTTACTGCAGTTCAGAATTTGCCTAGTCTACCTGACCTTACTTGAGCCCTGCCTCTTTTTGCTCTAGACCCTGTTCTGTGTCTTAGACTCTGGAATATCTTAATCCTTTAAGATATCTTCTATACACAATCCCACTTTGGTCTAATTTATGGTTCAAACTTTAGCCAGATTCAAAACCAGATTTCCGATTAGATCCCTTGACATCTCTGAATATATTTTTGCCGCTGTTGCAGATAGTATGTGCATTATGGTCCAGACCATTATGCCAATGTTGCCTTAATCTTTTTCTTAAGTCCTAATAGAGATCTCAGTGCTAGAGAAAGGGATTTCGCTGAAGTAAGCAAGAGAGAGAGAGGTTTAGATGTTGGCCAATAGGTATTCCAAAGTTCTGTAACCCATTCCTATAAATGCCTCTGAAGATCTTCTACATTTATGTGTAGTCCTCAGCAAATCAGAAGGCAAACTAAAGCAAATGTGCTGTCTTTTAAAATTATTTTAGTTCAGTTCCTTAATGATCCTATAATAATTGCTTGTTCCTGGTAGTAACACGGTTTCTTGCAAATTATATCTTTGGCTACATAAAGTATTTTCTTTCAAAATTTAATTAACATTGGTTTGTCCAGTACTGCAGACAATTTAAGAACTAATAGGTTGAGGTTTGCTTTATGTTTGAGTTTTATTACATTGTTTTCTCCCCATCCACATTTCTAATATGTTTCATTTAAAGGCAGATAATTTCTTTGTATTTGACTATTTTTGCTTTGTATATCTATTTAAATTACATCATGACAAATATTTCTTCAAATAGATTGTAACCATTAGCCTATAGTTTCTTGTGTCTTAGTAGATTACACTTGTGATGGGTGTCCAGCACTTACGTTTGCTTTTAGAGTGTCTCTTTTTCCCACTGTTTGCGTATTCATCCTACAGATTGGGACTCTTAAAACTCATTAGATGATAAATATTTTAAACTATATATAACAATTCTGAGGTCTTTCCAGGCTGTTACGGGTAGAACAGTTTTCACATGAGAATCCTTACAGGCTTTCCTTCCAGGGGAAATCAGGTTTCGTGAGGGATTACAGAACTTTCATGTAGGAGAATGCATCTTTGAGTCTTGGTTAAATCACTGAGTAGAACAACAGTAACAGATTGTCCATAACCTGGAGATAGTAGAATTGGTTTCCTTTCTGTGACTTCTTGATATTATATAGCACAGCTTGGCCAGGTAAATGAGGTTTGAAAGTGTTTGCATAGGATCTGTTCTAAGAACTAGAACACAGAAAATCAAATATGAAGCATCTCTAAAATAGCAATAAATCTGACCATTAGTTTAAGAAAGTTTCTGGGTTTACTCATTCAATAGCAAATACATCTTCACTGTTTTTTTCCTTTCAGATTTTAGAGAAAAGTTCTCACTAGCTTGAGCTTTCTATGGATTTTTAGTATTAGTAAACAACTTTAATTTAAGAAGCTTATTTTTCAAAACATAAATCTTGATACAAAAAAGGTACTAGAGGTAATTTCTTTTTAAAGACCTTTTATAAAGGTTTGCTTTCTTTTATGCTAGCTACATCATAGCAGCATTAACTTGTTTAGTTTTTTGATTATAGACAGTGGTGAGAAGTTAGTTACAAAAAATCTGATGTTTCTGCAGTCAGCAGTTAATTTATTTCCAGTTGAGTCTCTTGCAGCCATCTCCTCTTTTTCCAGATTACTTGGGTTTCAAGAAAAGATATTAGCTTAGAATTTAGAATGTACAGCCATAAATAAATCTTGAAAATTTTATTACAAAAAAAAAAATCAAACAAAAAACCACCCAAACAACCTACAACAAATAACCTTCCTCTTTAATGTGTTTGGAGACGCTTCCTTTGTTGAATTGTTTTTGAGAGTCATTTAACAAAACAGAGGGAGGGCACCCATGCTGAAATTCAAATCAGTTTTGCAGTAGATGGATGTTATTTGCCTTAGAATAATTCTTTTTCCATCAGGTTGGGTTATGGTGATCAAGCAAATGTTTCAAAGTACTTGACTTGAGGTCAGATTTCAATAGCAAGAGGTTGCACCTGTGTCTTGCTGAGGACTTCAAAGGTGAATGTTGTCTACATGGATTCATGAAGTTTTTATTTCAGTTATTGTAGATATCCTGAGGCAGTTCAAGGTAGTATACTTTAGGACTTTCTATAATTCTCTTCCAGATTTTGGGCACTGTAGTTCTATAAAGAACACAGTGATTTTCCACTTTTGAGCATGTTCTCTGATTTGTACCCCAGATTTGCACTCCTGAGCCATATAAAAAGCGTATCTTATTAGTAGGTAGTGTTTTTTACAGTTTTTGAGTTTATTGTCACTTTGGACTCTTTGAGAAAGACTAATGAAATCTATAGCCAAATAAAAATTTTTTTTTTGTGGAACTAACCTAATTTCTTTTCTTGATATATTCTGAAATGAGTAGCCACATTTTAAATGGACAAAGTTTTCTGTCCAGATTTTTGTCCAGATTTTCATTAACTATAACAGTGTTTAATTCTTATTTTGAATGTTTACCTTAAATAGAGCCTCCATCCTCACAGATACCTGAGGTTTGGTTTTTTTGCCTAGTCAGGCATGTCATACAGCCAAATATTGGATCTCTAGTAGATATAACCTTGTATGTTTGAAGGTGTGTAACAAACAAGAAAATGTTAAATCATCTCATGTATTAGCTGTTGGTAACCTTTTTTGATGATGCTTTTACATCACTTTGGTTTTCATAGAAAAACTTCCATTACAATTAAAAAATGATTCAAAGATTTTGCAAACCAACTAACATGCATTCAAGTTTTATTTTCAAGTTTTTGTTTGATTTTTGTTTCAAGCAGACATTTCATTTTCAGCAGACAGGCACAGCACTCTTGTTTTTTCCCTGATTGTACTAAGCAAAAGCAATGAATAGATAAGAAATGTTGTTGTAAATACCCTATTTCACCCTAACACCTCCATTTTCAACACCTTTAAATATTTTTTTTTAAATTTATTAAATAGTGGTCAAATTTTTTTCTGGTGTGCTCATGCTCCTTTTTCTTATGAAGAGAATCTTTATCCTTGCCTGTTGTCAGCTGTTCGGAGATGAAAAATAAGTAGTAAAAATTAAAGACAGGTCTGTTGCTTCCAAAAGTACAGTATAGTGTATACTGCCCCTTTTTATAAGTGTTTTCAGCTTCTTAGCTCTCGATATTCACCTTTCTATTCCCTAATGTGTCATTAGTGAGATGAACACATAAAAGTGGATCCTTCCCTCATGGCCTTACAGGACCCTATCATAAAATTGCAAACTCACCATTCAAGTTATCTCTTTGCAATTAATGAACTGTGAAAAGAAATTGCACAGTGAAAGAATGTAGCTGTATTTATGATTAGGTCTTAAACAGAAGGCCAGTTTATATGCTACTTGGATTGGAAAAATTAGTTACTTTCTCCCACTATTTTTTTATGATCAAGATAAAATGTCTAGTATGCCAAAAGGAATGCAAGCAAAATTATGTAGGCTTTATTCTGAGTAAAAAAATGCCTCATGAACATTGCTATTTATATATTCTGTTTTCAGACAATAACTGTAGTTTATGAAGAAGCTGGAGTTCACATCACCATCTGCTTTCAATAACAACTTTTGAACTAATATGTATATTAGAAACTGTTTTCTTTCCCTGAAACAGAACTTTTTGCCATGGATTTCTAGAAAGAAACTGTATTTGTATTTTAAAAGTATTTTAAAGTTTCTTTCAACAATCTATCAGTTAACTGAACTTAATTGACAATCAATTGAACCCTGATAAAGCTTTCTCATGAAGGCTGACACTTAGACCATTCAGCACGCCATACATTTTACACAATTGAATTAAGAGACATGTTGCCACTTTTATGCTGCTTTTTAAGACCAAATATTTGTTCTTGTGTTCCCTGATAGTTGTTTACACTTTATTTTAAGTTGTGGAGCTCCAGTTTCCAGTGGAAGAGAAAAAATTCTCATCAATTTATTTGGTGTTGCCCTAAACATTTACAGGTGGAGGTGGTATGTTGCTTTAAAGACGTTTCAGAATAAGGTGATTAACTGGTTTGACAGCAATAAAAGTTTCCCAGGAAGCTGCATCTGCATCTTCAAAAAACAAGTAAGATCATCTCACTCTGATCTACGATTTGATTCAGGCCCCCAAAGGCTAATGTCCAGCACATTAAGCATGTTATAATTGAACTGTTGAGAAGCAAAATATTAATGAACTGCCTTCCCTTTGGAAGTAATCTAGGTTTCTCATTACTAGCACTGCCAGCATTCTTGTTCTTAGTGTCTAATCGACTCTTAATGGCTCTCTCTTGGTGTCTCTAATTTTCCATAATTAATGTGCATGTAAAATGAATCTTGTAAATAATGTGTGCTTATATACCCCATGCTGAATAATGTAAGCAAGCTATTATAGGTTGCTTATTTTTGTCCCTTGTGGTCTTTGGATCTCACAACTTTTCATTAGCTTGGAGCTGTGAGGGAAAAATCACCAGACATCTCACCTCATTGAAGCATAAACAGAAACAATGATAAAATTCTACAGAGCAAAGAGATCAAGTAGGTTCTTTTTCTGTTTTGTTTTTTTTTTTTCCAAACCAAACCAGTTTAGTGAATAATATATTGCAAAATTTTCAACTGATATGTATTAGACTATTTTACAAATATACATCTCTACACTGATTATGTTCTTAATATCTAAATGTCTTGCAGATGGTCTTTGACTACTTACCAAGACAAAGGTTGTCCACACTTGTAATATCTAGTGAAATTATGAAGTACAAATACTAAGTTTTATAGCTTGTCAAAATTATATTGAGGGACTCTATCAAGTGGATTTTTTCCCCCCAATTTTACGTATGAGCTGATTTTACAGAAAATTATATATCAGGTTCATTAGCCAGGAATTTGTTTTAGATTAGAGAATCAAAAATTTCTTTTCATTTTTTATAATCTTTTGTACCTTTCTGTTGCATTTAGATGTTGCTTGGGGTGACAGCCAGTAAAGGAGCAGAACAGGCCTTTGCAGGAGTTTCACAGAGATGTTTATTTCAGCCATGCATCATGCATCATGCAGGGTTCAGGGAACAAAGGCAAAGGCTTTGAGGGAGGGTTCAGGTTTGATACATGGGATGAGCAGGCAGGGAGAACTTTAGGGACCAATTACCATGGGACAGGCAAACTAGGTGGGAGTGACCAAAAGGCTGACAGACAGGCAAAGGGCGCAGAGTCTACTTAGGGAACAGAGCAGGGCTTGCTTTCCCTAATTGGCAATGCCTTTTGGTCTCCACACCTTTCTCTACTCTAGTGCAGAATGCTGGCTTAGTATTATTGTATTTGATAACTGTGATTAAAGAAACAAATATTTTCTCACTTTATTATTTTGCTGCTGTTATTTTGTATTTAATCCTGCTTCCCTAGTAAGCTTTACTGAGTTTAAAGAACTTTCAGTGAGACAGGTCAGGGAGTCTCAACCCTCACAGAAAATAGATACCATAAGAGTGTCATCTTTTAATGGTTATGTTTTTAATAAGCTCTTTTCTAGCTGCTGCTTATAATATGCAGTCTGTTTCATAGGAATCGAATAGAGTTTTCATTTTTTCTGATTGAAGTTAGAAGGGGCTTGTTCATCAATTCTGTACTAGTTCTCTTTTTTCATCTCTTCGTTTATCACCTGTCCCTGGAAATTACATGAAGGCTGAATCTAGGTCCATGCAGCAATCTGGCAGCTAGGATACCTTATTTTGATACATTTTTCCATACAGATTCAAATAAAAATGAGTTTTAAAGTACAGAAAAACATAAATAAATATGGATTCAGCTTAACTGGAAGAAAAATTATGGGGTCCTGACTACAACAAAGCTGTCTGTGAGTGTAAATAAATGGCAGTCCACTACTGCATGTCTATTACAAACTTGACGAAAATTATTATCTAGCAGACTAGTGACACATACACTTTTTGTTTGTGCGTGTACATTTTGAATGAAAATATTTAGTCATGGCACTTGTCTTTGCAGTTCATCAATTATTTCTTCTAATGCCCTTTCTGCTACTGGGAGTTGGTATGTGTTTGTATATTAAATATATTTTGAAGCTGCTGTTCTTGCCTTGTGGTTAAGCTGATAGCAGGTGTGCTGTTGAAGGCAAGTGGATTGCATTGTCCAGGAATGCTGAACCTGACCTTTAACACTGGCTCCATTTTTCTCTTTCTTCAACCTCCCCCTTTCTATGCTTCCTAGAATTACAGGGAGAGAGGTTCCTTCAGTCCCACTGATGCATTTCTAGTCTCGGTCACACACCTCAGTTACCAAAATAGTGGTGGGAACATTATGAGTGTCAAACTATTGTAGTGATATTTTTAAAACAGCAATGCAGCTATGAGAGGCGTCTTCACTTTCTTTTTATAGTTTCTTGAAGTTCTTCACCATAAAATGAGTTAAGAATGCAACCCATGTTTTTCATGCTATAGAGATTTTTGTATATTTGTGGGTGACAGAGATAGAAAAAAATGTACACCATCATTAATGCAGTAATGGAGAAGAACTAAATATATTAACTCAAACACCACCACCCCACACAAGTTTCCCTGCCTGTAAAAAGCAGTGGTTGTCTCTGAAACATTAAAAAAAAAATTGTCTCAGTTCTCCATGAATGTTAAGTCCTGTCTTAAAGTATTATAGAAGAACCATTACCCAGTCAGTAGGCGAACACAATTATTTCACTAGTCTTTGAATTATAAATAATTATTAAAAATTTAATGAAATATATATAAGTAATTTACTAAAAATTTGAATTTTCAATATATTCTCTTCAAAGAGTTAAATTGGAACAGATCAAACCTTAAATCTAAAGGAAAGTCCAATATCAGCCCCATGTACCAAAGTGAAATCACGTTTTTTATATACATATAAGTGCTAAATTCAACTTCAACAAAAAAAATCTTGACTTGCAGAAAATTACTAGCATCCTATTAAAATCAGGTCAAGAGAAAAAATGGAATGGAATTCCTAGATAAACCTTTTTTCTTAATCCCTGCAATGTAATTTGGAGACCTGGTGATAAGTATTTAAAGATGGAGTGTTGATACAATTTTTTTACTTTTTGATATTTGCCTTACAGCACAGTCATCTCTTGTGGTGCCTTGCAGTGACCTAATATGAATGATGTCTGAATGTGGAACAATCTAGATAGAAAACACCACTTCAGCAGGGAAAAAATAATGACTTAGCTTTTGGAAGGCATTACAGTAAAGGACTGAAGCTGATGCATGTTGCTCTCTGCTGCTTATCTGATGTATATTTTCTACTTTGTCTGCAAATTCATAACCTTAAAGAAAGGCTTATGTAAAGTTATGAAAGGCTGTTTCCACTGTATGTAGTTACTGCCAAGAATCAATTTATTTTATGGTGAAGGGCTATTTTAAAACATATTTTCAACTCTCTCAGCAGATAGTTCAGGATAATTGAGTCACTTGGAAATTTAGGCTTTCAAAAAGTTCTTTTATGCTGAATGCCCTGATCTTACCTTCAGCTAAGAAAGATTATCTAGACTTGGAATACTAGCAATCTGCTCCTGTAAAGCAGAAGATAATTTTATTTCCTAGATTTCTGTGCTTTTATTTAAACAATAACAGATGCAGATAAGTGGAAGTAATCCACTGCTAATATGAGCAATGTAGAATTTATCCATTTTCTATAGCTAATCTGAACACGAAACAGAGTTAGTATTTTCTTTTTCTGTTTTGGGTTTTTTTTTTTTTTTCCTTTATACTACACCACTGTTACAAGAAAATACCTTTCCCAGCTGCTGAATTTATCCACCACAAAATGGATGGTTAATGGACAAGAAGATTCTTCCAGGTTTTGAACTGGATTCAGCTATTACAAAACTAAGTAATATCCTATTCTATTCCCACTTGACAAAACTAGTAAGTACAGTAAGTATAAAACCAGTGTAATAGTCTATAATATTAAAATTGATAGCACAGATGTTTAAAATATTTTAGAATAAAATATGCCTAGACATTATTTATATTAACACCCTATTGCTTCACATGTAGTCTCATCATTCCACATGCATTAGGCAAATAATCCTAAAGTGCAGAGAAGGTCTGTAAATCACCAGAGAAAGTGGTGTATAAAGTATTTTGAGGCAATTATAGTGCAAATTTCGAGGTGCAGATTGTAATGTGCATTCAGGCTATGGTCATATTTAATACATCACAGGCATAAAATTTGTGGTTTGCTAAGTCTTACATGCAAAGAGGTTTTCATCTAGTTTTACTTTAATGAATGAAGGTGAGATAATGATGTCCTACCATGATTAGGTGTGCTGGCAAGGGTGACTCATCAATCCTAACTCACCCCTGTGGAAAATAGCTTCTTGGATAACTTCACAGCCAAAGAGAAACATTACACTGTGTACAGTATTTCAGCACACTTCCAATTTAGTGTTACTTTCAATTCAAATTAGAAAAGGAGAACTTTTTGGCAAATGAACAGTTTTTCCTTATTGATGCTGAGTGGAAAAGAGAGGAAAAACAGCTATTGACAAGTGAAGATACATATCCCACCATATGGATTCTAACACTTTAATTATATTGTTCTCTTTCTTTTTATGGCAACTTTTAGTGATAATAATTTTTCAACTAATTAAAGACCAGCTGCTACTTAGCAAGCTAGGAACCCAATTAGGAATCCAAAACCTGGTAAACAACCTCTACTGCCAGACAGCTAGTTGAATCACCTCCTGTCATGGGCATGCAAGTCTTTTTGTAGTTTTTATAAATGCACATTTTGGTCGTGTTGACTGACTGCTGCATGTTCTTCCTTGAGACTAGCAAAATAATCCAACATCATGTTCACTTATTTGTTTTTCAAGACAGCCTGCAATACCACGTGGTTTGTTTTGGTTTTTTTTAAATTTTTTTTTGTTAAGTTTGCTAAAAATAATTTTTTTTTTTTTTTTAAGGCAAAGGTTTACGGAGCAGAAAACCAGATATATTTCCTGGATGCAGACAGCAGTTTGCCTGCAGCAGTTTCCAGCTTCTTAATGGTATTTAGAGAAATAATCTTATTTCAGATTGAATTCTAGTTTTTCCATGTGGTGTACTGTCCATATGAATGCAGCCCGTGTTTTTCCTGCCTAATGCTGTGGAGCTAAGAAAATAATCCATATATATATATAGCCTCAACTTTGTGTACAAAATATTATCACTTTAAAACTCTTTAGGACCAACCAACATGGAATAGAAGTCTTTGAAAATTGTCCTGGCTGTTTTTCTTCACTGATCACTCTGATATATACGTTTAGTTCTGAATTTAGTGGTGGAAACAGTGGGAAAAGGGAAGGAATTCTGCAGGTGACAGAACATGAATGTAAGTTCAGGTGCACAGTTTTGGAAAAGTATAAGATGACTCATATGGAAATTGAATTATTCATATGTATTCCAGCAAACCATCTTTGGTGTTGTAGTAAGAATAATAAACTTCTATTTTATATACACCCTTGCTCAAAAAAACAAAAAATATTAGCATATATCAACATAAAATGAAAAATATAGTAGCTACAAAATGTAGTTGTGGCCTTTTCCATGAATCTTGTGCTTACTTAGCTAGTAGTGAGGGAAAAAAAAACCATCATTAACAGACCTAACAGGAATTTTAAAAGCATGAGACAAAAAAATGAGAAGTCTTGGGTTATTAGGTAAAAAAAGAAGTGAAATAATTTGTAAAGGAACAGTAAAAAATTTTTGTAAACTTGGTATGTGAAGATTTATATTTCATAGTTCTACTGATGAGAAATCAGTCATGTTTTCACAGCAGACTGACAGCTTCAGGTGAGAGAAAATTTCCTATACAAGTGATAGCCAGTTCCTGTGGCAGCTGTTGCTTTATTGCCTTTGCTCTGGCTTTGGAGGTCTGTCAGCACAGAGGGTAAACTTCACAGAATGAAAAGTAGATCTCTCAATAGAAATACAGCACAGTAAACTTTGAAATTGTAAAAGGGAAAAAAAATGTTCTCAAAACAGCACGATAACTCTGTCAAAAGGAATGGACTCAGATGAAGATATTAAAAGAAATAGATGCTTTTATGAACTATGCAAACACAATTTTTTTCAAAAGAGAGAGAATTGAGTTACTTTAGAGAAAAATATATATACTCCTTTGTATTTTACTGGAAAATGTAGTTTCTAGCATCAAAATTAAGAAAATTAAGATTTTCAGTCACAAGCATGAGATCAGGTGAGTTTTCCAGGCTCAGATTTTCAGCTAAATGCCTTTCTTGCCATCATCTTATGCTGCACTCTACATTCTGACTTTGCTCAAGAAGAATCAAGATCAGCTGCTGTAATATTTTCTTCCTGTTCCTGCCACATATAAATGGTTAATTTTACATGGCTCTGCCCACCTGTCCTGCTAGTCTTGATCAAAATGACAGAATTGCAAGCAGAATAACTCCCTTTGTCCTTTCCAGAATCAACCTGGACCCAAGAGCTCTCCTTTCCTACATACAAGAATTAGATTATCAGCACCCTGCAACAACCAGTTCCCTACTCCCTGCACTGGCTGAGCTGGTAAGTATTTCATCCTATAGCTCTGCTGAAAGCTCAAGGCTTTGTTATGGTGTTGAGCCTTTTTTTAAACCTCGTCCCATAACAACAGACTGAAGGAAAACAAAAAAGACAAAACAGACACACAAAAGTGGTAGAACGATATTGGGATTGTAGTTTTCACTTTGTGGATGAAGTTGTTTTCATGGATCTGGGACAGCAGACATGGTGGTGTTAACAGTAGAGTATACCTCAAGCAAGACACTAACTTCATGAAGTTGCACTGAATATTAGCTGGTAAACAAATTTATTTAGGATTAGATTAAAATGGAAATCAAAGTATATCCATCAGAGCTGGGTTGAAACTCCTCAAAGATATTTTGAACAGCTTTCTTTTTTGAACTGCTTTTGCAAATTACTTTCTTTTAACCCAAATAGAAGTAATCTGAGCTTTTGTGAGACATTCATAGTATTAATGTTACTGAGTATTGTGAATGCTAAGCAGCTGTTCTGCAAAGTTAACTTGGCCATTTCCTAGTATTTTTTTGTGAAGAATTGATGACCTTAGTGTACTTTATGGATTGTCTACTTGTTGTATTTAATTTTGTCCCCTTTCCTTCTCTTAAGCCCAATGAAAATAAAACTGTATCCAAGTAGTATGCTTTCACTTTGTATAGGTTATTAAAAAAGCATCAAAGTATTAGATGTTTCAATGTGATGTTGACTTATTTGATTAGAATTAGAATTTGGTTATCTCCTCTCATCTACTCAAATTGACCATATGTTATAATCTGATTAGTGAGAGCTGTCTCTGTTCAAATTAACGTGCAAATGAAATCATATGCCAAAGTCAATAAAATGGATTTTATTTAAAGTTCTTTAGAGTCATCACCTTTATACAATCCAGGTTCCAACTATCCACAGGGTGGTTGCAGATGTTGCTATAATTTGGGTAAGCATGTGTATAAGCATTTATTTCCTTTTTCCACAGTTTGCCACAGTGGGGATTTTTGTCCAAACACATTAACCAGGATGTTTTAACCAGACCTTAACTCTGCTAGGCCTGGAATTAGCACCTGCCTCTTGTGCGTATTTCAAGTAGTCACTGTGATGGTTTCATTATGGCAAGACAGAGAAATATGCTAAGTCCTTTCACCTTATAAAATTGGGACTATACATTTATTTGCTTTTTAGACTCAGTATTTAAGTTTCTAACTTTATCTATGGGT
The DNA here is from genome assembly GCA_024734035.1 of Alethe castanea. Classification (NCBI taxonomy): domain Eukaryota; kingdom Metazoa; phylum Chordata; class Aves; order Passeriformes; family Muscicapidae; genus Alethe; species Alethe castanea. The sequence continues at coordinate 49,309,189 of JANRGV010000084.1, forward strand.
AGCTTTTATATTTAGAAGTGGACTTTTTTAGAATTCCTTTCATTGTGGCTTTACCCAGAAACTTAAGTCTTAGTGTTCTAGAATACGTAGAAATGCATGGCATGGAGGTGGGGGTGATGGTGGTGGCAGAAAAATCAGTAATGATGTATATTGAAAGGTGAATTCAGCATAACAGTAATGCTAAAGTTGCTCTCCAGTAGGAGGAGAGCTATTCAAGTCTAATGCAATCATTTTACTGCTCCTAAAACAGTTAAATCTTATGGATTTTTTAAATACTTCAGCAAAGAGCTGTAGAGCTGGAAGGGGCCTACTGCAGCACCATGTTCAGCCTCCTAAAATTACTCATGAAAAAAAACCCAAATCCAAAACAGAATTTTCTTCCCTGACACTCACACTAAAGGTCTCACACTGGTCACACTAAATGGTAAAGCAAACACTAGGGCTGCTTAACCTAAAGTAGCCCTATAATGAGAACAGGGAAGAGAAAGAAAATTAAATGGCTTACCAGTGGATCACATGCTGAGCTGACTGTGGGAGGTATAGTGTGCCGTGTTTGGCCAAGACAGATTTTAAAATTCTTTTTTTTCTGATAGAGAGGAAAAAAAATTCAGACTAAAACCCCCAGCAGAACAATGCATTGTGACCTGCCTTTAGATATAGGCAATCTGCAGTGTTTCATAAGAAGTTTTTTTCTTGAAGGAGAGCAAGAAGAGGAGGGGAATCCTCCTGCAATGCAATCAGCTAGTTTCTGGCATTACACAGAAAAGATTAATCCTCATGCTGCAAAAAACAAATGAGACAGCTCAACTTTCCTTGGGTGATTTCAGCTTTCCTCAATTATTTCAAATGTGCTTGTACAGGGATTTACGTCTATGTGCAGATTAGTGTGGAAACAGAAGTTTGCAGTCACACTGCAGGTACAGCTTGCACAGCTTTGGTTTTGTTTTCATGGGTCTGACAGAAATCATCTGACAAATTATAGGAACTGTATTTCATTTGTGGAATAGAAGAAAATAATACATAACAGTATTTGTCCAGAGATTTTAATTAATTTCCTGTTCAATGTCTTTTCTTTTTTTTTTTTTTTTTGTAGGTGGCAAGTAGGATTGGCATCTTTTTCTTTTTACCTGTTTTAAAATTTATTATTATTTTGAATTTTTTTATGCCTATAAGAAGATAGAAGGTCTGCTTACCCTGGCTGGGAATGAAGAGGCTGCAGTTTCATTTGTGGCCCCAAATGCTAATTATTCACCAGCACTGTTAATATTTACTTTGTTCTTTTTTGACAGATTTTGATGTATACATGAGCACCTTTATTTCTTACTTTTACAGAGGAGAGCAGGGATTATCAGCCTGCCGCAGGTAAGGAGGACAGCCTGTGCAAGATTCTGGAAAACTGGAAATGTGTTACCAGTGCTTGATGTTTTCTGGAAGGTAGCAGCATATGAGATTGACTTTTGACCCTCAGAGGGAATTTTTAAAAATATCAGTCATTTTAATGCCCACTTTTTTGACTTACTGAATGCTTCACTAGGAAATTGCTTGTTAGGCACTCCTTATTGAAGGACATCTTAACCTGGGCTGCAGTTTGTTTATAACAGCTCTGGCTGATAAGCTCCCTTTCTTTCTACCAGAATTCTAAAGAGTGCTTGCAAAATGTACATTATTTTTTCTTTCCTCTAGCACAACTACTCTTATTATTTTCAGGATTTAAATATCTTCACATATTTTTGGGATCTTAGTTTGGATGAGGTAATTTTCATTCTTACTGTATTTCAATAGGAACCAAGCTATGTCAGCATTCAACATTGTATGGTGCATCTCCCAGAATTACAATAGCCTGCAGGTGATTTAAGGTAAGAGAATAGAATAAAAGAATCCTTTCTTTATGGGAATTCAAGGAGAGTTCTTGAATATCTTTATAGTTTTTATGTTGTCATATTATTTTTGTCACGTATGTTATTTTTCTGCAGGATGAAAATATATTAAATATATTTATGATAACAGTGAAAATCTATTAATCCTTATTTTTCAAATAATCAAATGGAAAAAAAGCCTTTTTATTTTTGAAGGAAGTTTTCAATTTC
>JANRGV010000084.1:49311375-49334336 GCA_024734035.1 Alethe castanea
AGGCTTATAAGATTGATGAGAGAAAAAAAAAAAAAACCAAACAAACACACACAAACAGTAGAGCAAGCAAATCAGACAATATGAATGAGCCAAACATGTTCAGTATATTCCTCTCTTACTGTCAGATCAAGCTATTGAAAATCTGGCAGCTGACTTTCACAGCCAAATTATACTGAAGAAAAAAAAAAAAAAAAAAAAGCCTTTGTCCTGGTAATAGACATTAATTGATAGGACAGCTAATTTAGTGGAAATTATTGGCCTATAAAAGCGTGCAGAGAAGCAAGACCAAACTTAGCCTAGTTAAACAGCAGTAGCAGTGTTGTCGTTTTATTTTCCTAGTCTGAGACTGTGTTCACATTTGCCTATTTAAGAATTATAATTTTTACTTGTAGCCTACTCTCAACCAACAGAGATAAGCATAATTCTCTGTATTTCATCTATTTCAATGTTTGTTCAGATTTGCATTCACTATAAACATTTTATTTAACTTAAAGACACTATGCAACTATTAATCTGCATTGATCAGATTTCCAAGCAAAGACAGACTTAGATACTCAAATCTAGAAAAGTGGAGTTGAAAGGGGAAACATTAATTTATCTTATTAAAGAACATGTACGTCTGTGATAGGATGGAGAGCAACAAGAAAAAGGACTTTGCACACAACCTTAACAGAAGGACAACAGTTGCTCACTCCTTCAAACAGTGACTTGACAAATAATAACAAAGCTACAAAGCTTAAAACCACCACTGGCAGGGAACATGGAAACCCAAAGCTTTCCTTAGTCTGCACTCCACATTTCCTTTTCCTGGATATCCTCACCATTTCTGCTCTGCTTCTCTCTGCTCCTGTCAGCAGCCAGTTTCTGTGCACTGCAGTAACAAGAACTCTGTTAATTGTCCTTCAGTGCCTGCCTGTTCAGCATTGCTGCCCCTTGATTGGTGCCCCCCGGTGTTGTACCCTCAAAGCAATTAGCCAGTCTGCTAATTTCACTTTCCTCTGAGGAATGTGTTTTATGGAGGAGAATCACTGACTCCTACCACATAAGATGTGGCAGCTTTGCTACATCCCAAACCAGCATCACCACCTGCTCCACCAGTGCTGTGCAGCTCCATGTGAAGAGATATTAAGAGCTGGTATAAAGTGCTGCCAAAGCAATTTGGACCAAGCCCAGTTTTCAGGCCTTAACATTTCCTGCAAATATCTCCTCTTTCTGAAATCTGAAAGTCCAGATTTTGGGCTGCTCTAACTTCTGCTTTGCTACAGAGAACTGCACGTACTGCCTGGAAACTGGGGTGGTGAGACCCACAAAAGGATGTGGATGACCAGGATACCACTGCTCCCATAGACTCAAGCTCTGGACACCCTGAACTGTTAACAGAAAAGAGGGATTAACTGCACCTTCCTATTATTTGGAATATCACCACCTCATTCATAACATACCTGGAAGATACTTTCTCCAAGAAAACATCAAACACACAGCACACCAACAAGTGCAAGACCCCTCTTTTTAGTCTGTTCTGCAGCATTCAGGCCCAGGAGATCAGACTGCTCATCCCACTCACCTACTTCTGTTCAGGAGGAATTTTTCCCTCATTCTTTAAACCACAAACACAATAAGCACTCTACAATTTTTTGAAGCCTCTGCAGTATGGTAATTGGAAATTACACCTCCAAAAACAGCTCTGGGAGTCACAAGTGTCAAGAGTTGATGTGGAAGCATTAGTTCATTAACACATCACTGTATTGAACCACTACCACTGACTGGTGCAAGAATCAACTGCACCACTCTCCATTGCAACTCCAAACTGACTGGAATTGCTGCCTTTCCTTTAACCTGGTAATTTACTTAAGATAGATCGACTTTTCTTATGTTTCATTTAAATTTTCTGAGCTAATCCTAGTGTCTTGGACAATCAAGTCTTTACCTGAGACACATATTCTAGCTCACATTCTGAAAATAACAATAGTGCATCAGGACAGCCATTAATGCTGCACATTTGGTAGATACCTCCTTTCTCTCCACCCATTGCATACAAACACACGTGCTCATAAAAACACAGATTTAGAAAAATAAATGTCTGTTAGTTAAACCAACGAGACAATGAGTAACCAAGAGAGGAAAATAATTCCAGGAGACTGCAAGAATTAAGCAATATAGCCAATGAAAAAACAGACACCATAAAGTGTGGCAGCTACACGGTAGTGACAAACTACTCACAAACTCTTCCAATGAGCCAGGCTCAAACTCTTCTGAAAGTGCACAAAGCACACACTCAGGTATTGCAGCCCAGATAATAACCTTTAAAGACAAGGTACACTCAAAACCAGTATATTTCAGATGTATTTTTTGATAATAAGTCAAATTGATTTTTTTCTTTTACAGGACAACCCCATGAAGTTTGGGGTTATTTTCTGCTCCTTATCATGACTGCTTTGCTATGCAAACCCATTTTGGAATTTTGCAAGGAGATGCCTGCTCCTAACCTAGTGTTTCCCCTCCGTAAGTACCAATTCATCAAAACTCAAGCAAGCAGAAATCAATTGAAAATGCATAACACACATTCCCTTCCATTCATACTTCAACAACAGATTAAAGACTCTAGTCCTGCCAAATTACATGCGAGCAAGCCATTTAAATTCAATTTTTCCTACTTAAAATGTATAAATAAAAATTACTGACTCCTTCATTAGCAGGTTTCTTAACTATGCTAGTGAGCATAACTACATAAAAGATTTAGGTAAATGTTAAAAATTAGCCACGTATTTTAATACACCGTATCATGGATTTCAGAGTGAATCAAATACTCCCATGAGACAGGAAAGGGACATGTTCCTTGTTTTACTACACTCCTTGTTAACAATTTAATATAATGTGTATAGCAACACTTAAATCTAGAGCTTTTAGACCAATATTAACACAGTTTTCCAGAACATAAAAAAAACATTGCCAGTAACAACCCAGGAAATCGAGTCCTTTGTCAGTAATGTCTCTACACAGGAAAAAATCCCAGACTTTTAACTGAAATGTTTTATGACTTCAGTCGGTACAGATCCATTTCAAGTACCAAAAGTACAAGAAAGTGTTTCAATGAGCATCTTTAGAAGGATAAGTCTCTGCAATGAAGAAGGCCACATCTAGATCCCCATGAAAAATAAACTGCTGTAGCTGTCAGGCATGATAAATGAAGTGATTTGTCACATGAAACTGCTCTGCACCACCCCAAAAGAGAGATCACAAGTTCTGAAACCATACGCCACTACAAATTTAGGAGATCTCCAGACATAAGGAATAACTCAGAGAAGAAATAGAAACACACAGTGAAAGAGAAAGAAAAGCAAATAGTGTGAGTTTGTGAGCATATGACCCTAGCCAGCCCTGCAATAGAATCCCACAAACACCAAGAGCTTTATTCAAATTCCACTGCAGTCAACGGAGAAGTTCCCTTTGGCTTTAATAGTCTCTAAATTAGGCTTGGACTGAATTTTCTGCTCCCCAAGGTTTGTGTCATTTCTAAGCACTAGTTTGAGAACACTTGTCCAAGACCCACAAGCTACACAAGTTAAATACAAAGTACAGTTCTAAGACAGTAGGAATTCAGGTTCTGGGTTTCACAAGTCATCTCCTCCTGTGACTTCTCACATAACATAAGCCATGCCTAGAAAAGTCTGAAAAAGCCCTCACAGAATTTCTCCTTCCAGCTATGTTTTTCAGCTGATGCCACTATATTTTGCAGAAAGTGATTCAAAGTGCCCAGGCACAGACATTTGCATACACCACCTCAGGCAACAGCAGCTGGTGAGCATTTCAGTCACACTGCTGATTTCTATTTTAAAAAAATCTGACAGCAAAGGGGTTTGTTATACATTTATTTAATCAATCAATAGTGGGCATTCAGATACTGAAGCTGTCTAACCAAAGACATAAATAGAACAGTAACTGCACTTCATTATAAGGTCTCATCAGACTTATTGATGCTATTTGAATGAGTGAATGCACTTCCCTCAGTATCCTGGTAACAGCAGCTCGAAAACATATTCTTTAATTTGAGATAAGCTTTTCCCACACAGAAGAGACTTCACCTTGGAAGAAGGTAATCAACTTAAAAATAGATTCTGCCATACTGTTTAAGAAAGGTACAGTAAGCTCTTAGGTGTCTACATCATTTTAAAGCGTGGATGCTATTCCAATTACAGTATCTCCATCACAATGGGACACTCTTCCTCACCCTGAAATCTTTGCCTAGGATTGCACAATGTGTTCAGTAGATCCATTACAACTACAAACAGACTGTGATACATTTTGAGTATTTAGTAGCAACTCCAGACAAAAAATATCTGAAGTGGTCTGGAACCTTCCACGCATAATGGGGTTTTAATACTTCTTTCAAATCCAAATAAAAAATAGTTTAATTATTTTTAATCATCATGCAGTATTTTATTTAATAAATGGATATAAACACCAAATGAAATTCTCTGCCAATGAATTAAACTGAAACAAATGAAAATGCTTTGATAAAGAAAAGTTGGATAACTCATGCAGGGCAAATATTTAGACTGAAAAATTAAAAGCAAGCAATAGATTTTGGTGGGCTATTAAAGGTTTAATTAATTGTCTACTCAAAAAGTATACAATACTAAAACCATATGTCATTCTGAAAAAAATTAAGAAAAAGGAAAATGTAAAAGTCAGTAATGTTTTCATTTAAAGCAAATCCTTCCCATATAAACAAAATTAAACATTTACAACTAAACCACACAGCACTATTTCCATCTGCACCAGTGGTTCTGATACAAGTGTTCAGAGTCTTGTCTCACTCCCTATATGAAAAAAAAAATTTAAAAGAAACTGATAGAAACTTTGAGTGTTACCTATCTAATTTAGATAAGAATTGAATTTTAAATGCCTAGGGAAAGGTTTCAATTTGGAGATAGTTGTTTTCAAATGGAACTGCTTGGCCTAGAGAAGCTGGCACAAGTTGAGGTTGTCAAATGCTCCAGCAGGAGTTGGTGGCTGCTGCCTCCATTCACTGTCTCTGGAGCTCATTTCCTCAAAAATGAGAATGCCAGAATTAATAATGAGTCCCAACCCATTGTCCCTCCACACCAGCTCACAGAGGTGTAGTTGGAGGATGGAAGCAGCCTCCTAAATCACAGAGACAGCTCCTAGGAAGGGTCCTTAACATGGCAGGGGGTTAGGTGCTTATATAAACACTGTTCCTTAATACCCACAATCTGTTGGTGCTGATCAAACACTTGATTAGACACAAAAGCTGTTACCATAAGTTTAAGGGTGATGCAAATAAAAATAAAAGAATTATTTAGAAGAATTTAAAAGAATAATTATTTGTATTCTTACTCCTGAATTTTTCTTTCTGGATTTCTCCACCAGTGGTTTAAAATCTCCATGTGTTAACATTCTTGAGGAGGGAAGATATGTACTAAGAAAACTACATTTATCAAACTAATAGCGGACCATTTTCAAGTTTAATGCATATCTGTCTATGCTTGTTAAAATAATTACCTGGTGGTCTTATCACTTAATTGATCATTTACTCCTCAACAGGAATATAAAGTTATGAGAGCCAACACTAAGAAAAAGTCTCAGAAGATAACCCATCTTTTTTTCATGCCTTAAACTGCTCTCTGAGCAAAATAGATGGGAGCACCACCATTAAGGGAACAAATTTTGCCACCTTTATCTATCAAGAGATTTCTTGTATGTTGTTCTTTAGCAGCACTACCCACATCATAGAGTGATTCAGTAAGACAACTTGTAGTGGGTTTTGTACTAAACACCTTATTGTTTAGCACAAATACTCTGCTGTGGTCACAAGCAAAGCATTAGACTTAATCCAAAGTGATACACAAAAAGAATGAAGGAGCTGAACTACAAGCTTTGCTTTTTCATCCTTTATAGCTTCATTTCTGACCTCTGTTCACTGGAGAGAAAATCCACATTAGAAGGAAGTGAATGAAAGGATGAACTTCCAAGGCACAAACAGAATCCAAAGGCAACAGCCCCTTGCTCTCCTGAGGAAGAGCAGAGGGCACAGCCAGAAGGAGAGAGGTGCTACTGAGATGTGTGGCTCTTCAGATCAGCTATCAAGTCAGGCATGCTGCCAGGAACTCCATCTCAACACCTGAGATGTGTGACAGAAAAACAATAATAACTGGATAGGGCCAAGCCAAGCAGGGCTCCCAAGCTGTATGTGCACACCTGAGATGTTCACCAGGTTGGCCTCATACTCTTCTGCCCAAATACCCACACATGGGGAGGAAGAAGCCATCATTTAACTCATGCTAATTATTTCTAACTTTTCTGTACCTTGAATGTAGACAATCCACCCTCTGTTTCAGAGGGAGGGGGTCATGATTTTTAGCACAGAAATATATATATCTGTATGTATGCATATGTATATGTATGTTTCTTTTTGGGTTTGTTTTGTTGGGGTTTTTTGTTCTTTCCCATGTCTTCCAAAAAGAAGGGGAAACACTAATCCTTTCAGTAGCTATTGGAAATGATCCATAACAGCCATGAACTGCTATAAAGGTCAATCACTTCAAAAAAGTACCTACAGATTTAGCAAGACCTGATTTTGGGCAGTTGGCCTTGGCTGTCCACAGTTCACAGATAATTCTTTCTGTGCTCACTGGCTCTGTAGCACAAAACTACACAGCTGATCTATAATCCTCATTTCTGCCTTCCATATATCCTCTATATCCCAATCATTCATAGATCTTCATTCATCCTCTATCAGCAAAATAACTGCCTGTAAAAGACCTGCCTCTTTTGGCAGATGAAAAACAGCCTAAATCACCCTCTTGTTCTCAGCATTTTATTTCAGGATACAGAACTAAAAAAAAAAAAAAAAAAAAGGCTTTTATGACTACCATATCTAGAGCATGGGCACAGAAGGAAATCAATGGCAATACTGGGAAATTCCCTTTCCAGATCTCTTGGAATAAAACTCCTACGCTACCACTGAATCAACTACTGTAAATAAGCCATGTCTCCACTCTAGTCTCTAATCCTCTGGCAGGTTCCTGTACCCACTGAAAAATGTGCAGAATATTTCTTTTCTTTAACCAAAATATCCTGGAATGGAAATTCCTTGCTTCACTTATGTACAATAGAAACATGTTCAAAGGGAAACACCACCTGTTCCTAGCAGATGGTAAATTAGCATTGAAAAGGATCACCTGCACTGGAAACCCCATTCTCTAGTTCTACCACCAAGAGGTAAATCAGCAATGTATGTCACCACAAAGCCTGTCTGATTTAGCACTTTTACTCCAGGAGCACGCCTGTAGTGCATACTACTACTTGTCCATTCTCTTGCACTGATACCCATTCATCAAATTTCCAAGAAGTGTGCCAAGCCTGCAGCATGGCAAAACGAGCTTGGCTCTAAGCCACTGCATTTACACATATTAACGATCCTTGCTGAGAAACCTCAGTACCCAATACACTAACCCACTCCAGGATTTCCTTATAAATACCAGTGGTTATTTTTCTTGTCATCTTTTTTCCTTTGTTCTTTCAAGAAAACTTCCAGAATCAAAATTGAGATTGATGCAATCGCTGCTCTCATGCTTGATCTTCACCTGTAATGCCATCTGACAGTCATGTGTGCAACAAAAATTGAAAGTAACCATGAACAATGTAAATATCATCAATCTTTAATGAGGTCTTAATATGTGAAGCTTGTACTTGTCTGTGAGTCAGAGACCATAGCCCTTTTCCCACCAATCTCCAGCCCATAGTGAGTTACAATATTCCAAATTTTTTGCATTGCTATCAAAGCTGCAAGAATGAAGGAAAGATTCTCCTGTGCTTAAAGCATTTTTACTTTATTAAAAAGCTTTCTAATGTGAAAAATGCTCACACAGTCACTCCTGCAGCAGCTGCATTACCATTATTTTCACCACCCCAAGCACAAAATGAGATTATGAAGGGGGTTCAAGAGCTGGATTTAAATCCAATTCTGCAGCTTCTAAACGTGTGTTAATGTAATATTGTGGGATTTGGAGGTACAGACCTCAATATCTTAATCTATGGCTTTTTCAAACATCTGGGTCATTGGCAATGTCACCAGCACTTTTATTCTAACTAAATCAAAGGGATAATCAGAAATATAATCCCTGACCAGCTAGTTGCATGCAAGTCACCAAAAATACACTTACAGCAATCAATCTGTTTTGCTATGGAAGGCCTTGGTAGAGCAGTTTGTATTAACCCTTTCAAAATAAGGGATACACTGTTAAAAGCAGAAGCTGATGTTTTCAAGTCAATCTGAATGACTTCATAAGAACAAGGACTAGAGATCAGAAAACAGAAGCCAGCCTCAAACTACCACTATAAACACCTGCCAAGACTGCATTTTGTAAAGGCAGAGAATTCTTTAAAAATCAAATATGACTGCATATCTGATTGCAGCCCTGACATGAAGGGCTAAGCCTGGGCTTGCCAAGATGCAGCAGCCACAGCTGAAATGCCAGCTGTGGCTATAAAAGAGCCTTGTTCTTGCCATCTGCAGGCTCCCTGCCAACTGAGCAGCTCCCAGGTATAAACCCTGCACATGGGTTCACTCTGCAGGGCTTTCCAACAGTGAGCAGGAACTGTGCTCTCTGCTTAGAGAAGTCCTTCCTGCCTTGTCTTGATCCTTTTAACAAAGAATACTTCTGCGTTGTGTTTGGGGGGGAGGGGGCTTTCTTATCTGATCAGGAAGATTATCAGCAATATCACCGGGTTCTACATCCAGAGACAAGCACAGAGTGAGAAAAGCACATCAGTTCAATTATAATTGAGCTGTGGGACTGACTGTAAGATGAACCACTCAATCACTGCACACCTGGGATTTTGTGCAAATACTTCTAAAAGAAGCAAGCACATCACACCAGTGCAAGAAAAGCTGAACTTACCAATGTCAGCTAAACCCCTAATAATATCTGTGAACACACAAAAATCCCTCCTTGACCTCTCTCAAAAGCACACCAAGTATGTTCCAAAGAGTAAGCAAGTCCTTCCTCCCTTTTACTGCACGTGGTTTTCATCCACTACTCTGCTCCAGAGCCTGGTAAAAAGAACAGTCAGGCAGCCCCCACAGTTCATGTAATGCATCATCTTTACCCTCACTGTCCTTGCCTATCTTTGCTGTACCACCACCACTTTTGGAGGACCTGCTCTCAGCTCCTCTCTGACCCCTAACCAGTTCTATTAACTATTTCAAGACTCCATAGAAGTGGAAGGAACAGGCCAGAAACAGCTCCACCAGGGGAATACAGCTGTGCCATAGCTCTGTGATGGACAGCACCAGGAGCTCAGCCTGTCTCTGCTCCCTACAGGAACAGGTAACTGAGAAAGCAGCAGACACATCCTCATTTCTGTTTGCATCCATTCTGTTCTGTCTTCCAATTCAGGGTCTTTGCAAAGCCTGCCTCACTGAGCATATTATTCACTGAAAGATCGAGTACACTGCTGTATAAATAGTGCTATCATGTTTTATGCTCTTGTCTCAAGTTTATATCAGCCTAGACTCTGTGGTTTTATGATCCCTATGGTACAGTGAGGTGCCTACAGAAACGTTCATGTGTTTCCCACATGAAGTTAAAATTGATTCAACACAGTATTTGTACAAATGGTACTTTCTGGTATGCATTCTTTTGCATTAGTTCACATTATATCTCACCAACAAGAATCCAGTGTGGTTTATTTTTAACATTCCCAGTGAAACTGAGGTAGAGCTAACACCTTAGAATTCATACTGTATAAGGGACTCACACTAATATGATTCTCAAGGCCTCACATCTGCATGCACTCTCTCCAGGCAAATATTAGATATTACAATTACATAATTTACCATTCTAATATTCTCTTATCATCAAAATGGTATTAATCTAAAACCTGACACATTCTAACCCATAGAATTTTATACAAATCTCTGCATTGCCATGGTCTCTCCCAAAAACCAAGTAAGATAAGGTTAGAAGTGCCAAAATGCTCCAAGTGTCCAAAATAATAGAAATCAAATTACAAAACTATCACTGGAAGGAGGGAAACAAGCTAAACCCCACTCTTTCAGTTTGGTCTAATGAGAAACATGAAAATTAACTATAAGAGAAAGACACATAAAAATGATAGAATTATGCAAGTAGTCCTATAGCAACACCATAAATCATTAGTACAGCCCTGATACAGCACATTGTTAATTGTTGCTCCCACCATTTACTACCTTTTAACACTGCAAGTACTAATGCATGCTTTCACTGGAGAATGATTCCATTCCTACAGAATTAAAGTGGTCTAGCAACAACTTCCTGTATGCTTTTTGTCTTTTCCTTTGGTTTATGGCAAAGGTCATCAGACTCTTGATATTAAAATTTCTGCACAGATCACTGTTCTTCCTATTAAAAACATCAAATTTAAGTCACATGCACCCTTTTCTTTCACTAAGCAGGAAAGAGAGAGCTGGAAATTAAAATCTCAATACTCCACTTACCTCATTGTAGCCTTAATAACAAGGTTTAGGATAATATAATCTCTCGTCTACCTTTGATTAGCTTCATATGATACAAATCAAACAGAACTCACTAAAAAAAAAATCTCTTGCCAATTCAGTAGGCCCCTTATTACCTACTAACTGAGCACAATTGTTGCAGCTAAATGTTTAAATAAGAAATTGTTCAATATTTGAACAATCTGAAGATACCAATCCAAAAAGAAATCCTGTAATGACAGGCAACATTTTTTTGAGAGAGACTGATTGCCCTTCTGTTCAAATTGTTAGCATTTCCTCAAGAACTGTTTTAACAATGGACTTGCAAATCCTGGACCACAACTTGAAATGCATTGCATCCTTTACTTTCTTAAGAGAAAATCCTTGAAGTTTTGTGTTTTGCAAAGCTGATCTAGAGAAACTTTTCAGTGTGTGCTTCACTGTCTCAAAATCGTTGCTAAAGAACCATTTCTTCCAGCTCAATTCCTACAGAAGAGCTATTCAGGAGGCACAGAAGAGCACTGTTCCTTCCACACCTTGAAAGTTTGGGTTTCTCTATTTTTGGAGAAAAATAAACTTATTTAATCACTTTATATGTTATCAGAGACTAATTATGGATATTAGCTGTATCTTCCACTTCTGAAAGACATTGAGGGAAACAGACCTCCCCTAGCTGACCACTGTGGTCAGCAAGGCACTACGTAAAAGCAGAAACTTATCTTCCTAAAGGCACTAAAGTAAATGGAAAATTAAAGTCAACATTAAATGTATGGCATGTTAGAGGGAATGAAATGCCTTGCTGATTCTCCTTTTCAGAGCTGAAAGGACCTCTGGAGAGCATTCATTTTAACCAAGATCTGTGCCCAGATCATGGAAAGTTAAGGGCTTGATAAGGGCCTTAAAGTTCATCCAGCCCAAACCCCCTGCCATGTGCAGGAACAGCTCCCACTCTCCCAGACTGCTCAAGGCCTTTTCCAGCCCAGCCTTGAACACTTCCAGTGTTGGGCCATCCACAACTTCCCTGGGCAGCCCCTTCCAGTGTCTCACTATCCTCACAGGAAAGAATTTATTTTCCCTTAGCCTAGCAGCTACCTCATGCTGGCTGCTGGACACTGACCCCTTACCTCTGTTCAGCCCTACATCTGCCATCCTCTGAACTCTATGTCTAATAGTCTGAATACAGGAGAATACAAACCTGTATTCACTTTCTCTCAATCTGAACAAATTTCATTTCCTTCATGCATAACCCAGCAGTCACATATGAATGAAATACCTCTACAAACCAGAGATTTCAGTTTAGACTGCTTATGTCCACCCACCACCAGAAGTGATGAGAGGTACAACCTGTACATCTGTATTCTGTCACATAGATAATTTAATCTCTAGACATTTCTGTATTGTAATTTTCATCTCCAGAATCCTGCTTTTCTGCCTGCCCAATATTTCAAATAAAAGATTTCTTGTATTAAAGTCATGCAAAGCTTAAAAGAAAAGCGTGAGGGGAGTTATCCCAATAGGTCTCTTTTGTGTAGCACAATGCAAGTGTAACTCTGGAATGCCTTCCACCTACTCCATCACAGGTTTGAGTGGCAGCTGCTCCAGTAAAACAATAGCAGCTATGCAGATGATGATGCCAGACAATGGCTTGACATAGATGAACCACAGTTCAGCACAGTTACATTGTGCTCGAAATCTGATTGAGGTGGTAATATTGGAATGACAGTTGGAATGCTTTTATCTCCTTTTCTTACTGTGTTTCAACCTAACTTTACTATATTACCGAAGTTGAAACTGACTGACCATCCTACAGTGTTGCAATAAAAAGGGGGATTTGCACAATGGCTTTCCTTGCATTGTAAATCTCTTCAATGTAGATTTTCAAACCCACAAACACACACCCCCAAGTGGGCCTTTTTATTCAAAGTGATGTTTAAATGCCTTTTATTACTTAGCTTTCTGAGACCCCAGAAAGCAGCAATACTTTCAGGTCATGGACTTGACTGGGCAGAAAATGCATGCATTTAGAGAAAAGGAAACCTAGCAAGGCCTGTTACACCTCTGGGTAATGTCCCCCTCTAAACCTCTGTACTACCATGAACTGAACTTCTTAAGACTAAAACTTTAAATACATCTGTCTGTATGTGGACATATATCTATTGTCCCAAGTAGCAAAGAAATTATGCACCCGATATATAAACAATCAGCATTCAACAGCAAGAGAGCACTAAATACTAAAAAAACTTCTAAATATGTAGGTTTTTCTACAATGTTCCTGTTGAATTTAGATCTGATTAGAGTTCTCTGTTTAGGTTTTCATAGAAAAGCTAACCTGGAATACTGAGTTACGTAAGTCTCAAACACCACTTAACTCTAATTATGGTGAAAACCCAACCAAAGATACAGTGTTTTCACTTTCCTGTAGAACTCTGTATTTTGGTGGAAAAAGTCCTTTTCTTCTAATTTCCAAATCCAAGAATTTTTATTCTGTTTTTTAGTTTGTCCATGTATTTGTTTTTTCCTTTATTTTGTTTTTTTAAGGTCAAATAATTAGCCTTTTCTCCATCAAACCACCAAAAAAAAAAAAAATTATCTCTTTATAATTGCTGCTCTTTCAACATACGCAAGTGACAAGTGTTTAGTACATCTGTTCAGCTGAAAAAAGAGCTTTACATTTTAGTTCTTCTGACTTGTCTCTACAAGATAGATGAATTGGAAATAATCATTCCTTCTGAAGCCACCATTGTAGAATAAGGTAAAAAAATTTCTCTCATTGAAGTGTGTATCGTATATCTGGCAGGTAAACCCAAAGAAACATCCTTCTGTTATTAACTAAATCCACAGGAGACAGCAGGGTTTGTAAGATGTATGGCCTCAGTACCTTGCTGGAGCACAGGAACTCTACCATGCTGTTGTGTGCAATACCTTCACTTTTTTCTTTCTTTCCTGATATGCTATGGCACATTTTGCACTGGAAGGGTTGATATTGTGATCAGTGTAAGATCCTTTCAGATTTCAGGTCTTTAGAATTATATATGAGGCTTTAATTTGGGTTTTTTACGAAGTACAGTAAACAGTGTCGCAGTGATTCACTTGTTTTCTTAATCATTGCTTTTCATTTATCACACATTGGCTACTTTATAGTCTGGATTAAATATAATATCATACTTATGCAAAACTAACTGGTATACAAGCTGAGTGGTAACCTGATGGATCATTTCCTAAGTACCCAGATATCACTAAAAAAATTAACATGACCAAAAAGTGAATTATAGAACACAGGCTCTGGAGAAAAAGGAGGGAAAATGTGTTTCAGGAGCATAAAGTAATCTCTGAAACAAAATTATAGCAAAGGTCTGTGGAAATAAACCTGGCAGTTTTCAACTGTACTGAAAACTGTGAAATATCTCCTTGAGTACTCCAAAGATGCTCAGATGAGGCAGAACAACAAACAAGAACCAGGTATTTTCGTCTGCTGGCTTTACTCATTGTCAAATTCTATCTGCAGGAACCCACACTCTTATCAGAAATTAAGACAGTCTAAACACTAAGCAAAAATGAAACCAGAGATTCAAGAAATGATAATTTTCATTGTTTAAAAACCTGACCAAACAAAAGCCCCAAGCCCATAAGGTCAACCAGCCTCAGCAAGAGAAATACAACAAATTCCTTTTTCCAGTTCTCTGACACATGCATATTTTTATCAAAAAACAGCATTTTTCTCTCTTATTGCAATGCAGTTGGTCTTTCAGCAATATGCAATAATTGCACATCTGTCTGTCCAAATTGTCATGTTTGGTAAAATATAGAAGCATCATAACCTTGGCTGTGTGCTTGTTGTGATGTTGCCTGCACATGCAGTGCATGCAGGAAATTACTCCAGAGGGTTCCTGAGCTATTTAGAGAATTATGACCCTATTACTTTTCCTTAAAAGGTTACTTTTCACTAACAATATGTTTCTCCTGAGCCTCGTCTTTCCCTTCCTTTATTTTTTTATTCTTGATTGCCACCATTTTTATCTCTTATTAAATGGTTTCCTGCTTATTCATGTACTTTTCATTAAATTTCATCCTCTTTTGTTGCTTCCTTTCTGACTCCTTTTGAATATACCTCTAAACTTCAGTCTCTACTGTCATTTTCTTAAAAGCAAAATCTGGGACCTTCTTGCCCCTGTGTGAAGATCAGTGGAGATGTCTTGCTCCATGACAGAGTTTTAAACTGTGAATTCAAGGTTTCCCTTGAGCCCTAAATCATCACCATCAAGAAAGGCAGTATTTCACACATACCCCTATCCTTTGTATGTCTTGCTCTTTGCCTGCAATTTTAGTTTCTTTATAATGTCTGGTGAGTTAAAATATGATCCTTATTGGAACTACTTTCTTAGGTTTCAAAAATCATAGCTTTCAAACCCTGTCTTGCTCTTTGCCAGCACTATGTCTCCCTATTGTCAGTGGGCAGTGTGAACTGGTCCTTCAAATTACAGCTTCCAAGAAATTGATACCTATGCTGGCATGTAAGTGCATAGGTGGGAAGGAGGAAAGGTGGAGAATCAGAGACTTGATGAAAACTAGGAATATTTCTTTTCCTGCAAGGTGTAACCTGTATATTTGTAGTAACCAGGGCTGTATCAATCATACAGGCAGAACACCACACAGAAAATACAGGCGTTGTCTGCATTCCTCTCAAGAAACAGTTAAGTAAAAAGAATGATTTACTTTTTTGGTACTTGTTAGGTTTCAGAGATGAAAGGCAGCTGAAGTCTGAATGCTGTCCTTGGGAATGAAGCCCTGGTTTCCCCAAAGGTGGCTGAAGTGTACACATTGGCCTACCAGGGATTTGATTTTGACTTCTACTTTATATGTGTCCAGGAGGAGTATGGTGAGAGCGGAAAAAAAATTGTTTCAGTTTAATCTGTACCACCAGGAAGTGTTCTGTATTTCCTACAGTTAGAATAAACCAGGAGTAGAATGAAAGTGTGAAAGGACTAATCGGTAGTATGAAAACGAGTGCAGGGTGTGTCATGGCACAATATGAAGATACAATTTACATGAATGTGTGGTGTGAGGAAAGGCACAAAGGGCCCTTTTTCAGTTGCTCCTTCAGCTGTATCAGAAGGATATACCTAAGAACGAAGAGTCTTTGTGGAGCTTTGCTCCTCCTGCCAGTGCCTGGACCCCAGCACTGGGCAATGCAGCTGAGTTCCCCCAAGCTGTTGGACACCTGTGGTCCAGGGTGGGGTGCCACCACCAGCAAGAATGTCCTTCCTTGGAGGAATGAGCGTGTATCCCACTGATCTTACATGCTAAGATGACAAATCCCTGTTCTTTGATCCCCCTATGTTGAGCAGGTAAACATACAGATAAGCTTATTAATGTGGTTTATTCTTGTGTAATCTCTTGTTTTCATTGAGGCTGCTTGAATATTTAGTGTTAAAATATATTTATTATGCCAGAGTGGCGGGAGAGCTGCCATGGTGCTCACCAGCATGCTTCCTTCTGCACTTACAGCTTGTTCCCTGGTCAAACCTTAGCTAGATGCTAAAACGCCAAGTTACAAACCTGGCAGGTAGCCTCTGAGAAAGAAGAGGTAGTGAAGCCCTTTTCCAACACCTGAGGTTATTCTGTTCCCACTGATTTGAGATTTTACTCAGTATTCTCTTGTTTCATTATAATTTCATACTGAATGGTTTAACAGGTTCAGCACAGCAGTACCAGCACGTGTTGAAAACCAGTGCTACCAATTCATAATTAGAAAAAAAGGAACTTACAGTCAGAGATTTAAATAAATTATTTGGAAACTGCTGCATTGCAAGGTCTGTGAAATTGCTTTCAGGCTTTTAAAAAGCAGCTTTTTCACTTGAGTTTCTGTTTGAATTTCATGCAAAGCATGTTCATTTATCTACAAATGAATCCTAATAAGGAGCCTTTCAGGTTTCATGATGTGCAAAAGATTTCTGCAGAAACTGAAGCCACTCGCATACAAATTCTTTCTTACCTTGTTTCAGTGGTGGATCCTCTGATACCAGAAATGAATTTTCAACATCTGACTCCTCAAAGCAGTTGGTAGCTTAGTAATAACATTTCAGCACCTGCAAATGCCATATTAGAAACACTTTCATGATTCCCCCGCACCCCTGCACCAGGACTCACTTGCTGCAAAAATCTTCAGGATTTTCTCTGCAGTCAATTTTACACTTTGTAACCCAATCTATCAAGAATATTCCCATTTGTATGGCAATATAGCCCTGGACTTTCTGTAAATTTTAAAGTATCTATAGGGATTAAAGTAAAATTATATTTTTGCTGTGACAGAAAATAATATTCCCAAGTGTATTTAACCAACAGAACTATTTTTTCAATGGCAATAAGCATGTTTTTTTGATTGTTGCTGTAGTTGCACCTGCTGTTGTGTTTTTGAAGAGCTTATGTGTGTTTTATTTAATAGTTCAGTGGCAATATAAAAATTAAGATGAATAGGAAAATAGATGGTGCATCTAGAGATTTAATTGATACTTTAAATAAAGTTTAATAATTTGTTATTGTTTATATCAGATTTATTTTCATCATTCTTTATATATTTTCATATATTTATTCTACCTTGAGAAATGTGACTCATGTTTCCTTAAATGCAAGACAAACAATATCTCCTGGTTTCAACCAAGTAAAATAACAGAGAAATTAATAAAAGATACACAACCCAAACAAAAAAAAAATATTCATGAATACCATTCCCTTTCCCTACAGACACAATCCAACAATCTAAGTGCTAAAATACTGTAATATAAATCCTAGTGTAGCTATGTAATTCCTGCTAAAGATGTTTCATGTTGTAAACAGCAGTCTCAAAACAGAATGTTATAAAAATACATGTTTCAAAACAGAATTTATGACTGGTTAAACTAACTTGAAAAAAAAGGACAAAAGGTTTTGTGTGAGCTACAGACCAAAAATGTTTTATTATGTGCTTTTTAGGAACATTTTTTCTGTATCTGCTTGATCAAATACTTTACTGAAAGAACTAGAATTTTAAATAGAATTCTATCATTTACAAAGCAGAGAAATCAAGGAGCCCTAAAATATCTGCCATCTTAATGAAAATTTTTAGGGATTTTTTATCCAAGAGAGTAATTATGTCAGTACTTGTGTAATTCAGAACATGCAAAGTCCACTTTCCTTTTAATATCTTTAATCAAATGCTTTTCTGTATTGAGTTATAATTACCTTTGCAGTTTTGTTATTGCTATCAATGTTGCTTACCTTTAGGTAGAAGGTTTGACTCCCTCTAGGGTGAAGAGTAATTTGGATTATCCTCTTTTCAGGCAAAAATGAATGGTAAATAAAATTATTTATATCACCACTCTTCCAGACCTTAACTGAGATACCTTTGTGCTGCTTCCTTGTGGTGCTGGAGCTACACACAGCATCAGGATTTCTGATGAACAGCTGTTTCTAAAATTTTAAATTTGCCCAGTAAGAAGTACTTTTTACCAGTGTATCGGTCACTTCAGATTCCAGTTGTGGCATCCAAGGGTTTGCAGAATATTGCTATATAAATAATCACTGTCTGTCTCCTAAGCCCAGTTGCAGCCAGTCTCATAGCCCCATTATATTTCTTTGTCAAGAGACCTCAGCATGTTTATGGAGCTCACTTCTCCACTTCTACTATACATCTCAGGGTTTTTGATCCTAAAATTTTCCTAGAGATGGATTGCTGGTAGTACCCTGCACTGACTAGTTTTCTGGCACTTATGTTATTTCAGGAATCTAATTCTCTGCCATTTGAGTGTCTCAAAGATCATGACAGTTAGGAAGGTTAACTGAAATTTTGAGAATAACTGGAATCTGTACAAATATTTATTTTGTGTGTGCTAGCCGTGCATTTATGGCAGGTGTTCCCTCTCCCCTCATGATATAGCTGTCTCTCTCTAGATCCACAATATATTTGACTTCCTTACTGATTCCCTCTGCTGTTATCTCCAGATCCTGCTCCTGTTCTTTGGCCCATCCCACAGAATCACCCGTCAGTCACTTGCTGCTCTTTGCAGTGCAGGAGTTTTCCTTCACCCTTGGGGAAGAGGTGGTGTGCAGCTGGATCCCGTGTGGCCAGTGAGAGACCAGCTGGGCTGTGCTCAGGTATGTCCTCCAGTTTGGATAAAGCCTTTGAGACTCCCCTGTCAACAGAGTCAGACCTGGAAAACAAGATCAAAAATGTGTGCAGATGTGAGGGAAAGAAACAATATCACAGGAAGTTAATTTCCTGAAGATTCAAGGTTAATACATAGACGGAACAGCACCTTTGATTAGATTTGCTTGCTGTTCATAATATTAATTTTCAAGAAAAGGGTCAAAAAAGGAAAGTAGGGCTGAAAAGTCTCTATGT
Source organism: Alethe castanea (assembly GCA_024734035.1). Taxonomy (NCBI): domain Eukaryota; kingdom Metazoa; phylum Chordata; class Aves; order Passeriformes; family Muscicapidae; genus Alethe; species Alethe castanea. The sequence goes on from JANRGV010000084.1 coordinate 49,330,251, forward strand.
GAGAGCATTATCAAAGACTATTCCTTAAACATTTTTGAAGAGAAACCAGGAGACTCCACAGAAAATTCAAACTGTGAAATTCTATATCAACAGGCTATTTTTGGAATAAAAGTCTCAGTTACTCTCATTTCAGAATATGATCTCCTTTTCATAATCACTGTCAGGGTCTCCCATAATACTTATTTCAGGCTTTTTCTGAAGAATATCAGAAGGCATATAACAAAGAATAGCATTTATACATAATGAATTACTTGATAAGGTTTCCCTTTGGGCAGTGATCCAAAGGGAATTGTGAGATGCTACAATAAGTAGACAACTTAGTAATCTAAGTACAGTAGGTAGAAAAGTTAGCTTTTAAGATGTTCAGGTACTTTAAACCCCTTCCTTTTTTTTTTTTTTTTTTTTTTTTTGAGAGGGGAATAAACAAAACGGATGTTAATTTTCATATTTACAAAACTAGATGATGTCCTCTGTATCTCTACAATGGATCCTCAATATCTCTACAATTTGCAATTAAAATTTCCTTGGTCTATATGGCAGAAAGTAATTTACCAATATCATCTTGAGGTTTCTGTAACAGATATTAAAAACACAGACATAGCACAATAGCATTTTATATTGTATGAAACTGTTCCTATCTGATTAATAATGTATTTCTCCTTAATTATTCAATATTATTTAGTGAAAATTTTATGTCTACTGGAATATTAATATGATATAATAATTGTAAATACATCCATTTAAATTAAAATACTTCAGCAAAAGTTTTGATCCATTGATAGTCATGACAAAGCAAAATAATCTATTGAAGTGCAAAACAAAGAATTTTAAAATTCCAAAAGAACTGCAGGAAAATTATCTTTATAAATTGTGTACTTGATTTTTTTTGTTTTCAAACAGTATTGTATATATAAATCATAGATCTAAAATATTCATAAATATTCTGGGTTTCTATTTCTTTTTCATGCCCTGTGCATAACTTTTCTGTTTCTCAGAGCTTTCAGGAACAAAAGATGCTCCTATTTAGTGCCATAGGATGTCAATCTCAGATCTCCAGGAATTCAAATTTCCTTTTAACTGAAAAGGCTCATTCCAAATGGAGAATATACCAGATTAAATATTCCTGTGAGAACCATGACAATACTACCAAGCTTCTAGTAGTAAATTGTGTAAGGGTGATAATATCACTGAGCAGACAACCTCCACAGCAAAGAGCTGCTTCAGATCCATTCAGGCTGTGGCTGCAGCCCTGGATTGACTAATCTTGATAGCAAAAGTCTTCTGACAGGACATCATTTCACAATGGTGCAGGGAAAAGCTCTCATTGCATTTCCCTCTGCTGAAGGTGTCTGACCATGTCGTCCATGATACCTGGGCAAACGTGGAGCAAAGAAAGGTGGGAAACAAATGGCAAAGAATTCTGCAGAAGGAGCAATGAAAATGTTCACAGAACTTCTTAAAATTCTGCTTCATGCTAATACCATTGTGAACTTACTTGGCAAATTAAAAAAAAACCAAGCAGGAATATAGCAAGCTCTCTCTCCCCAAAATACTAGCTAAATAATGTTGTAGAATAGGGGATAAAGGAAGTTTATGAGATACAGAGATCAGAGATTTATGAATACTTTAAACATGTGAACTTCTGTAGTCCTTGGAGTAATAATCTCAGACAAACTGGAAATGTATCTGTTCAAGTGATCCTTTCCTTAAGGTATTCCCTAAAACATATGGAATCTACAGCTCCCAATGCTGGGGCTGCCTCTCTGAGGATTACCTCAGGTAGTGTCACATCATATCCAGTCATCCCTCTCTGCTGCTGCTGCTGTGTGAGGCTGCTCTCAGGGTTAATGCACATGCTTGAGTTACTTTGCTCAATGGGGCCTACAGAACCGTGAAATTATGAAAAGAGTTAAGAAGGAATTAATTAGAAAGGAGATAACATTCACAGAAACAAAAGCGGGGCAAAAATATATTGTACTATATTTCCTCTTTCACCATCAAATATGTTGCTGTTCCTTTGGTAGAAATGGCTATTTTCAGTACAGCAGCACCTTATTGTCACTGCTTCCAGTTTCAAAAGGTCAAAATGTTATAGGCCTTACTAAACTGCTACTGGTGGATAAAACATGAGGCTTAAAATAAAGCCAACAGAACAAAAAATAAAGCCAACAGAAAATGGATATTCTTCTCTCACGGATGCAATATTAGGAATAGAGCAAAAGCCTAGACAAAATAACAGAGGTTATGAATAATGTTGTAAACTCTTCAGAGATATTCTAATTGAAGTAGGCTGAGCTATCTCTACCGTAGGATGCCCTCTGGAAGGCCACACAACTTGCATATGCCCATGCTTAGATGGAGGCCTGTTGCTGATTCAGATCTGGACTTTAATTTGTTGTAACACTTCATACAATTTCTTTCTAATTTTTACCACTTGTATTTTCTGTTCTTCAGAAAATATATACACCCAAAGTACTGGAAAAAGAGAATAAGCTCTAAGAGGACAGGTGTACGGGGCACCAACCTGCTGAAGCAATGACTCCTCTAGCCTGCATCTTTCAGCTCTTTAGACAACCAAGACAGTATCCAAAGTCATCCCCATGGGACATCACTTGTGGTTCTTCTGTATCCTAGACAAAAACTATTAAGTCTTAACCTTTTATTTCCTTTCTTTGCATCAGCTGTCATCTCATAAAATGTTTCCCACCTTCCAAGACTCTGTGGCAGCTTTGTTCCTGTCTAAGCTTTTAGTGTTGAATCTTCTCAAGCGTTTCTGAAAGATCCAAATACTTTATGTCCACTGAATCCTTCTTATCCATGCATTTAATTTCATGCTCACAAACTGCTAGGAGATTAGTAATACAGTCTTGTTCTTCACAAAATCCTAGCCCTTCTTGGCTATAGATCCTTCTCTTTTAGCAGAGATCATAGTCAGTCACTAGTTTCCCCAAACCTCATTCAGATCTTTAGAGAGGTAAAATTGCTGCAAACAATTCCTTTTCGTTTATTAATTTATTTTCAGGAAAGATTTAATAAATATTTAAGCATTTGAATCAGTGCTTCTGTGTGTTATATGGATGTCTCTCCAAGAACCCAGATACCTGAGCGGAATAGAGAAAAATGAAGGGAGAATGGGGAAAAAAAATTGTCTCTTTTGCCCTCTGAATGTTCCTCCATTTTTAATACAGTATTTGAGGAAAAACTAAAAATTACATCTCAAGTACAAAAGAAGGGTAGCTACTGCATTTGTTGTCATTAAGGTTTAAATTCATAAATACTATAATTACAGTTAGCAGTAAGCAATATGAACAGTAAGCATATCCACTTGTTCAAATCCTGCAGTGTTTGCCTATGTGAGAAACCCTGAGAATTCTAATTGAAGACTTGGAGTCACCTCAAACTAAGATAGGGAAGTAGAATTGTTTGTTATAAAGGGAGGCACAACACTGTAATTAGTTTTTATGCCACAGTCAGCATCTTTAATAAGTATCTGTGCTCTCCTCAGCCTGTGTACTAAACCTTGATGCAGTGAGTACAAAAAAGAATTGGAACTTTGTCCTTTCTATTAAAGTTCTACAGCTAAAACTGAGATAAAGATGCTGTTTTCGAACTTATGAATAGAAAAGATGTTTATTTTCTTTATTTGTGACATTATTGCACACTCAGCACAGGACACATCAGGAACAGATTTTGGGGTTTGCGGAGTGCTCATCATGAACAGAAGGGGAAATGTAACTTTTGGCATAATTTTATTTCCTGCTTTTCTCATACTTGGCAAAATCTTGTCTGTTTTGCAGACAAAGTACAGTCAAGGTGCTGACCTCCTTTTTCCTTTCAAAGATAATAAATATGTTAATAAAAATCTATAATAAATTAAACTCCGAATTGCTATTCCTAACTTCAATCTCAGAATGTATCGTACCTGTGTCAATGTGTAGAATCATTTATGTTACCCTAATCTTGTCTCCTTAGTCCTGTTTCCCCTTTTCACTTAACCTTTTCAGAAAAATCTCCTCTTATTTTAAGTTTTTATTTCTCTTGGGTCTTAAGCTGTGACAATTCCAGTAGCATTACAGCTTCAATAGC
>JANRGV010000084.1:49352142-49379474 GCA_024734035.1 Alethe castanea
ACAGATATTAATGGTGGTTGAAGGTAATAACCTATAGGCTTGCAGTGGAAAGTCACAATGATTTTTTTTTTTTTTTTTGGTCTCCAATGATACTAAAATCTTTGCTAAAATACTGACACATCAAAAAAGGTTTTAAAAGTATTCAGCACTTGTGGTTGATGGCTGAGCCACAAAGGAAGTTGCCAGAGAGGTGTCTCTCTCTCTCTTTCTCTCTCTCTCTCTCTCTCTCTCATTTATGCAGAAATAAGTTTACAATTTTCTAAATCTGGGAAAACTGCAGTCTGTGAGACTTTGCAGGAGATCCGTCCATCCACTTTAGACATTTTAGGCTTGTTTTATGGTTTTGGTTGTGTGCTTGCTTGACTGCTTCTTTCTGTGCTGTTGGTATAAAGTCTGTTTTCTCCTTATGTTTTTGTCCTAAATAAATAATTTAAGCAATATTCATTGTTCCATGTTATGACTCTGAGTCAAGAATGCTTCAGTGAAACCAGAGCATTGCATTTCAGTGTAGAAGAACTGCACAATGTCATTTCAAACTAGATTTGCTAGTTAGAGTTGTTAATGCCTGAAGGTTGTCAGAGGGATGGGAGGTCATACTGAATATTGTCACAGGTAGAAATTTGAAGTAGTCTGTAAAATTAGAACTGCTCTATAATTTTTCTTTTTTCAGGCTGGGAGAAAAATGACATTTTTATGTGAGTTTCACATTTAAAGGAACATTCAGTGTTCCATAGGATTTCAGTTTATTAAGGAGTGAACACTTTTGCAAATTCCAGATTCCATGTCATTCTTAGAAAAATATTTTTCTTTAACTACAGGTAAAACAAATGAAGGTCCAAAACATAAGAGTTCTTAGTTGGAAAGAACTGGAATTATTATTCCACACCATAGGTTGTGCTAAAATGTTCCCTCCTTCAAAATTTTCGTATTAGTAATTTCTTTTTGTTGAAAATCTAATTCTACTTTCAAGAAAAGTGTTAGAAAACCTTCACTTACCTTAAGTAGTAAAACTTGCAGAGTAGTTATTCTGAATATTAGAGTAAAACAGCATTGAACTGAGCTGTCTAAAACTCAACAATTTGCATATCGTAGTCCATCTTTCTTAATAAACCCAAGCATCTCCATAAAGTATCAAATTACCTCTGCTCAATATTAAAGTTTATTTGGAGAAATAAAAATGAACCATCTTTTTGCTGATTTCTGAAACAAGGCAATGCTCTCAATCTTAGAAAATGGGTCTCAGTCTCCCTACCCTGTAGTACTCACCAGGGATTTCTGCAGCTACTGAGGAAACACCTTATTTTAGCCACAAATCTTGTTATTCATATAGGAACACACAGGAACACTCACTTGCCCTGGTCAAAACATTTCCTTTCTGAACTATATCAGCTGTACTTAGACATGCTTCTGTCAAATAAGCATTTCTAATTTAATCACTGGGACTTTATTTTGGTATATCTCTCGAGACTTTTCTGCAACCTAAGTGCTTAATTCTCCCATGGCTTCTCTTCAGCCAACAGCCTAAACTGTCAGTGAGACCATACTCCTTAGCTCTGCCTGCAGTGTCTATTCACTTCAGTGAAAAAAGTGTTAGGCCAATTCTTAGAGGCTTTGAAAATCTCTTTTGAAGAGAATTTCATTCCACCTGATACATCCAGCTTCATGACAAAGGGCTTTGAACACTGTATTTAGCCTTTCTCAGCTGTACATATGACCACTGAAACAACAAGAAGCATGAAACATTGATTATACTTTGATGTAGAGGAAGCATTTGACTCAACTGAATGGTCCTAAAATTTTTTTTCTTGCTTTAAAAGATTCTGCTTTGGAGTGAAAAAGATGAAATGGATAAAGCTGCTGTGTATTTGAAAGCATGGTTTGGATCAGCTATACTTGTTATAATAAAACTAGTTACCCTGCTTTGCTTCAGCTGCTATAGAATCTATCAGAACAGAAGATCCAAACAGCCTCAGTTTGCTGCAATCCAGAATCTCTGACCTTCCACAAATGCGCCTAACTGGTCAGGAAAATGATATGTTAACTGATGTAACATGCTAAATGTGCAAAATCCACTTAATGCCTTCTTTCCTCCTAAATTAAACAAGTTTTATAGGAGATAATACTAGCATGTTGTATACTTTACTTTCTGGGGTTTCTTTGCATAAATTGTCACTAGAGAGGAAGTTCTTCCACTACTACTTTTTGAAATGTTCCTCTAAGTCTTTGTTTACCAAAAAAGAAGGGCAGAGAATTTTTTCTGATTTGGAGGGAGTGATATAGAATATGGAGGATGAAAAGAAGTTATAAACATGAGGAGAAAAAGGGAAGCACAGAAAGATCAGCCAAAAGAAAAACATAATCATAAAGTTTTATACTACCTGAATATCGCTGTCATATAAGATTTGAATTATACAGAAAGAAAGTGGTTTATGCTAGCAGAGCTACAGCAGCAATTAGGAAAACTCAAGTGTTTTGGAGGAAAAAAAAATAAACCTTCTAACCTCTTGGTAAAATCATGAAGACTGAAATGTCTTTGAGTGCTGTTGAGAAGTACATTTTATTTTTCAAATTTGTGGGCAAAAATTTTGGTGACTGCTATTGTTATTTACTGTTCTAACACCATGTTATGGCCAGGGTAGAGGGCCATTAATCTTGTTCACTGGAAAAAAAAATATCCTGGTGCCTGTATGAGTCATTATTTTTTCTTTTTTACAGCATTAATGGCAATATTTTTTTCTGAAGGAGTTGGCAGCAACTTTTGCCATATATAAGGATAAAACAAAGTTATATTAAAAAACCCTTCTTGAAAGAAACAATCTCCTCATGACTTAAAACTGCAATTTATTTAAAATTTAATGAAATGTTTTTTTAATGTATTTGTTGTATTTTGTCACAGCAGCAAGGGTATACATAATTTATATCTTGTTTATAAGCCTAACAAATGTGTTTTCCAGAGATAAGGGGTCTGTTTCTAATACCAGTTGTTCTTTGCATAGTAGAACTTTCCTAAAAGGTTTATGAACATTACTTGTGATTATTGCTTGATTCTGCTGCTTTTTAAAATTGTAACCCCTACTTTGCATGCCAGAAATCCTGATACTTATTCACTTCACTTGATGATCAGCAAAGATCAGCTTCCATTCAAATCAGCAGGGAACTGAGCGTCCTGACGCTGGCCTGTAGATGTACAACTCTGTTAAGTAAGAAACTCTAATACTTTATTACCATTTACAGAAATTAGATATTAAGACTCAGGGTACAAGATAGCTGTCACTGAATTTACCCTGACATTTTTAGCTCCTGATCCCTGTAGTTTGCAATCTAATCTAACATATTGCAAGTCCAAATGCCAGAAGGCTTTTATCAATTTGAACTTTGTAGTCCATTTTATCTATATTTTCTAGAGGGCTGATTTCTCCTTAAGTATCATATATTTTAGGAAAAACCAGCACTGAGAACTAAGCTCTCGGAAATGCACATACTAGTGCTCATTGTCACAATTAAACAATCATGGATGACACCTTAGCTCCACTGAATTCAGCAGCAAGAACACTCATGGTTGCAAGAGATGTCAGCATTTCACTCAGTAGAATAGAAGATTTATTAAAAACTCTGCTTAAAGTTCACCCTCAGCCTCTTATGGGAAGAAAAAAGATGCTGATTATTATAGTGTTGTCATCCTTTTTTCTTTGATTCTCCAGTCAGCAGAGAAATAACACTCACTGGTGGCAAAATAGGTTTTAGAATTATCACTCAGGGAGATGAATGCAGGACTTGTGTACTTCACTCCTAGATCTACTTCTGCTGCCAGCTGAACTGTCAGCTCTCACAGGCATGGCAGGCTGCATTTCCCTTTGCAGTGTTTTCTTCATCTTGATAGATTATTAAGCATAGATTTTTCTTCCAAATGAGAGGTTGTATTGTGGTACATAGACAGGATCTGATTTACCACACTGCTGGGAGCTAAGTTGAAGTGACCCCAGCTTGCAAGACGTCCTCTTGGCAGCCTGCAAAATGAGGTCTCTAAAGAGCCAAGTGGCCTTGAGAACAGATATGATGTCTGTGCTCTCTCTTATCTTTCAGGTTTCTGTGTATAAAGCTGGGTTAGTGATCTGCCTCCTAGTCCCTGATGATTATAAACAAGCCTCTGTGTATGCCTCCAGGTGATTTTTTCTTGAACAGATCTGATGCCATTTTAACAAGTTATGCTTTGTGGCTGAGAGTGGAGTATTGGATTTAGACACATAAGGGGAGAGAAAATTTGTTTTTTCTCTTCAGTCACTGAGGTCCTTTGTAAACTTGGGCAAATTAATTCACCTCAATAATTTCTCCAACATGTAGAAGGGGAATAATATTTCTTTATATAAATAACTTCTAGTTCTTAGGTTACTTCAGGTAGATCTGTGACAGAATATGTTCTGCCTGAAACACTGAGGTGTATGGGAGAAGTGACAGATCTTGGAGACAGCAGTAACAGGAGATGTAGGGGTAGCAGTTCTTGTCCTTGCCACTGACTCTGCAAACAACCTTGAGAAAGTAGCACATCCTCTTTATGTGGTGGTTTCCAGGAGCATTTCTCTCTCAAACAATGGTTTTCTGAGGGCAAATTAATTAACTTTTGTTAGGCATTCATCTACTTGAAATTGAAAGTAGCTTTGTCTTTTACAATGCAGAGGTACTTCATGGGACAATCTGGCCTGTGAAGTAAGGTGCACTACAAGTGGGAAGCAGAGCAAGGGTTCTCTTATCAGCACTCTTTCACAGATTCATCCAAAGCATTCTAAAGTTCATTCAGAAGTTATAGGTTGAAATGAACATCCCCAGTAAACATGAAGCTAACCTCTCTTTCTGAGTAACAGGGCTTTGTTTTTAAAGTAATCATGAGCTGCATAAACCTCTGTTTTTCATCAGAGATCTGCAGAAACTTAGATATTTAAAAATGGAAATTATGGAAAATATTTATGGAAAATAAAGGTATATTTCCAATGGAAATCAAATTGGAAACTTGGAGAGGGTCCTTTTACAAGGACAAGAGGCAATGGCTTCAAACTGAGAGTGTAGATTTAGATCAGATGCTAGGAAAAAAATTGTTTACTGTGAATATGGTGAGGCACTGGAACAGGTTTCCCAGACAAGCTATGGATGTGCCATCCCTGGCAGTGTTCAAGGCTGGGCTGGATGGGGGTGTGGGCAATGTGATCTAGTGAAAGGTGTCCCATGCCAAATCAGGGGGGTTGAAACTAGAGGATATTTCAGGTCACTTCCAACCCAACCAAATTATCAACAAATAGAGATTCAAGGAAATAATGAGAACATATAAATGGATCTCATAGATTCACTACAGAGCTAATATTAACAAGATGTGATTATATTTTTGAGTCATTACCAAAATTTGTAGTGTGTTAGTTATTTCATATAAGAGCATAAAATCATGTTTCAAACTTGTACATGTATAATGAAAATGCACATAATTTTCATTTTTTGTAGACAACAAGAATAAAAAAACAGCAACAGGAATTTATTTGATTTAAAATTTCAAATGGCTTTAATCTATTCAGGCCACTGTTTCACAAGCTTCGTTTATCTGTCTCTGACACTCATTGACAGTCAATTGTTGCGTCTTCTGTTTTTGGCACTATCGTAAAATTGAATTTCAGTTAATTACCCACCTAGGGTTTTATTATTAACATATACTATTAGAGTTTTAGGAAACCCACCATCCAAGTCTGCACAGGATCTGGTTGTCTGCCCTGTGGCATGCCACTGGATGATGCAATATGAAAGGATCTGGATCCCATGAGCTGTGTTTTCCATGTGTAATTCTTGTAGGCTGCTCTAATTCAAAGCACAGGGCAGTTCCCAGATAAAGCCAGCCTCCAGGTCAGGGGGTGGATGGTATATTGGCATGTGTATTTGTTTAATGTATTCAGCCTCCATGAGCCAGTGATCCCACTCCAGCACGCTCAGCCCATGGGTGAAACACATCTGAATATGTGGTGGTGTTTCAGCATTGTTTATGATGAGTAAATTTGGACTTGAAAATGGATCTGGGCAGCTGTTTAAATGGAGATTTAAACTAACCTTTTCCTATCACAAATCCCATAGTTTGATGCTTGTGCTGCAGCAAAGAAGCTGTTAGTGCAGGGAGGCTGTGTGCCAGCAGCAGGGGACCTGTTCCAGGTGACCTTGTTCTCTGGGAGCTGGTCAGAGCTGTGCTGGCTGCAGCCAGCCCTCCTTGTCCCCCAGCCCGAGGACATGTGGGCACAGGCAGGCTCTGTGCCTGCTGCCAGCTCTCTCCACTCTGCCCTGGTGACCCTGCCACATCCTCATTTTCGCCATCACCACTGCAAGAAGAAGCAAGTAGGTATCTACCTACTCCCTCATTTAACTGAGGAGGATCCTCATATTCAAAAGCTTCTGTAAATACCATAGCAACACTGAGCAGAAATACTTAAAGGCTGCAATAGCACAATTTAAAAAAATTATTTACACTTTTATGTTCCCTGAAAATTTATGTCAAAAGTTGTGTGGCTGCAACATTTCTCTAAATGACTCTTGATTTGGGAAGAGTAAATTACTGATGTTTAGCTCAAAGGGTTAAAAACAATGGAGAGTTTCATATATTTTGTTGTTTTTTTCATAGTATTATAGCCACCAACATAAATCTTCTGTTCATATTGCCTGTGCTTTCCCTTGGCCGCAGAAGGTTGCTTAGCAACCTTCTTGGTTTAGTCATGTGATAAAAATACCAAGATGCCAAAAAATTCCACATTAAATTTATTTTTAAAAGCATGATATGCTTTTCAAAATTACTAACTAGGTAAAAAGAAAAAGATTTGTATAACCTGAAAAATTTGTTTTTGCCCTTTTACTTGAGGTGTAAACATTCACTGAATCCCAAATTCCAAGCAATTAGTTTTGAATTTTTACAGGCCAGTCTATTCCAGATTTCCAGTGCTCAGCAGAACACAGCACTGGTTACACAACAGTATGGTCCCTCTTGATAACAGAAAAAATATTGCTCGTCTCTGCAAAGAGAATTAATGGCATTATGACATTTACTGAACACATAAAATACTTAAACACATCAGAAAACATGTGACTTTGTAAAGGAGTTAGATTTTTAAATGTCAAACTCTCTTTAAAGCAGAGAGATTTTAGAAAGCCTATTTAGATTCCTAGTACAATTGCTTTTTTTTAATTTTTTTTAACAGTATATTTTCTTCAGAGAGTTGGTGCAGCCTCCAGCACAGAAATTTCAGCTGATGTTATTGCCTGTCAGTTGTAATCCCTCAGAATTTCAGCCAGCAAGGGTATGATAAGGTAAGCTTTGTCTTTCCAAACTCACATCAGATAAAGAATTCTTGAAGTTTATTCTTTTACTCACTATGTTAAATATTTGGGTTTTTTTTTCCACAGAAAGTTAAATTCACATACTTATTAAGCAGTCAATTAAAAATTCTCATGTGAGTGTAGGTACCAATATTTTAATGTAGACACAAAGAAAGGAAAACATATTAATACAAAAGGGCTCTGACTCAAACTTCCTTTGCTGAACAAACCTAGATTTGAATGCAGATTTTGAGAAAGAAAATGATATTTGGATTTGAAGAGGATTAAACACATAGTTTCAGACACCAGATTAGTATTAAAGAATTAAAGAGCTATTTTTTTTTTCTATTTGTACTATATTTTGGCTAGGTCCAGCAACATTGTGACTTCTTCCTGTTTTCAGGAAGATTCCCATTTCAATGTATCAATAAAATGAAAATTCTCTGATATATATTATATATATATTGATGGGCTATTACAGGTATATGAACTTTGAAAATGGAAAATCATGCTGCTGGATAGGTGGCTCCACTACTTGTACAATTTCATTATTAGTTTAGAGGTGTTCTCATATTCGCTTCTGTTTCCTAACCCCACTAACTGAGCTGTTGAAGACTGGTTTTAACTTGTGCTGATACAGTTCTGTTGGAGCAGGGTTCATGTTGCATGTTGGGAACATAATTCCTTTTCTTACCTTCATTGCTCTCTGTTAGTCAGTTGGTTCCCTTTGTCCTTGTTTCTACCACCTCTGTTGGAACACGAATACATTTTCTTGGGTCATGAAAGGATATTAATTGCTGTCCAAAGCAATGAGTTGAACCTGCCTACTGAGCCTACTCTGCATTTCCAGATAGAGATTTATTATTTTGATACATATATTCTCTTATTTAATAGGCTATTGCAGCATCACAATTTCCCTTTGCATATATCTGCAAATGTACATTTATGTTTTATTAAATATAACAAAGCATTCGTTTTGCAAAAAATCTAATCTCTGAAATCTGTGAGAGGCAACTCTGATAAACAGGAAGATAAAGTGAAATCTGACAACCTAGTTTAAAAAACATATGCATTTATTCATTATTTGAGGCAAGGAAGACTAGACACAAGCCAGGAATATTCCACCAGCTTTATGAGCTATTGTTGTCTCTGTTTTTCATGGTTAAGAATGCCAGTCCACTTAGATGAGTAAGAGACAATCGTCAGAAAAAAGTACTGTTGAAAGAACACCTAAATTGTTCTGCAGGATCAAATATGATGATATCTGAAGAGAGAAAGTCCCCTGGCTTCTCATTCCTTTCTCATACTTTAAATAGGCAAGGTATGGAATGGTTTGTAAGATGATTATCTGTGATTTAGGAACACTGAGGTAAATATATATTTTCTATAGGTTTTATGCCACTCATAGAAGTGGCATAAAAGGTGAGTCTCACGCCACCTTTATCTTTGACATAAACATTCAGGAGAACTGAATGAGACTTTTAAAGGGCAGGACTTGTTTGTTGTCTCACAAGCCAATGAAGACATACCTGTGAGGAAATCATGTTAGAGCAGACCCAGCTTTTCAATTTATGAAGTTAAATAAAGCTTTGTAAGAGCAGTGTGGAATTTCATAATACTCCATTCAGTGCATTGTAAGGGGCTGAAGGGGAGGGGAGAAAGAGAATGTACTTCACTGGCACACTTCATCACTTCACATACAGACATCACATTCAATTAAGTGTAGAGTTCTCTGTCAACAAACTTGACACATACATCTACGGAATGTCACCAACCCCCTAAAATCAATATTCAAGTTATGACAGACTGACAGCTTACCAGCTGAATGAGTCTCCTGATTTTACCTATTACTGCTTCAGAACTCTGCAAAGTCCTTGTAACATGAACAAACAAAATTAACTAAGGGATATGAGTCCACAATACATACAGAGTTTAAGAAAATGATTAATGAAATTCAGGTCATCAAGGAACTAAAATACAATACTGTTAAGGAATCTGAAAATACAATTTCTCAATATTCTAGGAAGATAAAATTACATTTTAATGTAATTTATCTGGACGAATACAACATTCTCTTGAGAAATAAATTAGTATGGACTAGGGAAGAGTTTGCCAGTGCTGCAATATTATTACCATTTTTCTCTTTTTTTTGATATATAAGACCATAAAAGCAGACCTAGCAGAAAAGACCAATGAGGTAGCTAGCTTGAAAATTGCTTGATAGTGGCCATTATATGAATGAGATGAAGGCTAAACATGCTACCTCTGAAACATTACTTTTATAAGTGTAGCTCAATAGGTGTACAGTGTACCAGCATATCTATAAAAGGAGGAGAATATTAGTTCTGTCACAGCTTTATGTTTTAGGGGATGACAGACTTATTATGCTCAGGACTCACAATATGTGAGTAGTATAATAGAAGGCTATACATAGTAGTCTCATTTATGCTAAATAGAACAAACTGGCCTCTTAACATTGATTTTTTTTTCTTTTTTTTCCTGTTAAGATAAGCTCCAGAATGAGTTTGTCCTTATGGATCCTTACTCTGGCAACTTCATCTTCCAAATACACATCAGTAAATAACAGATATTTTGATTCATTTAACATGAGTTTTGGTACTGAAGTACAATTTAGAAAAGTGTATGGGAGGTACACAAAAGAGCAAAAAACCACCCTTAAGCAGTGGCACAGAAAGTTCTGATACATGTACTTGGCTTCTTCTTCACTACAAATCATAGAATCATAGAAAGGCTTGGTTTAGAAGGCACCTTAAATAACATTGTGTTGCAATCCACCCTGGCCATGGACAGGGACACTAATTACTAGATCAAGTTGCTCAGAGCCCCATCCAATTTGCTCTTGGACACTTTCAGGGATGAGGCAATCTGTTCCAGTTCCTCACCACCCTCTGTGTATATAACTTCCTCCTAACATCTAATCTAGTTTTTAATTTTTTTTTTTGCTTAAAACCGTTCTATCTTGTCTATCCCTATGTCTATGTAAAAAATCCCTCCCTCCTTTTTATAAGACCCCTTTAAGTACTGGAAGGCTACAATGTGATCTCCCTGGAACTTTCTCTTCTCCAGGTTGAACCACGTCAGATTTCCCAGCCTGTCTTTGTTGGAGAGATGCTCCATCCCTCTGACCATCTTTGTGACTCTCCTCTGGACTTGCTCCAACAGGTCTGTCCTTGTGCTGAGGACCCCACACCTGGATACAATATTCCAGGTAAGAAATAATCACTGTTTTTATCTTGAATCATGAACTCACTTGTTTCTCTCCTTTCTGTTTTCTTTCTCAGTGCTGCTGGGGGCAGGATTGGGGGAAGTGGACAGTGAAGGGGGAGGACCACCTGCAAGCTTGTTGAGGCTATACAGTGTCCTGTCATTCAGGTCATTGATGAAGAAGTTGAACATTACTGGCCCCAGTATCAAGCCTTAGGGTACACTGCTGCTAGTTTTCTTCCAACTGGATTTTGTGCCACTGGTTAAAATCCAGTGGATTTAGCCATTCAGCCCAAATATCAATCACTCCACTGTGCACTCAACCTGTGTTTCATCACCTTGTCCAAGAGAATGTTATGTGAGACAGCGTTAAAAACCCTAGTAAAGTCAAAGTAAACAACATCCACTACTTTCTTCTAATTCACAAAGTTAGTCACTTCATTTTAGAAGGCTAATGTCTTGGTCAAGCATGATTTGCCTTCATAACTCTATGAAGAATCACTTTGTCCTGCTGTGTTTGGAAATGTTTCTCAGAAGGATTATGTCCTTCATCTTCTCAGCTAGAAAGGTGAGGCTGACTAGTCTGTAGCTCTTCAGTTCTTCCTCCTTGCCATTCTTGAAGATAGGAATGGCATTTGCTCTTTTTGAGATCCTCCCCAGTCACCATTGTTCAGAAACTTTCAAGAGTGACTCCACAATGTAATCAGCCAGCACCCTCAGTACTCAGATCCTATTAATATATTTATGTATTTAAACTTAGTTTTGTCCTATCATACTTTCTGGAAAAATAAAAGACTTTATGAAAATGACAGCATATCAGGAGAGAATTTAAGTTAATAAAGTCTCTATAAAAGTGGTTGAAACTATTGGATAAGTGAAAGAGGAATCCTTCATAATATGTTCACAATCTTCTGCAAATATCATGTTACTTGAATATCTAACTTTTAAAGATCTCTCCCATATATTCTATACATGAAGTAAATGTGATGTCAGGTTCTAGAGTTAGTGAACTAAGTTCAGCCATCCAGGCAGAATTTTGAATTGAGGAAGGAAGGTAGTCAGATAATAATATTATTTGCCTTCTGATCAGATATTTACTTTAAACCAATAGAAACCACAAAAATCTAGAGAATATGCAAAAGTGCAAAGGGCACAGGAACAATAAAGGGAAATGAAGTGACAATTTCTTGATATACTGGCATCTGGTTATCAAGAGGTAATTATTTCAAATACTGTTTTTCAATAATATTACATGTAGAATAGTTTATTACTTTATAATATATTACAAAGTTTTGTTATTTGTATTTAATCATTGTAATGTCTTCTGTCTGACATAAATTGACTAGTCTTTATTTTCACCTTTTCTCATATACTAAGTAGAATTTTGCTGTTGCATGCTGCTGCATTGTTGAACTGAGATTTCAACTTCCTTCATTAATGCATCTCATAGCCTTTGCTGTTTACCTTGATTCATGGTGAAGATCCAAATGTCTGTATGTATGTACAAGATGATATATAGAAAATACCTGTATTTGTTTCCTAATGCAGAATTTAATGAGAAAACAGCACAAACAAACATCTATTTCCCATACATATTCCACCTGTTAATAAACTGGCATTTGTTAAATTTGCCGCTCACAGAGGAATAAAATGTATATTTGATTAACTCCAGGTAGAGTCTTTGAAAGAAAATATTTTTCTGTACTCCTTTAGGATTCTGCTAATTTAGCAGCCAGAAGGAGTTTTATGGTCCGAAAAGATGTAAGCATATTTACTAAAGAGACTTCAGGAACACAAATTTGCAAACATTTTGTAATCACTTAAGCTTAGAATGAACAAAATGCGCTCTAAAAAATATAGCTTTTAAAATGTTCACTGCACACAGCTCCTTCAAATTTTTAGAAAGATTGCTGCTTCCGTATAATACGCAATATTAAAATACAATAAGTCAGATTTTCTGAGTGCTGTTTTAAATTGAAAGCAAAGAGGAAATGTTGTTCTTATCATGTAGTTAGAGACAGGTATGCGAAATAACATTTCAAGGTCAAACAGCAAGTGAATTGCTAGCGGGGCACAGATTCCAGATTTTTTGCTGTGCAGCCTTGTATATCATCTAATAAATCACAGTAAACATTTTCACAAAGCTGTGCTCATTAGTTTGGAATTATTATTGCTGTACCTTTTCCCTAATAAAACATACTTCTCTTTTGGGTCAAGATATGAATGTTGACATTGTGCTGAAAGTCTGTTTCAGGTCACTTGATCAAGATGAAAAATCAGATGAAGTCTTTAAATAACTCAGGAATTGTTTGCTCTTGGGGAATGGGGGGTGGAGGAATCGGGGACACAGGGGACACTTGCTCATCCTGATGTCTTATGGAAGGGCAACAGAGCAAGACATAAGGAACCCAGAAGATTTCTTGTGAATGTCAGGTTCTCAACACAGCTACTGCATAGTCTAAGGGGCAATGCACAGATTGATCTGCTATTCATAGTCAGGGAAGAAAGGATAAGAGAGAGAATAAATAATAGAAACATTGGCTATAGTAATCGTGAAATTGTGGACTTAAAAATCCTGAAGTGAATGAACCAACAAGTAGCAGAGAACTGACCCTGAAATTTAGGAGGCCAACTTTCAGATTACTCACTGAACTCACCTTCTGCTTCTCCTTCCCACAGAACTGATCCCGTGCCATGAGTGGAGGTAGCTGGAATGACACACCATGTGATTCAGGACAAGGAGTAAGGCTAGAATACTAATACCACAGTCTAGAAAACCATGGAATCTGAGGCTGCATAGGATCCCTTCCAGAAAGTTTTTTAGCATCTGCTTCTTCCAGTACTGTATTTAGCTTAATCTCATTTAATGTTTTTGTCTGATGAAATGGAGTTTGTCTGCATTTATTTATCCTGCAGACACCTCAAGGCACAGTTCATTTGACTAATACAGGCTGGAGACTTTGTGCCCTAAATGTGCCTACTCTCATCATTGCCTAAAGGAGGGCTAACATAATAGGCTTAGAATATAGGCACCTAACAACAGATGAGATAAATTTCCATCATTTTGACATGAAATTAGGCTTGGCTCAGGAAAATTTTTTTAAAGTCTCTTAATGCCACTGTTTTTACACTTAAAGATTAAATCCTCCAACATTGTGTTCATAAATACTGTATTTAGTTTCTAGAAATCCAAACTCTCAGTAGGTCCTGAGCCTGTTCCATTGTAATGGTGCATGGTGTGCCTAGTATTTCTTCGCTGCAATCTCATGTCAGTCATGCTTCATAAAGAATATGTTCCTTCATATCAAAGCATCCTGGTAGGAAGGGGTAGCATCATTTCCTACCATACAGATGAAAAAAGTGATAAGGTAGGAAAATAATATAAGCTCTGTCATGGAGTGAGTTATCAAGTCCAAATTAATCTTGCTTAAACTCAAAGTAGAAGCAAATGCCAACATACTTATATCACATGTGTCTTGTATTCTGTTGTTTCCAATTGGCAGAAGAAAGTTACAGGCTGTTGAGAACTGCATAGAAAACATCTGGAATATATGGTTTTAACTATTTTTTTTAATGGAGACTTCTGTTGGACTTTTAAAATCCTTACGTTGAAGCAAAATAACCTATTTCTTCCATGTGTACCCACATGAAGGTGTGCATAATCAAAACCAGGAGTGGCTTTTCTCTATTCTGTAGTTGTCAATTTGCATAACAGCAGTGGTTGTGTGGATATCTTGACACATGCAAGCAAATCCATTTATTAACATTCAGAACACATCTGCACACTGCTTGAGTTTTTTTTTCTCTCTAATGCTGCACCTGTGCATACACTATTTTCTTTTTCACCAGTGGCTTTTTGGCGTTAGCAAAGTAATGGAAATGTTGCCTTTGTCATGGAAAATGATTGAACACTGTATATTTTCTCAAAGCCAGAAAATACTGGCCCTGTGGTAGAAGACAAGAAAAAAAGAAGTACAAAATGGTGAAACAGTAGGTTCCAACTCATTGGAACTCACTCTTATGTACTTCAAAAGCCTTCAGAATAGTAAAAAATAAACAGAACTATGTTCAGAAAACTCAGAATAAAAATGGCTAATGTCCTTATCACCTCTCATTATATCCCCAGAAGCAGTACTATTTCATTTCTTATCAATAATTTGTTTATTTCAAGGGTTTTTATATTTATATGTTTTCTCTCAAATATAAATATTTGTAAACAAATATCACTGGTGGATAGTGAATGAGTCCCAAAGCAATGAGTTTTCAATGCTTGCTCTTTCATAATATTTTGTTTAACTAGAGAAGCCTAAACTCATTTTCCTGCTGTGAACAAATATTTCTTCTCATATTGCTCGAATTTTGGCAGTGATCCTATAAAACACCAGACAGAGGTCAAATGCAGAAATGATGAAAGAAGATCTTAGGCTGTCTTTAATGGTCTGGCTTAAAAGCAGTAGCCTCATATACTCTTTGCCAGTTCCTAACATGGAAGTTAGAACAAATGGCACTCCCTTGAAATGGACTTCAATTTCTGCAAATGCCTCATTTACATGAAGATCTAGCTATGAGGGTTATTGCAACATTTACTATATTTTTCACCTCTTCAGTACTGTGAATTTACCATTTAAATTTGATGCCAAAAAAATTTGCCCTTCCATCTAAATGAAAACAGTTACTTCAGTAAAAGGTGAGGGTTTATATAGAGAGAGACAGAATGTAGGATCTTGTTACCTTAATAAAAACCAGGGAGTAGTTGATGCACTTAAATCATATATGGTAATAAACTATGCATAGGGTGTGCAAAACTTAATCCAATATGTGAATATTATATTGAGAAGTAGGGAACATAAAGGTAAAGGAAAGGTTTAAAAAGACTGACTCATTTGAAAGAAATCAAAAAACTCTTCACAGCAGCAACATCTAAAGCACAAAATGGTGTAATTTATTTAATACGACATTAAACTAAAATCCCAAGTAAAGAAGGAGGTGGTAGTTTCAATGCATTAAGCATATTTTTCCCCCAAGAAATAACAGTGAGGTTTCACTTGAGTCACTAATAACTTCATTTATGTTTGCTTTACTGGTCTTGGACAGTAACTGGACAGAACTGAGTACAGCCACTGACCTAGATGGTTGGCTACAGCAGTTTTATTAGCTTATATTTGTCAGTGAATATCGTTGTTCAGTTGCAGAGATCTCCTTTGTCTGCCAGGAAGGGCCACAATTAGGCTGCTGAGTGCCTGCTTGGGTAGTGGGATGTGGTTATGGTAGTAGACTGCAATAAGGTTGCTGGAATTGGCTTGGTGATGAGACATCACTGGTGAAAGCAGTCTCAGAGTAAACATTTCACTACATAATCACGTGAAATTATGTAATCTAACTGGGATTTTTTGAGGCTTGAGGAATTTGTGACTAAGACTCCAGGCAATTCCAACTCTATTAGAAAATATTCACTAGGAACTACTGCTGCCATTATTGGTGAAAGTAATAAAAGAAAGACTACTTAGCTAGGATAAAGAGGATTAAAGAATAAAAAAACGTGCAAAGGCAATTTGGCTATTTATGTCACATATGAACCGTCAAGATCAAGTATGGTTCACCATGTTGAAAGAATTTTGATGGTAAACTAACAAACTTGATTTTCTAGCTAGAAAGAAAGGCATGATATTTGTATGTTTTGCTTTTTGCTGATTTTATTTTAAAATTTGCTAGCTTGCTATAGGAAATGCATACCCTCAAAATTATTTCCCATCTCCTTCCAAGCAATTTATGACATGACCAAAAGAAGATGCTTGATTTGTATCACGTCTTTACAATGCACTTTTTCTAGCAGTGATCTTGGGGAGTAATTCAGCCTGCATACAAGCAGGTGTCCATGTGCCTAGGAAGAGGGATTCTTTGAGTATGTGGGAACCTAGTCTTACAAGACTGTTTTTAATATGAAAGCAGTCAAGGATATTCTGTCTGTGGCAAGGTCATACAATGGCATTGGATTTCTTTTCTGTGATAAGGGAAGACATTTACTGAGTATTAGAAGTGCATGAAGGGTATGGGGAGAGTTTGACAGACACTTGCAGGCTACCTGCAAACACCTGTGATAGCTGGATGATACATCTAGAGAGTATCTATTGAGAAACTAAACAACTTACAGTCAACAGTGGCCATATCTCCAGTGTCTAAACACTGGACAAGAATCCTTTGATCCTTGCATGAATTGGAAGTTTAGATGTAAATAGAAACAATATAACACCAGAAATAAATTTAACTTAGGCAGAGTACAAGCTTATTAAGCACTGTTTATTTTTAAAATCACTGTTATACTGGATTTATAAAAATATACTAAGAATATTACTTTTGCTCCGCAGAATCAGCACTGTTTTTGACACTATAGAAGAATTCTGATAAGTACCTTTTATCTCTGCAGGATATATTAAAAGAATAGAAAGGAAAGGAGGATGTAATGACTTTTGTCATTCCTCTGTTGACATGATCATGTTGTAAAACTGCTAATTATGAGATTACTAAGAGACCTTTCATTATTATATTCTCCTTAAGGCAGAGAAGGAATTTGACCACCATTTGATTGTGTTCCTGTTCTGTCAGCTGTGGCACATTCAAGTCACTAATACAATAAATGGAACGGTTTATTTTTAGGTATTTTTACTGTTTGGTTGCTGTCTACAGCTGAAGCGCAGAAGAAGAATTTCTTCTCACTATAACTAGGGATAGGCTGAACTGGGTCAGTCTGAATGCTGCAGGGCTACACAGGCTATTGAGCAGAGTAAAACACTGCTAAATCTGCTTGGGAAGGACAGAATAAATGGGTTATGTGTTTTTTCACGTATAGGCTGCAAGTGCATACACAAGCCTGAACATAATCAATTAAATCATAATGAAGTCTCTTTGCACCAACTTTCTATGTAGCTTAGTGATATCTCGTTGTGTATCCGAATTACCTTTGTGTCATTGTTTTAAAATTTGTTTAAGATAACAAGAGGAAGACAGAGCAGAACTGGTAGAATATTTGTATTTGTAAAATTATCAAATTGCAATGATACTAGTTCATATGATATCTCAAAAATAAAATGCTTTGAGTCTCCTACAGAATGTGTGAATAGAGAGGCAGGTGTGTAAGATTGGGATTGAACCAGAGAGTCTTCATAAGGTAGAAGAAAAAAGCTAAGCAGATTGTCTAATGGTGATCAATAGAAAATACTGGGACAGCAGCTAGATCTGCCTTCTCTAATGTTCAGACATTTTGCAGTTAAGATTGACTCCATGGCTTTTCCTCACCAAGCAAACCAACGAAATTCCATAACCCAATCAGGAAATCACTCTTTTGAGTTTCTTGTTAATACTTGGCTAACTTTGCAAGAAGCAGGACAGGATTTCTAACATCTCTTTGTAAGGTATTGGCTAAAAGTGGCTAAAAATGTGGCTTTCCTTTCTGAAGCTAAAATATCTCCTTTTTCTATGTCTGTTTTGAGTCTTGAAGATTGATCATTAATTTAAACTATAAAAGTAATTTATTCTTCTATGTAACAACAACTACTACTGTTTCATTTATCTCTCCTTTAATAGAAACAGTCTAGCAAGTGTGCCAAATCCCTTCAAAAAAAAGAAAAAAAAAGGGAAGTGGGTGGATGTAGCTGTATAAAGGTTTACGGAGCGGCGAGAGGACACCGCAACATGACACTTTATTGCTTCGTGCAAGAAGGAGCAAGAAAGAGCAATTTATTGAAAGAAGACATTGCTTTTTATAATACAGTTCGTGCATAACAAAATACAGACAGTTCATTGGACAGAGAAAGAGACACCTCTTGTCCCAGGCTTTCCCACGATCCAGCAGGTGCTTTATCTTTGTTATAATTCTTTCTCTCATGTTTACAGTAGAGACAAGGCCTCTAGCCTGAGAAAAATCCTGGCTGGAGCTGAGAAAGTTTCATGGACTGAGAAAAAGACTCAGAACCTGAGAAAAAGGCCTGGATGAAATGTGCCTAGGCCTTCAGCAGTGTCCACAATCCTCATTTTTTATCTTTTGCATGCAAGTCAGACCTCCAACACAGTTGTCAAGTAGCAAAAATTTATTCTTAATTGCTATTCAAACTTTAACCTTTTTGCAACGTTTAGCCTTGCAAAAGTCAGGAGTCTGGTCTTTTGACTATGGTGAGGTGTAAAGGGTCTTATTCTCCTGTAATCTTTACTGAGGTCAGTCAAGAATGACTCAAGAAGCAACATACATGTTACCAATCTAAATCTTACAGGAAGAGTCAGAAATGGAATGTTTTCCATGGCCAAAAAGCATAAATTATACATTTGCTTTCCTGAAAGTACCAAACCCTACAGGTTTCATCTGGCACTTTTGAGATTACACCTGGTGTATTTTGTTCAGTTTTGTGCTCTCCCATACAAGAATGACACTGCTATTCTGAAGCAAGGCCAAGAGACAACCATGAAGATGGTCAGGGGCTTGCTAGATTAGTAAAGGCTGAGACTGCTGTGCTGATTTAAGCTTGAGAAAAGAATCTTACTGCAGTCTTTAGCTACCTAATGGAGTATAGCAAAGATGCCAAGGAACCAGGGCTTATTTGACCTGAGGATGACAGAACAAGAGGCAACATACACTAGTTTGAATGTGGGAAATTTCTATTAGATATATGGGAATAATTTCCACCGTGAGGGGGTGATCAAACACAGATACATGTTGTCCAGAGATACAGCAGAAACTCCACTTTTGGAGACACTTGAAAGTTGACCAGACAAGGTCCTGAGAAACCTTCCCTAGTTGGTGAGCAAGTCGGGATTGGACTAACCATCCACCAGAGATACATATTCCAATCTAAATTATCCTGTCATTGAATTCCCCATAATGAGTATCAAGATACTGTATACTAGACTGTAGTATACAATCTGAGCTCTACTTGCTGTTTTTCTGTGAATGAAGGAAAAATAAACAGAAGCACGTCAAATGTTACCATTTTACACATAAAATTTGCAACCCGAAATCCTCAGGGCTCAGCTCTTATTGGCAATGACAGTCATGTTTGGTCTTCAGGCAGGCACTGGTAGCACTCTCTCTCTTTGGAAGAGACTTTAAAAGCAGCAAATTAAGAAACATTGGCAAGACCAGCCATTATCCACTCTGAATGTAACACAAGTGTCGCAATGCCCATGAGCGCTACTGGTGATTGGGACAGAGATGCTTTAATGCAACATAAACCATGGAAATACTGTGAACTAAAACCATTACAGCACTTCCCCACAGCAGTGCACTCCAGAGTGTTACATTATACGTCTCATCCAAGTTGCAAAGAAGACAGAACTACAGTGATGGTTGCCTCACATCTAATACCTTTAGTCTTTTCCTTTGAGGAACAGAATTGCAAGTGTTACTGAAATTAATTGTCAGTTATTAGTGACATATGATTGTTTTAAGGATAAATGAGATTTTTGATCCTTCCTATGGACATTAACACATCATTGCTGAGCAAAAATAAAAAAAAATAAATAAAAGAAGAAATTTTACGGTTTGAGAGTATTTAAATCGGAACCCAAAATTACACACTGAAAAATAAAAAAGGATCCACTAGAGAAAAGAGAACATGCTTTTCTTTAGAAAAATGAGCTTAGAAGTTCCTATGTGAGAATAATAGAAGACAGAAATGCTCCTTTTCATGTAGCTATTATTCTGCATACTTTTCTTTGAAAATAACCCCTCACTGACGAGGTAGAGCATCGCTCTTCAGCACAGCAGCAGCACTTCTCCCACTGCGACAGATGTTTCCTGCTAGATTTGTTTCCTGCAAAGTTTCACTTGATTTTTGAGGGCAAAAGCATTATCATGGAATCTTCCTGGCATTATGACTCTTTGCAAAAAACAAAGTATATAAAACAGTCCTACATTTATATTACATAAAACTTGTTCTAAAAATGCACTGTTGTTCTCAATAATAATCTACTTCAAAGGACTAAAAAAAGTGCCACCAGAGATGAGTGTAAGCGCTACTGCTCTTCTGTCATCATCTAGGCTCTCTCAAAACTTAAACATGGAGACAGCGGGATGCAAAAGATCAGATGCAAATTTTTATGGACTATCAAATACACCAGGCAATGGAAATTTCTCCACAAATAGCTTTAGAATGGAGTCACACAATATTTTTACAATTAGGAATATATTTGCCAAATGCGTGGTTTTGACCGGCTCACATCTACCCACAAAATCATCTCGATCCCCAAGTGCTCAGTCAGGAGAATTATGTGATGGGGAGCGAAACCAATTTTCACGAGAATTTGTGTCCTTTGTGTTCAGTGAGTCTATTTTCTGTGATAGGTTTTAATTTCCATCCAGATTTCATAGGATTAAAAAAAGTTAAAAGAATCATAGTTTATATGTATGCATTTTTAAGGTCTCAAAACAGTAATTTAAACTTTGAGTTGATCTGAATGTATTAAAGCTCATTTTAAAACTTAATTGATCATTAACAAAGCTATTAATTTTTCTTCCTAGCAACCTTATGAGAGATGGCTTTTCTGAATTTTTTGAGTAGGTCAGATATTGCCAGGTAACTAATTCCTCAGTGAATATGAATTCTTTCTTCTCAGTTTCTGTATTAGTTATTATTCCTGTAATATTAAGATAATTTATTATATTGCAAAATCATTCTTGATATTCTTAGAGCTATAGAGTGGATTGGGTTGAAAGACACTATAAAGATCAAGTTTCAACCACTACCACGGGGTGAGAGGCCACTCACTAAACAAGGTTTCTCAGGGCCCCATCCAACATGGTCTTGAACACTTACAGAGATGGGGCATCCACAGGTGCTCTGAGCAATGTGTTTTAGATCCTCATCACCCTCACAGTAAAGAATTTCTTCCAATCTAAACCTGACTTCTTTCCATTCAAGGGCATTCTAACATCCCATCCCTATCTGCCTATATGGGATACATCATTGCTTTAGAGATTTTCAAGAAAATACTAATAAGTATGGATAAATTTTTTTTTCTGCTGAAGAAGTGTTTCATATTTGAAAGTCTTGGATATGGAGCAGCATGGATTATCAGAGAGAAAATTTTCAAGAATTACCTTCATTGACAGTTTTAAATACATGCTACTGGTCATAAAACTGTTAATGGCACCATTATTTTTTATACACCAGTGCAGGTATGCACAATGTTTAAAACAAAACACCAAAAGTCAAAATGAGGCAAACAAAACGTTTTCTTCTTGTTGCAGGCCTCTGGACTGTATTTTTGAGTTGTATTTTTTTTCCACCCAAAATGATGCATATTAAAAAAGACTGAGAACTTGTCTCTATCTTAAAATATTTGACCTCATTAATCATTATACCAGGTCACTAAAAGATGAAATGTTTCTACCATTTTCCTTTACCCTGTAGCCTCAGTAGGCACATGGACACACAATATTTTGGATATCTTCTAGAGAAATAGTATTGTAGTATTTACTAACCAAGAATATTTGGCTTATTTATTTTTAAATCCACAGTACACATTGTTCTGTATGCTTTAAGGTTAAACCTGTTTGGGAGCCTCTTTCAGTCTTTAAAAGATCTAGTTGTAGTCATGCTGTGTCTGACTTGGGGCTCAATGAGGATACACATATGCACAGTTTACTCATATCTAACAGCATCTGTCCACAGAGCAGTGCACGGATGTGTGAAAACTCCAGACTTCTTACTGATTCCTAGCAAACCCAGCAGGATGATTGTATGTATGTTCATTGTCTTTGAGGGTAGTACTGAGCTGATAATTGTGGTATTTATATTTTCCCTAAATAGCAAATTCTGACTTTAGGGCGTATTATTAAGTCTGAGGAAATTTAAATGAGGATGTTAAAAATTTTGTATAAGTGAGCTAAGAGACCCTCAGGACCTTCACAGTATGCTCTCAGAAAACTTATTCTATACAGCATTAAATTGCTCTGCCATCCTTGAGGACATTTATGCTTTTTATTTCAAATAAGCTAATTTCCCACAATTGTTTGAACATATATACTTACAACAGCACTGAGACTTAGCATATCTCTCTCATTAACAGAAATTAGCACAGTTTTTTCTTAATTCTCCATAAAATTCATCAAATGTGTTAAAATATTAAAATGAATATTTATGACATTTTTATTTTTTAATCTAAAATAAATTTGAGGCAAATGAATGACTGCTTTTGGTTTTTTTTTGTTTGTTTGTGTTTTTTTGGTTTTTTTTTGTTTTTTTGTTTTTTTTAAAGAATATGGCATCTTTCCAAGCTTTCTTTGCTGGATATATTATTTTCAAGGATTGTTTCTTTAAAAAAGAAATGCATGGCATTGATCTAGCTCTTGAAAATTTAGCTCATTTATATTTTTTTCCATCATTAATTGAATTTTAAAAGACCTGAATTATTAAAAAGCTATTTTGACATTTACATATGAATGTTAATATGATGAAAACTATTTTTGAACACTGTGATAAAAGAGTTCTTCTAATGATAATTTCAGTACTACAAAGAAGTAAGCATGGGCATTCCAGCCACAATTTGTAAGTTTTTCCAAGGTGTAGATAAATTTTCAAGAACTTTCCACCATATTTGAACTGAGAAAACATTGTACATGATATCAAGGAGCCATCTTCTTTGGGAGTTATGATATTGAAGCTCAAACAGGGTTACATGCAATATATATTACCTTTGCCTTTAAGTAGAGGTGTTACTTGTTACTTTGGATCTATACTGTACATAAAACTTTAGAAATTTGAGCCCCTCTGTGATTTTAGATAATTTAGAGTATTCCTAGCTTAAGCATACTGATATTAATGCTCTCTCAAGCAACAATTGTAGCTCATTCACAGGAAGGCTGGAATTTAGTCATGTCTCTTGATCCCTGTATATTCTTTAAGTACATTGAATTCCCCAAATTCACTTTAGGAAGAAAAAACTTTTCCATAAGTCTGGACGTAATGACTTATATGTCATTTGGTTATTCACCAAGACACATTCAGAACATGTGAATTTATTTCTTTCCTCATCTTCTAGAAATATATTTATTTGGGTAGCAATGGACAACTGTGTTTGCTTTAGTGTAATGTTAGGAATACAATTGCAACATTGTCATTTTAAACACATTAGACACATGATTGTATCTGATGTCCTTTTGTTGATTGACTAGGAAATGTTATAGATTTTATCACACAGTTTATGCCATTATAGAGAACTGAATGTGTAACTGTGCTACATTGTGTACAGAAAAATATAATGTGAGTCCTTTCCCCTTGAAATTGAAAGGCACTTTGCTTTCTTGCTCTAAAATTTCAAATTTTGCACGCCCACTATTCATGATGAGCATGAAAGTCAACACATTTCTTTTTATTTTTTTGCCCAAGCACATGTCTTCAGGTTACCCAAACGCTGTATGAATATCTAAGGATGGGGTCACCAGATGTCTCATGAGTAGTGAAACAATAGTGAAGCCCCAGAGGAAATATTCCTAGGTTGAGACTCAGAATCCTCTCTCTTCAGGAGAATTAGGACACAAAGATCACATTTGTATCAATAAAACAGCATAATTAAACGTTTGGTTAGCATAGTGATTTAATTTGTATTTATTTTTAAAATACAACCATTCTAATACATTTCAATAATTTATATCACACAGGTTATCTGCATTGAACAAGCTATTTACTGATATCAATTGCAATACCTGAAATAAATGTAGAGTTTTTTTGAATCTCCAGTTAATTAGAAATTTCTGTCTATTTTAGTATCCTTCTCTTGGGATTGACATCTCTTTTATGGTCTTTTTCTTCCTCCAGGCTTGTGAAAAATAACTACCAGTATCCCATTTTTCCATTGTTTAGAGACACAGAGTGGTGATCTATTAATCCCTTTCCATTCAGTGCACAGAGTCTGTCTGACATTATGAAGTTGTTTCAGGGTAAATCTTTTTAAGAGAGGTGTCTTCACATCCAGCTTTATTGACAAGGTTTCTAAGAACCCTCATCCATTTTTACGGGCGTGATGGAGAAGTGTCAAGTTTGAAAGAGCACTTTGAACCAAGCAGTTTCCGTTCTGAAGAGGATTGTCAAAATGAGAAGTAGCTCTTCTGCCTATCTGCAGTGAAGAGTTTGGAGACTGGAAATTCCCCACATGAGACAAAGAAAGAAAAAAAGAGGTTCCTATCAGAACCTCAAAAAAAAGGAGAAGTATCTATGCCAGTTTGTGACCTCCCTGCTTCACAGTGCTGCTGTTCAACTCATCTGGTTGCTCCTCTGCTGTATGTATCATCATTCCTTCTGTTGTGAGAGTCATCTAGCTGTCTTCTTGGCTGTGTGTGATCCAAAGCCTTCTTCTGATACAGCATCACTGCCTAATTTTGCTTCAGATTTCCAAGAAAATGTTTAAGTGCTAAACTTCGTTATTTATCTATATTGTATATAGATAGATTTGGGCCATGCAAGATAAGAAGCTGAGACTGAGATTAGAGTTAAAGCTTGCAACCAGGGTAGATAGATAGTGGCACATTTTTTTAGAGGAAAAACATTAAAATGACAAGTTATACAAGCATAAAGAAAAGAAAAGGCACTTGGAAGACAGCAATTTAAAAATCATTCCACTATAGGAAGAAACAAAAGAGAAGGCATTCCCCTCTTGTGCTACACAACCACAGCATTTTACCAGGGATTAAGTGGGGTTAGTGTGTCCCTTAATACTACTACCTAATATTTTTATTTCATAATTCTCAAGCAGGATTCACGGAGAATACAAGGAACTATAGACAGGAAAGTTAAAACTTCTATCTGTATCAAATAAATAAAAATAAAATCAAACATAGAAATAGTGAATCAATGGATAAATATTTTATAATGGGACAATTTCAGTCCGAGTCTTAAAATACAGAGACAATTACAAAGACAATCGTTCACTTGGAAATCTAATAGATATTCAGGAAACTTTCTCACCAAAAGCTTTTAAAGAAATAAAAGTGCTGTTAGATAAGAAGGAAGGTCCATTTGTGTGTTGGTAACTTATTCAGAAACAATGTGTGGGAATAAATAAATAAGCAGTTTCCTCAGTGCAGGAAAGGGTCCCAGAGGAATCTGTGTTAGGCTTTTTGTTATTTAACATTCTAACATAGGGGACTGAGTCTGCCATTAACAAATTTTCAGATGACACCAAGCTGGGTGCGAGTGTTGATCTGCTGGAGGATTGAAAGGCTCTGCAATGGGACCTGGACAGGTTGGATGGATGGGCCAAGACACACAGCATGAGGTTCAAACAGGCCAAGTGCCAAGTTCTACACTTTGTCTTCAACCACCCCAAAGAGTGCTGCAGGTTGGAGAAGAGTGGCTAGAAAGTGGCCAAGAGGAAAAGGATCTGGGAATTCTAGTCA
Source organism: Alethe castanea (assembly GCA_024734035.1). NCBI lineage: Eukaryota > Metazoa > Chordata > Aves > Passeriformes > Muscicapidae > Alethe > Alethe castanea. The sequence continues at coordinate 49,378,082 of JANRGV010000084.1, forward strand.
ACAGCAACTGAACATGAGTCAATGTGCACCCTCACCAGTGCTCAGTACCAATGACGTCCCTGCTTCTGCTGGCCATGCTATTCCTGAGAAGACCAATGTCATCCTGGACTGTACCAGAACAGTGTGTCCAGCAGCACCAGGGCAGTGATTGTCCCCCTGTACTGAACAATCAGTGTGAGGCCACACCTCAGGTGCTGTATTCAGTTCTGGCCTCCTCAATTCAGGAAGGACATTGCGGGGCTGGGAAAAGTCAAGAGAAGGGTGATGAAGCTGGTGAAGAGTATGAAGCACAAGTCATATGAGGGCTGGCTGAGGGAGTTGGGGCTGTTTAGCCTGGAGTGAGGCAGGATCTGGGCAGACCATATCACTTTCCACAGCTGCCTGACAGAAGGGTGTAGGCACCAGAGATTGGGGCTCTTCTCCCAGGCAACAAGCAGTAGAACAAAAGAACATAGTCTCAAGTGCCGAGGGAGGTTTAGGTTGGATATTAGTAAAACTTTTTCACGGAACATGTGATTAGACATTGGAATGTGGTTCCCAAGGAAGTGGTAGAGTTACCATCCCTGGAGGTGCTAAAGAAAAGAGTGGATGTGGAACTCAGCACCATGGTCTGCTTGACATGGTGGTGTTTGGTGATAGGTTGGACTCAATGATCTCAACGATCTTTCCATTGATTCTGTGATTCTGACACTCACAATTATAATGAACAAGGGTTAAATGAGCACCAGGTCAGAGGTAACATTACATAATATGTGACAGTAAACCCACTATCTCTATATCAATATTTTCACACTACTTAACATTTCATCTGTGCAATTGGTCATAGTCTCAAAAAGAACTCTAGATTATTACTTGATTTAAAACCAGTCAGATTTTTCACATAAATACAAGTTTTGAACTAATAGTGATCTTTTCTTTAAACTGAATCTTGGATAGGAAAAATAATCATTGATTTCTATTTCTTATTTTTCACAAAAATGTTCTTCATGTCTTTTGTAGATTACTTGCAAATACATTAAGACTAATGAAATGCTACGTCTGACTAAATAAAACAAACCAAATTTCATTTGGCATCGCAGAAGATATTCCATTTAGTTAAAAATTAAGCCTTGACAGGATAGCTAATAGTGACACTGCTAGGACCTGATATAATGGAAACCCAAGGTCAAACACTTGTCTCTATTCAGAGATATTTGTGAAACCCTCAATACCTCACCTCAATAAATAGTTGAAGTTATGCTTAATGATACAAGTAGGAACACACTGAAACTCCCCTTCAGATGGGAAAAAATTCTTGACTTCATCTATGTTAACTAGAAACTATCTAAGAAAAACTTTGATGAAATTAATGGAGTCCTTTCCAAAGGAAAAAAAAAGTTAATATAAGCAATCA
>JANRGV010000084.1:49391650-49407787 GCA_024734035.1 Alethe castanea
TCTTTTCTTTTCTTTTCTTTTCTTTTCTTTTCTTTTCTTTTCTTTTCTTTTCTTTTCTTTTCTTTTCTTTTTTTTTTTCTTCTCTTTTCTCTTTTCTTCTCTTTTCTCTTTTTTCTTTTCTTCTCATTTCTTCTCTTTTTTTTTCTTTTCTTTTCTAATACTGTAGGCATCCTGTTTTTTCCTCAACTTAATATAAGTTGATTTAGCTTACACTTTCACCACAGAAGACATTCTTACCATATTGGTGAGAATTACTCCTTCAAATAGAAAGCATTTTTTGTTTCCTTCCTCAAATATTTTGATTATTTTCTCCTCAAGAGACCACTCAGGAATAGAAGACTACATAACACAAAGTATAAATTGCTTTTTGGTTTTCTTCCCAAGTTACATCAACAATTTTTTTAACTAATACAGTCCTTGACTGATGATAGATCTCCCTATTTTAGGCAGACAATCATGATGATGAAATTAGGAGCTCACTTGCCCAAGGCTGTTTCTATTTCCATTGCAAAGAAATGGGTGTTCTGAAAGGAAAGTTAAATCTCAGGAGTTTCTAAGTGCCCTCTAAAGACATTTACATCTCTTCAGCAGCCACAGAGAATACTTGGACTGCTCTATATCTAACTTAAGTGCCTCAGTAGAGTATCTAACACTAGCTTAGATGTATCCAGATTTGCTCTGTCTTTGAACAATGACTGTAGTCAGATCTGTGTTTTAATTGCTTACCTTCCAATCCCTGGACTTTTATTATTTTGTACTATTCAGTAGTAATATTGCTACAACAGCATTACTCCAGGTTGTGTGCAGCCATCACTGAAAATAAAGATGTGTGCCATTTGCATTTAGGCTAACAAGTCTTAAATAATCTTTTGCAATGTTTTTTCATTAAAAATTCCTCTTTGTTGTGATGGAATTGCCACTGACTTTACCCTACATTGTCCTACATTGCATTTCCAAAATGTAAATTCTAGAAAGCCATTCACTGTTCTCCTCCAAGCCTGAAATACTATTGGCTTCTTTGTGACTCTGGGCTTTGGCTTTCAAAACTCCTTCCTTCTATAAAATTTAAACTATCATGATGATGGGATCAGAGCAGTGTTCATCTTCAATCGTTTTCCGTTTAAACTATGTTTATGTAATCTGAAAGTTTCTGGAAAGGGCGGTGGATGCTGTTTTCAAGCTGGGAAAGCTGTACCTGGGGTGAGGATCTAACCTCAATTTTCTGTTGATTGGTGAGTGAGGAAGCCCAAGATCCCTTCCTTCTCTTCTCCCATTCTCACAACTGCTTGTCTGCTTCCCTCAGTTTCTAGCATTCGGACCAGGATCCAAAGGCCAACTGGGTGCCTATTCATTAATCACAATTGGCCTTCAGTGTCATAAACCATAACTGCAATTGCTTCCTGATCTTAGCTAAAGAAAGCTCGAGGGTCACTTGTGAAAAAGAAGATACACTCATGAGTGGTTCACAAGTGGCATGAAACTTACATTTTTAGTAAAGAAAATGAAAAATTAAGGAAAATATAGAGCTGATCTATTGGGAGCAACTAGAAAATTTTCCCATTCTTTAAATTATTTGAAATGCCTTCATTAGATACTTAGCTAAGGAAAGAAAATTACATTTTTTTATTGCTATCCATGACTGAAAATCACAATCCCTGCTTTTACAAAATTAAAACTATGAAAATGAAATATATTTGAGTTTGGTAAGGAAATGGTCATTATCTTTGTGCATAATTTCTTAAGATCCTCATCATCTCAATTTCTAGTCTATAAAAATTAAAAGAATTTTGAAAATATGTTCTAATTACAATCTGATTATCAATTTGAGTGAAGTAAAAAGAGACAGTATGGTTTCCAATTCTGAAATAAATACCTTTCTGGATGATGTAAGACATAAGGTAAAATACCAATTTAGCAGAAGGCCATCAGTAGAGAAGGTAAAAAAACAGTTGTGTGATGATAGTCCAAAGCTTATCAGCTGAAGACTTAAATTTTTTCTACTTTTCTTTGAGAAGAAGAAAACACTTTGAACAATGCAGCAGAAGAGTAAAGCTACAAAAGAACTCTAAAGAAATAAGTTCCTACAAGAAAAAGCAAATGGTTCTTCATGAAACGTGAAACTCAAATCAATGACAATGTAGTAGAAAAATGAGAGAGTTCAAAATAAGTTGGGGGACAAATTGCTTTGAGGTATAGAAATCTCACAGGGAAACAGAAGGACCATTTGTTCCAGTAAATTGACATAGCAAGCTCTACTCCAGAAAAATCATAACCACGTTAAAAGTAGATCAAGGACACAACTGAGTTCAGGAAAGACTAGAGGCTAGAGCTTCTAAAACCTCTTTGGAAAATTATAAAAATTCCACTGTATACATTTTTCCTACTGGATATTATGCCCTCTGTGAAGATAAATATCTTGCAAATATCTGCTAATTTTACAAGAAGTTTTGGTGTGTTGGTTGGTTGGTTGGTATTTTTTTTAACGTTTGTTTTGGTGGAGTTTTTTTTTGTTTTGTTTTTTTGGTTTTTTTTTTAATTCTGATAAGACTAGTTCAGGAACTCTAAGAATCACAAGCCAAGACTTCTGATTCAGAACTTATTAGGCATGATTTATCACACTTCATTTTAGGTAACTAATATTTCAACACTATCTGCCCACAGCAATGTTTTATAACAGTGATGCAGGAATGCATCCTGTTTGCTTGTTCTTCTGGATATACATTCTCAGTTTAGTTATTTTCATAGCTAGTCTGAGGCAGTAAAGCAACCAGGGAAGATTAACAGTTCTACAACCCAAAGAATGTATTAAACTGGAAAGGTATTCAGACTCATAATCAAGGACTGAGACCTCCTACACTCTCATTTGAGTTAATTGTTTTGCCATGGCTTTCAAGAACAGAAGAATCAAGTCAATGAAAGAAATTGCTTATGCTTCATGCAACAATGCTTAGTTTATGTAAATTATGGTGTATGGTTGGCAAAGCAATGTCATTACAATTAAGGAGACTTAAAGTTATTGGTCAAATATGGATTGAAGTTTAAAGGTCATGTGGTTGGTTACGTGTCATGCAAAAAAGTAGCTACTGCCATTTGAACTGATTTGGAATTATTGTGGTTTGAATAATGTTAAATTGTGCATGGATACACATATGTTTATCAGGCCCTCAGTAGATCAGTTAGCCATAATCAGAACCATTACAAAAACCTGACAAATGCTTTATTAAAAGGAGCCTCAAATTATTGTCCCCCCTTAATACATTATTTAAAATATGAGTACATTGGTATATTTTAAAGTAGCTGGTTTGATTAAACAGAAACAGGGTGCAAAGAGTTTTCAGGATTATTTGAAACTTGGAAAATTTGAATTTAATGAATGAATACAGTCTCCTTGGAATGTAACACAAGGACAGTCCCTTCATAATATTTTTTAGCTGTTTTTGTATAAGATGTGTTGTAAAATCTGATGGATTATGCTCATTACCGTTATAAACCTGCAGAACAATTATTATCTCTGTTGTTTCATTTATACTTTTAAAATCTTGTGCTTTACTTTGCTTGTGTGTATTTGGAGAGCAGATGGCTTCTTTGGTTTTTAAAATGACAGTAGGAGTATTGCTGCTGCCAGTAGAAACTGGAAAAAAATAAGAAACTGAGCCTTTGTACTTAATTGAAATGTTGGTCTCAAATTTTACTTTTTGTTTGGTTTTTTAGCTGTTCTTCAAGAAGACATAAAACAAAGCAACATCTCCCAAAATGTGCTGCAAGCAACAAATAAACAAATGTTTATTCACTGTAAATATTTAACTATATCATCTGAGTGTCTATGGCTTGGTCAGGAAAGGGAAAGAGGCAGCCCAACTCAGACTGCAGGAAGCTGACCTGAAGCAGGTTATGGGGTGTACCCTCATCAAGTTTGCAGGTGACACCAAAGTGGAAGGACCACTAGAGAGAAGCTATTCAGAAGGGTGTAGGAGGCTGGGCAAATGGGCCAACAGGAACCTCCTGAAATTCAACAAGGATAAATACCAAATCTTGTTATAGATTTGTTATAGGCTGTTATAGCAGCCTATGTTATAGGCTGGAGCTTTTGAGCTGCACTGCTGAAAAAAACTTGGGGAGGTGCTGGTAGATGGAAAGCTGGGCATCAGCCTGCACTGTGCCCTGAACAAAGACCAAGAACATCCAGGTCAGCACTAGGAGATCCAGGAAAGTTATCTTCCAAATCCAGAAGTTATCCTCCTCTGCATTGTACGTGTCAGATCAGTTCTGGAGGTTTATAACAAGTTTTGGGTGCAAGAAAGATGTTGATCAGCTGATTTCCAGACATGGAATAGCATAGCTCTTTGATAAAAATATTTCTATCAGTTTCTGTAACATTAGTTGTGCCAGTAGCTAAGAAAATAGTGAATTTTGGCATAAATGTGAAACTTCTATGTTTGATTTTGATGCTGATCATGTGCCAGTTCCATCAGTATTAATTTTGTTAAACCCATAACTAAACTGAGAATGAATGGTATCTGTTTTTTTATTTATTTCTTAGCTACCTAGGTGCTTTAGTCAGCACTTAGAACTACTGCTACTGCTTCTTTCTTCTTTCTGTAATTTGGAAACCGTCTTGGTCAACAAGTAGCTGATTTCTATCCAGCAAAAATTCAGTAAAGGCCATTTTTTCCTAAAAAAATTCAAATTGTCTTTCAACATTTCTGCTATGATAGCCTACAATATATAGCCTTTCCCTTTACTGAATTTTAGTTCCCTGCTCTCCCATCATGAATTCAAATCTGTAACCCTGAACTTGTGAGTGAATAGAGAAGATAGAAAAATGTTCTCAACATTAAACTATGATTTAGTGAGGACTGGTTTGGAGGATTATATTCAGTGTCATCTACTGAAGCTTTTCCCCTTATGGAATATAATTCCAGAAACATTGGCAAGGAAAAAGAGCTAATGTGATTAGTTCAAAAATTTATCAAGGGAAAATGCTACTTCAGCCGCAAAAGCAGTTTAGGTAGGATTGTTTCCCAAAAAGAAGACAAGCAACAGAAAAAAGAAGATTACACATCCAGAAACCCAGAGTGTCTCTGTTTAAGTGATGTTCTGTGTCCTTGGTCTTTCTTATTTCAAAACTGAACATTTATTGTTTGCGTGATAGGATTTACTGCACAAAACTAACTTAGTACTGATGCAGCATTGACCAATTGCATTTTTTATTTAGTTTAATTGGAATATTTAAAAACTGGCTTATCTGGTAGTCTGTAGTAGATTTGCAACACTAATTTATCTGATGACTGAGAAGTTTTACCATGTGAATAAATTGTGCAAGTTTAATAGGAAGCTGTCAGAAAAAAATGTTCTAAACCGATAAATAACTCTTCAGAAAGCATTTGTGATTTAAGAGTAAGAAAGGATAGGAGAAGGTTCTTGAATACAGAAGGTTAAAGAACCACTCAGAATAATAGTATCCAAAGTGAAAGTAGAAACAGACTGAGGTGCCCACTGTTTCAACATCAGTATCAGCAGAGATTAAGCCTTGAGGTAAGATAGAAATATACTGAATGCTTTATAGTTTTAAAACCTGTAGCAAGTATTCTGTTCTTACTGTTAAAATCACTTTTAGAGGATTGTTTCATCTGGTCACAGACTGATGACCAAATATCTCCAAAGGCAGTCAGTTTTACTGGGTCACCATAATGAACATAAAGAGAACTGTGCCCTTAGTCCTGGCTTGTGCAATTGGTTTGGGGCCTTAAAAAGGTCTAAGATTTGTAAATAAAGAGTAAACTGTGTAACTGTGGCAAAGCAGAAGCATATTTGCATAGGATTAGAAATTGTATCTGTAAATCCTTTAAAAACCACCTCACTTTATCAATTTGAGGATGAAGTGAACAAAGCCGTTCGAGTTAATTGCTAATGACTAATCTATTTTAAGTCAAAATATTAAAACAAATCAGAAAGAACTATTTTTAAATTGTTTCACATATTAGTGGTTTCTAATTGAATAATTCTTTTCCAAAAGTTTTAAGAGGTCATATTAAATAATCTCTTAATTGATTTACTTAATTTAGCAGCCAGAATTTCTCGCAGGAGTTACTTTTAAAGTACAGGATGAAAAATATGAATTTAAAAAAAGTGATTGTGCTGTATCCCTGCAGTAGCACTTTTTATTAAGTGACAGTAATTGCTTAATAATTGCAATATAAGTTGCAATAGGTATATAAAGATACCGCAGTATTCCCATTTTTCGCAATTCTCAATAAATACAATCAGTTTATAACTCCTGTATTTCTGATTAATACCCAAAATGTGCCCAAGTTATTTGTATGTCTAGTTGATTCATCTCTAATAACATGGAGTAATAAAATTTTAATTTAAACCCATAATATAGCAGGTCCAACCAGCTCTGCTGGCCTTAAGTATGTCAGGATATCCATGTTAGAAACCTCTTTTATATAAATTAATAGCCAGTCTATAAAACTGCTGCAGCTTGAAACCTGGCATGTATTAGGAAGAAATGTTTTTCACAGAATTTCAGTCAACGTGGTTTATCTATTTCATGCAAAAAAACTGTAACTCAAGAGTTTGTATTTACCATTGCTGTAAAGAGGGTAGAATCCTAAATGCAGTCTGGCATAATTAATTTTTCTTCCTATGTCTTCACAGTTCATTAATGACTGAGCACACCCAGTTTTATATATAGGACAAAGTTTGAAACAGAGGAGTTTGGTATATTGTCTTTAAGAATTCCTTCCAAGAGGGATGCTTGTAAACGAGATAAAGTCATTACTAAATGGAAAGCAGCTCTTGGGAACTAATAATTAGGAACTGTTTTGTTTAGCAATTTCACTGTTGGACAGTTTGAGAAGATCAGGTAATAAAATTTTAAACCAAAAAGCTTTGCAGGAGGTCTGTGTTTCTGGTACCTCCACAACCTCTTTATTCTTCTATACATGCAATAGTAAACTGCTGGTTCAAAAGGCCAGTTCTAAAGTGAGTAAGATAAAAGGCATAAAGAAAACCACAGGTCTTTGCATGGGTACTGTTATATACAACATTTTGATGACCCTATAGTGGTCCAGCCTTGGATCTGAAGGGCCCAAACAGTGAAAAAGTGATCTTTTTTGGCATCATAATTCAACATAATTGAAAATATGTACAGATCCCTTCTTTGGACAGTTTGAGAAAATCAGGTAATAAATTCTTAATTTAAGTGACACATGGGTCTCACTGTTTTCCTGTAGAGGAAAAATATTACTTAAAACCATACCTTGGTAGCTGTGGTATTTTGAGGTACAAATTTTGATTCTATCTCACCATTGTAATAAGACGTATTTGAAATCACCTTGGGAATTATTCAGGTAAGTGAAAAATGTGCCACTAGAGTCACTGAACCTGCGAGAAAGCAAATGAATGTGATGTTATAATTCAAAGATAAGGCTGTATGCAATTTTTTTTTTATTATAATCCCAGTTATTGTGTGTAGGTGCTGTCTTTCTTATACTCTTCTTTTTCCAAGTTCTCTTTATCTCTGAGTCTGGTTGTTTTTGTACATCTTCACTGTGCTGATGTGAAGTGAAAACTGTGCTGATTATTCCTTTAAAGAATTTCAGAAGATGTTTTTTCTGCTTTGGTGAACCTATACTGCTTTTGTGCTTTAAGTATAACACAGGTCTCCTTCACAGCTGTCTGCTAGCATTCCTAATCTGTCCTCCAACCAGTATAAAAGGTAACCTCTAAAATTATCATAGTATTTATCATTAATATTTTTTACATTTTCTCATTTATTTTTCACTCTTATGAATCATTACTTTTCTTGATAGTCACATTACAAGCTCTTTTTTCTTCTCTTTTTCCTGTGTTGTCCTTTATATTTCCATATCTTCCCACCACTGACTTCCCTTGTATAGCAGTCATTCTCCTGTCTCAGCCACAGAACTCCTTTTCTATACCACTTGGAACAGAATTCCAGCTACATTATGAAATTTAATCTTCATTTTTTCGGTTGCAACCCAGTACTACTGTATTTTTCATAATCTCTTTTCTCACCTTGCTGCTAGGCTTTGGTCATTTGTTTAATTGTAGCTCTCCCACCTTCACTCACTGTATCTGAGTTCAAATACATAGGATTTCTCTTACCAGGATTTCTTAGCTGATAGTGTAGAGTATACCTCAGATGTCCTAGGATGAAAATGCATTTTACTTTTGCAACAATCACATAAAGTTTTGCCCACTCATCACTTCTTACATAGTGCTATGTCCAAAATATCCACTCTATTCTCCCATGCCTACACTGTTAAGGGCCTTATTGGCCCTCTAACTATTGAGGGGCAGGCAGGCATCACCTGGCTTTGATCAGTATTTTAACAGCAATGAAAGGAATTTAAGTAAGTTGTCATCTAGTCCAGTCCTTTATCCTGAATTAAAATTGTCAACTGACATATTATTGTAGTTTTGTTGTTCTGACCAATGTAATAATTTGTTTCTCTGTTGCACATCGCTGTTAGATGTTGCTTGCAACTTGCTCATAATGTCACCAAGACTGTGAGTTTTAGTTTTGTGTGCCTTCTCCATGGCGTATCTAGTCCATATAGAGGTTTTAAGTTCATAGAGTCATGGAGTACTTTAAGATGGAAAAGACCTTTAACACCACCAAGTCTATCTGTTCACCCGGCGCTGCCAAGTCCACCACCAAGCCATTTCCCTGAGCCCCACATCAGCGCATCTAACCTTTGTAAGTTGCCCACTTTCCCTGGGCAGCCCGTTCAATACTTGACTGTCCTTTCAGTGAAGGAATTTTTTCCTAATATCCAATCTCAGCATCTCCTGCTGCAACTTGAAGTTGTTCCCTCACACTGTGTTTCTTTTTACTCAGGAGAAGAGATTGACTCCCACTGTCTACAGCCTGCTTTCAGGTAGTTGTAGAGAGGGATAAGGTTCTCACCTCAGTCTCCTTTTCTCCAGATTAAACAACCTTAGGTTCCTCAGCCACTCCTCATAAGACTTGTGCTCCAGACCCTTCACCAACTTTGGCACGGGAAGACTATTTGTCATTTACCAGACATTAAAAATTTTCTGAGAAGCAGTGCTCTCACATGGCTTTTTTTTTTCCATCTGTATTTTTCCTAGGAGTTTTTATTGACTAGCTCAATAATTCACGCAACAAACATCTCACAGACAAAATTACACATCAGCTTTCCATCCATCACAGGCTCACTGATTGTTTCAGCTCAATTTTCATCTATATGCACTTAAGAAAAGGAAAAAGTTATTAGTTAGCATGACATTTTCCCTAAAGGATTAAATAGGAATTTTATTTTCATGGCTTTTTAAAAATTAGTTTTTATCAAAAGACAGAAAACTTATACAAAGACATAATTCTCAACACTGATATCTGTAAAAATATCTTTCTTTTACAATGCCTTAATAGAAAAATGACAACTATTTATTTCTAATTTATTTTCCTGTAACAATGGCCTGTGTAGATCTTCTTTCTCTTTTTATTTTCTTTGAAGCTGTTTGACTTTGTAACCCTAAGAAGACAATAATGACGTTTCAGATAATTTCTGTTGGTAGAAAAATTTTAGGCATGGGTGGTTTTGTCCATTGTGTTTCTAGAGTTGTAGTTATGGAGATCTTTGAAAGCATGAAGCAATGTTTTAGGTTTCAAACCTGTTTCTCTAATTCTCATGTTCTTTAACTTTCATAATGTAAGCTTTAAACATCAAAAGAAGTGATGTGAAATAAAACAGCAAGTGCATAGGAAAAGAAAGTAAATATACAGTCAGATAGAGATGTTTACCCTGAGAAATGTTGTAACAAACTATTGTATTGAATTTGACTCATAATAGAGTAGTTCTATAGAATACAATCAAAAGGATATACCATTTCTATTATTTTTATTTTTATCAGAATAATCATGAAAGTGAGAACAACCTCAAAATCATTTTTTCGTGGCATAATTACTGCAAACTTTATTTTAAAGTATTTTTAAAGTATTTTGATAAGAAGTGTAAGTTCTAAGTTAATTTTGAATTTGATGCTAAAAACAGCACTAGCAATTCAATTAGTAATGGTGAGATTTGTAAATTAAACATTGGACAACATGAGCTTATAATAATTTTCTTACCTTTTCACTTTGTAATGAACAGTATTTCATTTTATATATATATACATTTCATAATGTAAGTAGTACTGTGTAAATTACTGTTGCTACTAATAAAGCAGGTTGGATTGAATTTTATGTTTTAAATTAAATTATATTAATGAGTCTATTAAGGAATATAGTTTACATAAAAGAAACAACCCTAAAGCAAGGATGATTTCAGAATTATTTATTTCTTCCTTAAGAACTCTGCAATTCATGTCACAAGTCAGTAACTTAAGTAATTTTTGCCTGTTCAAGGAATTTATTGGGCTAAGGCAAAGATGATGATGCTAATGGAAGATTTTCTTTAATGCACTTTTAGGTGAACTTTGAATTTCCAACACATATATTTCTACTTTAAAATATTTGCAAGTGTTCCATTTGTGTGTTTCCAAGTACTCTTCTGTGTTAGAGAAGTTCTAACTTAATAGTTTAAATTAGATGTTGCATTATGTTTTATATTCTGAAGTTAAAAATGTTGCTTATCTCTTTTTTTAGTCTTCATGTTCAAACTTGCCAATATTTTAAATTATTTGTATGAGGAGAGAGGGCTTTAAAATGTTTCATTCATCTTTCTCACATGCTATATTTCCCTCAGAAGACCTTTTGTCTTCATATGAAAACACGGATAAATACTGGTATTTGGTGCTATCTACTAAAAGGGAATTGAGAAAAAATAAATCTTATATCGACTTATTTTCTTTATCTCACCAATTATTTACCTTTATACAATAAGAAAAATTATTTGAACTTCAGAGACATTGCTAAATATAATTTTCTACAGCTGTCCTTATAATTGATGACATTGATTGACTGATTGAGAAAAGAAACCCAGTACAAATTTATGTTACATGATTTAAGAAAGAATTACATCACAAATGAAACTAAGAGCTCTATGTTTAATTTAACAAGAAAGTCTTTGAAAGGAAGATGGCATGTGAGGCACACCACAAAGCTTTTTGATCATACAGACAGGAAAATAAAATGTTTCAGCACCGGAAAGTTAGTTTGGTAGTATGGCAGATCATAGGATTCAAGGTTTTGGAATCTTTTTTAGCATTCAGAGTAAGCACAGATCAAACCTACTACAAAATGCCTAGAAGTAATAAAAAGAGAATATTCATGTATCAATATCATTCCAGCTTTCATCAATATGAATGACTCAAAGGGCAATGCTGATACATGAAGGACTGGATGTAAGGTGGTTTTGAATACTAAAATTGAGTATTAAAATAATTTTTCTTATAATTCAGATAAAGTATTTTATCCCTAATCAGAGAAGTCAGATACTGCCACAGTGATACTGTAGGAAGATTCTTAACTTGAAAAAAACCTCTTATGTTACTATTTTTGCTAGCAAGATGTGTTGCTCATCTCCATGTTCTTTCAGTCTTAATTGTTGAAGACTTAAAAGTTTATACAGATTTCTATGACTCTCTAGGAAGGCCAGGGTTTGGCAGGACTGTTTTAAACATCATCACCACTGATTTAGAAGAAAATTTTCAGGTGTCCAAGTGGACTGTTTTCTTTATCTTATGAAGATCTAAGGGTAGTCGCATGCCCTGTATGGTACTCTGAAATACCTTATTGTTTTTGGACTAGAATGATTTTTAGATATCCTTTGAAAGAGCTATTAATGGATTTCTTTTTTGGGACATTGACATTGTACTAGAATTTTTCATGACACTCAATTTCTTTATATAATACTGTTGGAGACAAGACTAAGATTCTGTGTTGAATTGTTGAAAGACAGATGGTGTGACAGCTCTGTCAGATTCTTTTTTGCCAGCTGGACATTATAAGTATTCCAACTCCACTTACCTCATTTTAACTAATTTCTCAAAATATTTGAAATTGTCATCTTCCTTGAGACCACCTTTGATAAGCTGTAACATGAACCTTGATTTAAGTGTAGGAAAGTAGTGATATATTGCTAGGGCTTTTGTTTTCCTAAGTATGCACCACGATGTCTTTCTTGATCCTCTGGAACTTTCAAAAATTTCAACTGATACTATTTTCCTAGTTCAGAGAATCTACCAGTTGGAAGATCTGGCAGTTTGTACATTGCAAATGGAAATAAATGAGGACAATTCCTCTCTTGTTCTCTGCCTTTTGAGATGACATAGTTTTATGACATCATAGGTCCTATTTGTATATATAGCTGATAAGAAGACAGATAGTGATATTCAAGATACTTTTAAAAATTTGCCTTTAGTAAAGTTTTTAGGGCTGTCTTGGTTTTATTTTCTCAGTACCTTTTTCTTACTATTCTTGATACCCTCTCTTTGAAGGTTTTTCCGTCTATAGCCACCAAGAGGAATCACAGAATCATTTAGTTTGCAAAAAGGTCTCTGACATCAAGTCCATCTTTTGACTGATCATGACGTGGCAACTAGACCTTGACACTAAGTGTCACATCCTGTTGTTTCTTGAGCACCTCTATGGATGGCAACTTCATCACCTCCCTGGGCAGTCCATTCCAGTGTTCAACAAAACTTTCCATGAGGAAATGCTGCCTAATGTTTAACCTGAAGCTCCCTGGGTACAGCCTGAGGCTATCTTCTTGCCCTCTCACTTGCTGCCTGGGAGAAGAGGATGACTCCCACCTGGCTGCAGCCTCCTTTCATGTAGCTGTAGGGAATGATCAGGTCTTCCCTGAGACTCCCTCTCCCCAGGCTAAACAACCCCAGATCCCTCAGCTGCTCCTCATATGCTAAAATTTACCCTTGTCTCCTTTTCTTGTTAGATATTTTTATTTGGAAATTTGTATGATCCTTCAAGACAGAAATGGTTATATCTGATTATTTAAGTTACATGACTATGAAAGTTATAAAAACCCAAGAAGGCTTTCAAAATATCACCTAACTTTTAGACATATGATCTCTTAATGAAATTTAAAAATACAAAATGATGGGCGTAAATACTGACTGAGCCTGAATTTTCAGGCTATGACCATGACTTTGAAATACAGTGGCAGTAGTAACAGTATGTCTTTTCTTTTTGTCTAAAACTGTCTACATTGTGTAAAAGTATTGTGTTAAAAAAAGAAGTACCAGAATCACCTTCCACATTGAAGAGTGCTGCCTGCCTATTTACACAGTGAAAAAGAGAAAATTGACACTAAGTACATCCATTCCATGACTATTTCTTTCTGCTTTCAGAGGCATACACATTTGACCTGTACCCTTTTCATCTGATCACACGGAAAGGACATTTCTGTGAACCACTCAGGCAAATGAAGCTGACCTTAATCTTATCCTGGGTTTCTTTACCTTTAATATCTTATCCTTGTGACAACCTTCTTCTGCTTCAGATACATTTTCAATTATGAAATGCAGAATATTCAGCCAAATAACTTACATGCATAAAATGCACTATGGTCATTGGCACTGAGCAATGCTAGGTAGAAAAATATTATCATTTTTTAATGTGTCTTGTACATCAAAATATTATGGAAATGTTTAATTACTATAATTTTAATTCAGTTCTTTCCAAATAAAAATTATTGAGTTTATGTATTGGCCTAAATCATTCTGTTCTGATAGCAATTCCAGGTTTAATGAATTGACATATTTTAATGTAAAAAATATGTGGTAAACAACTTCCACTCATTTCTGCCTCTGGTTTATCTCATTATGTCTGTTGCCATATCTTTTTTTACTTTCTCCTAACCTACATGTTCAGTACTTCTAATGTTTTTTTTCCTGTGTCAGAAATTTGAAAGGCGAATTTTAACTATCTTTGTGCAGTACCTGCAATAATGGGCCTCACTGTATTTAGATTATTTAAGTATTTCAGCAATAAAAAAAGGCTAGGTGAATACCAAGATATGTGACATAAAATAACCTAAACAAGATTTCAGAGCCTAAAACAATTCAACAAAAACAAAAACAGTCATCATCATTGTTAGGTATAATCTTGAAAAAAGGCAATAAAATTTATCTTTCTTAACAGGACAGGATGACTGCCAGCCTGAAAAATGAGTTTAACAGTAAGATAGCTATCATCCATTTTAACTTGTTTTTCTCATAAGGATAGATCAGCTAAAATCATCTGCTCATCACCACAGTCACCTTCTGCAGACACTTTTGCACGTAGTGCTAGATGTATAAAAAGAGTCAGGGAGAATATATGTCTACATATAGAATTTTTAAGAAGCTCTTTCTGTAAAAGTTGGATCAGATCTGAAGAACCTGTCTAGATTTTGTAGATATTTGGAGAGGATATGTTCATTTAGGATTAGGACAATTTATGAACCGATCCTGCTATTAAATCCTCCCCTCTAGGCTTATGTAGCAAAGAGAAAAACAAAAAGATACTGATGATGAGCTACTACATGTTTTATAAATTTACTAATAAATATTTCAGAATATGACAAAAGTATATTAATCTAGTTTAAATATACCTTACAAATCATTAATTTCCAACTGTGAGAAGTGGTTTGTGAAAATAAAGGCTTGCAAAATAAAGAAAATTAACATACCTAAATCATTGGGCTAAGAAAGATTGTGTTAGTAATGTGCTTGCAGCAAATTGATTGCTAGTGATTTAGATAATTGTGTGGATTTTTGAAAAGAGAATCACCAATGTTGCTGCACAGGAATACTATGAACAGCACTTTATTTGGCCATAACACAGATTCCTGTTGCTGCATCTCTGAAAATTCTTTTGAGCTTCTTATGGCAAAATTCTTACAAGCTTGTTTTGTAAGAATCTGTTTTTCTGAACTTTGGCAATTGTTCTCTGCTTCTACTGCAGTTCAATTTTAAACAGTTACTATGTCAGTAGAAGTGACACCAAGGCCATTATTTTACTTATGTTTGTTTTATTCTGGGCTAATAATTGTAATAAACAACATATGAAACATATTTTCCCCAATCATAAGGAAAATCACTGGTAATTAAAAGGAAAAAAATAATTGATCCTTTTATGTGGGGAGAAAGGCAACAGCTCACAATTAAATGGTTTTTACCATATGAACATTTCTTTTATATTGAATGTTGTATGTGTTGTATTGTTAAACATAATGGGTAGTGACAATCTCATAACACATATTTTATGCACTTGCTCAACTTTAGACTCCTGCCACTTGCCTTGTGTTAGATAATTATCTCAAAAATGCACTTTTCATTCATAGTGTATGTGTTCTTTTCTCTGCACAGATGCCTTAATTTCCTTTGTTGTTTCCTTGGACATTTTTTCCCTCAGTTGTCCTTTAGTTTACTCTTTGCCTCATTGCTGAGGTCAATGCTTTCCACTATTTTGCATCTTACCACTTAAAAAAGAAAGGATAATGCACAGGTGTCTTAGTACAGTACTTGTGTGTTTGTTCACATGAGTATGAACATAATTTTATTCTATCCTAAGAAGCCTCTTGTTGACATTCAGTGGTACAGACAAAATAATCCAAAAGCAAAAAAAATCTATTTAAGTCATCACTTGAATTACTGTTATGAAAATATTTTTTTGTATTGCTGTTACTTTTTTGTAACACTTAATATCAGGCACAGATATGATTTCAAAACTCTGCTAAGTTAAAAGTAAGTTATAATGTGGGAATATCTGGAACGTTGTCATGGTTTTACTGTCGAGATAATGGTAGGGCATAATTTCATTCAAGTGACTCTAAATTATGATGTAAAATAGCTCATTGCCCCAATGAATACCTCTGCTTTGAGCTGTAACTCAACAACTTCAGACCATACACACAGTTACTGAATTTCTAGTGTTGGCCTAACTTGAGAACTTCCACAATGAAAACTACCCATATCAGGGGGAGATTTACTTATGATAAAATTATGTAAAAAAAACTAAGAAATGGATTATGTGGCATTAGGAATTCTAAAACTGAAGGTGACTTAAGTGTCCAATTTCACTGACTTAAATAAGATAACTATATCTCTAAAAACTTGAAAGCATCTAGCATATTTCCCAGCTTCATCTTGCAGAGCTGTGGACTAGAAAAATTTTTAGTAAAACAGAAGTAACTCTTCTCT
>JANRGV010000084.1:49408640-49460474 GCA_024734035.1 Alethe castanea
TTTTGTGTGTAAGAAATTCTGTATAAATTAAATACAGTAAATTTTTTAATCTGCATGGGCATAACCACATGAGTATTTTTAAAGAGACTAAATCAAAATGCTCCATTCTTGAAATTGTTATAATTTTACTATAATAAAGTGAAATATGCTGATCTATGTTTTAGTTCAATAGTAATGTTAACAATTCAGTGATAAAGAAGTAATTCAGATCTAAAGAAGTAATGAGTGTTAATCAAAGTAAATGATAGAGTAATTCTTAAATTCTTTTAAAAATTATTTTAAAAGATTCTTAAAACACTGCAGTGCCTTTCAGAAATTAAATTGCTCAAAGTAATAACGCAAGATTTTACAGTCCATTGCACTCTGACTTTTTCTTCTTCCATGAAGAAGAAAAACTCCATGGCTGAATTTTAGTTAGATTCCTCTCTTCTTTTAAAATTTCAACATTTTACTAAAAGTTGTCATTCTGTCTCATGTACAGTAGAGTATCTATCATTAGGAAAGAGAGAGTAAGATAGCAGTAAACCAATGTGCTGAAGAGGTTCAATCATTCATGTAGAATCATAGGATACGAGTTGCTTTGGTGGATTTGGACTACCTAGAGGAACATATGTTCATCCACAGTTGTGAAACATGTGCCACAGCAAGCAGGTACAAATGGGTAAAGTCCCTGTGTTACGAGACGCTATGGTCAAAATATAAATATGGGGATGCCTGGCAGGCTGGTTACACCACAGTTACATCACACGACTGCAAACCTGCAAACTTGCAAGGCAAGTGCTATTTGCTTAAAATGAGGGAAAACCCTGGATGATTGCAGCTGTGCCCTGTGCCTCACATATACATGTCCATGGCTATGGCTATCTATGGCTAGGTCAATGGCTATGGCTATGGCTGTGTATCTATGGCTATGGCTATTTATGGCTATGGCTATGGCTATGGCTATGGCTATGGCTATGGCTATGGCTATGGCTATGGCTATGTATCTATGGCTATGGCTATGGCTTTGTCTGCTCATGTCTGTCTATGGCTATGTCAATGTAAGCAGTTGGAGGGTATATGATCTGGGCATGACATAAATAGCAAAATATAAATGGTGGCTAATGTCCTGGTTGCATGAAGGGGCAGAGCTTAGTTTACCCAGAGTTTAATTAAGTTAGTTGGTGCTAAACCATGACAAGTATTTACAAAGTTAAATTTAATCTAACAACAGTAATTTTAATCCATTGTTATTTTATACAAATTGTCAAAGTCATATTGTCTGCTGTATGTAATTCTGCTTTTTCACCTTTAATCACAGGTAGAAGTGAGAAATAAGGGAAAATAAAGTTAATTTTTTGAAACAAATATTTTAATAGCTTTTCATAAGTGCTGGTGGTACAGTTTTTCTTCAAAGTAATTTTCCATTTTATACCTTGAATATTTTCTGTAAAAAATCTGGTGCTCCTCCTTCACAGCAAGTTCCATTGAGTCTCAAAACTTTAAGCATCTTGTTCAGCACAAGGGAAAAGCTGCAGCAGAGTCTAGTGTAGCTGCTGTATGTGAGAGATAAAAAGATTATCTAAAAAAATATATAAGACCCAGCTTAGCTGATTGTTGGGTGTCATCCCATAACTGCTTTGCTTCCCATTCTCCATCCCAAATAAGAATATATAAAGTTATGGAAACATAAAAGTAGCTGAAAGATAAAGAAATATGTTGAAAGTTTTAAGTGAAACTAATGCAAATAATGAAGCATGCTTTTGTCAAACAAAATGTTGAAGCAAATAGATGTATCTCTAGTGAGTATCTCTAAGTCTGTGAGGATGAAGGCTTTGCTCTCATACTAAAAAAAGCTTATTCTTTTGAACCTAATATATTCTTCTTATTGAAATGGCTGACTTTTGCAAACAGCTTAATAAAATACTTTTCTAGTAAATAGGAATATAGATTGATAAAGAACTTGTATAAAACATGCATTTTTTCACTGAAAATATTCAATATGGGCTGTAAAGAAAATTCAGTCTTATTTATCCCAAATAAAAATGGAATAGATTTTCTCAGTATTTATAGATAGTAACATGTCATTTAACTCTTTCATGGTATGAGGAGTTGTGCTTGTTTTCTTTTACACATGCTATATGGTAAATGTACTTGCTTATTTTCTGCAAATTCACATATTGGTGAACTGTTCATCTTTTCAGTAAAACGGTCACTTCACTTTTTTCTTCAGATATTTTAGACTAAGGGTGCTAGAAGTTTCAGCCAAAAAGACAATTATTCATTAACTAGGTTAATGCAGCATTTAACTTCTCGATGTCTCAACTCTAATACAGAATTCAGATTCTTATGGCAGAAATTGTATTCCTTGTAGTATCTGAGTAGAGTGAGTATTTAGCTCTTCTAGCAAGCAGAGCAGAAAACTATGAAGAACTAAAACCTGAAAAACCCTAAAAAAGAAGTCTCCCTGAAATTTCAAGCCCCATTATGTTTAGATATACAGTTCTCATCTAGATGTAGTTATCTGGCCTGAAATTAGCTTCTCAGAGTAGATGGGTCTATCTCTTATTTCAAACAGAGGAGAAAGTTCTCTCAGCCTTTGTAACATGTTCAGTGAGTGATGGTAGTGAGAGCATACTATCTTTGATTCCTACATTAATAATTTTAGTATGTGAAAACAGCAAAATTGTTTCATCTTCAGCTTAGTAGGTATAAATGTAGAGCAAATCTGTCATACTCCGGATATGAAGATGATTAAGGATTTGAAGCATATGGGAATAGACTGAGAGAGCTGGACTTATTTATATTGGAAAAGAGAAAGCTGAGGGGAATCTTTTCAATGTATTTAAATACCTGATGGGTGATAGTAAAGAAATTCCAGTAAATTGCATAAAATCACAATTAAAAATAAGAAAAAAAATTACTGCTAGGATGGTAAAGCACTGAAACAGACTGTTCAGGAAGGTTATGGAGTCTCCATCTCTGAAGGTGTTCAAAAGCCATCTGGATTTGGTGTTGAGTGACCAGCTCTATAGGGTCCTGCTTGTGCAGACCAGTTTGGCAAGGTGACCTACATAGGTGCCTACCTTAGCAATTCTAGTGATTCTGTTACTCTATAATTAAATAAAACAGAACATTGAGCTCAGTAAACATTCTCACTTTGGGCTTCCTCTGGAGTATTTGTGCTTACTTTGTTGGAAAGTAATGATAGTGTGCTCTTTCAGCATGCTAAGCTTGCAAAGCTACATGTATATAAAACATAAATTTACTTCAAAACAGGCCAGTCTCCATTCCCAGGACAGTGAGTACACATTATAAATGCTTATGATTTCTTAGGAAAATAGCTAATGTTCCATCTAAATGCTGATTTGATGTCTGATCCAATACACAAAGATCAGAGCCTTGTAAACTTGCAAAATATCATTTTTTGAGCATATTGAACATTCTTGGCATTTGGGAAACAGTAAAAAATGCATGACTGGAAAAATCTGTCAGAGTGGGTACCATCGTTTTGTCTGTGGACAGAACTAAGGTTTGATATTTCATCTGAAATGAGGAACTTAATTAGATCTATGAATTTTTAATTATCATTTCAATCAGAGTTACCTGGAAAATTGCAAATGTTTGGATATTTTTCATCCTAATACTGCACATTTTTATTGAACACAAGATATAGCAGTCATACGCACTCAAGTATATAAATTTTTGTCTGAAAAATATATCTGCATATTTTTGTCATTTCTCTCCTGGTTATTTGGTTTGCATAGGTAAGTCTTGTATAACCTTTCTTCCCTCAGGAATAAAAAAATATAGCTCAGCATTATTGTCACAGTTCATCCCATGTGTTTTTGACTTTCTTTCCAGATTTATTATCTGGTGTTAGATGGACTAATTTGTTATTTTTGTTCTGTGGGAACCAAAATATAATCTAAATTGTGGTACATATCCCACCAGTAATATAATTAGAAAGAAAAACACTAATTAAGGGTTTGTTAATATTTTCATTCTAGGTACTTGGATTTTGTGTATGTGTGTTTTAATGAAATTTGTTTTTACTAATAGATTGTAGTCCTAGACTCAGAATGGTTGAGTTTGGAAGGGATCTCTGGAGGTTGTTTAGTCCAAACCCACAGCTCAGATCAAGGTCTGTTCAGGTCTATGTCTGTTTGGGTTTTGAATATGTATAGGGATCGAGATTTTACAACCTGTCCGAACAACCTCTTCCAAAATTTGACCATGCTCACAGTAAAAAACAATACCCTCCTATGTTCAGAAGTAATTTGCTTTGTTTCTAAATTTAATCATTTCCTCTTGTTCCATAGCAGACCCACTGAGAAAACTCTGGGTCCCTCTTCATTTCCTCCTTCTGTTAGTAAGATCTTCCTGTGTTTACTCTTCTCTAGACTAAACATTCCCAGCACTCACAGCCTCTCCTCATATGACAGATTCCGTAGTTCCTTAATCATGGCCCTTTGCTGAGCTTATTCTGGTAAATCCAAGTCTCACTTTCTTGGGAGTCCAGGTCTGGACCCAGTACTCCAAATGTGCCTCACCAGGGCTCAGGAGAGAGGCTGACAAGGCTCTACCTAAGGCATCCAAAATGCTTTTGTCCTCTGTCACACCACACCGCTGGCTTATGTTCAGCCTGTGGTCCACTGGAATACCCAGGGCATTTTTATTCTACTTGTGTTGGGAACACCTACTGAACAGCAGTGCTACTGAATATTTTTGTCACATCTGAAGTTTTCTACAACTTTGAGTTCTGATATTTTTTACAAGAATTCTGAACTTTTGCCTAGAGATTGAATGTTAAAGCTAGGACTTTCCAAAAAGTCACTTCTATGTTAAACTAACAATTTACTGGTATGAGGATGCTATTATTATTAGAAATGGGGATGTTTGGGAAATACATTTTTCAAGACTGTAGCAATTTATTAGCAAGGAGACTTGGTGTTCTAGTTTTCCTGTAGGTTTAGTAACCTTCAATGAATTTCTCATCCACTAGTCTTCCTTTGAATACATCTGAAGTTTTATTACCCACAGTATGCCATGAGTGGATAGTATAAGCATAGCTAGAAGCTGTATGAGTCACTTTTCTTTTTGATGGTTTTTGTTTTGAATCTGCTGTATTTCGTTCAAGATATCTTTTTAAACTGATGAGATAGCAAACGAGTCAGGTTTTAACAGTTTCTCACTATCTCCTAAAGCCCCAGTCATCTCTTTAGACTTAAGCATCCTACATTATTACTCAGCCTTTCCCTCTATGGAATATGAAACCCAGTATGCAGTATAAAGAAATATAATAGTATGAGTTAGAAAGAACTTTTTAAAGATCACCTCTTCCAACTCCCCTGTCCTGAAGAGGTATCTTCAACTTGATCAGATTGCTCAGAGCATTATTCATATCCAGAATACATAAATAATGCATTTAGGAATTCTTCATCCATGGCTTATTTCTTCAAGAGAAAGTGCTACTTTTGAGTTTAAAACCAAGTTCTTGGATATAAAAATGTCATTTTCTTCTTATTGATGAGTAACTATGTTCATTAGCATATTTTTTTGAAACTGATTTGAAACAAGAATTATACCATATTACTTTGGTGCATGTTATTTTGCTAGTCTTGAGGAGATTGGGTTTCCCTATGTGGTAATTACTGAAAATTTAATGTATTTGCAGAGAATGTTAATGTACACTGAGAAATGGGGGACATGATTTTCTGGAAAAAGATACATATTCTGAGATATTTGTACTATGTTTCATAAGAGTTCTCAAAAGATGGGAGGATTCATCTGAATTCTTGAGAACTGGATGGTATTTGAAAATGTATGTTGTTTCTTCAAATCCTATCAATAACTTTCTTCCACTTTTATCCTTAATCCACCTCAGTGAAAATATCCCAAATGTCCTTCAATGAAAAAGTCATTATCCATCTAGAATTTAACTTCTAAATACCAAATATAGATCTCTATTTTCAACATGAGAGAAAAATTACCTGAAACAGCCTTTGGTATACTTCCATATGGCACACACCCCTAGTATTTCTTCTGGCTTTTTTCAGTATATAGAGCGTGTCTAAACTTCATGCTCCAGGAAAAGCAGGCTGTATAATAGTTTAATTTAGGATATAGTACTTTAGAACACTGTCAAGACCAATTATTGGATTGAAAGGGTTGAAATTTTGTCTTCATTAATGATGTACCTTCCTTTAACAAACCTTAGACAAACCTTTCATCTTACAACTTCAGTGTTTTCTTTACTAAAGTATTTAGAAAATGGCATATATATGAATATAATAAGGACTTTTATATATATAGATCTCAAATTATTTCTACCAGCTCACTTATAGTAGCTACTATGTCTGTACTCTTTGAAAACTAAAACATGACAGAAGGTGTGCATTTATAAAGTTACATAAAGAGAACCTAGGACAAAGTTGGGGATTTTTTTGGTTTTAAGTCAATAAAGTTATTTGGTTTTGTAGCATTGGGAAAGCCTTTAACACTGGTACATGAAGAAAGTGAAATATAGGATAGAGAGGTAATCAGAAGTAGAGTTTTTTGTCATCAAAGACTAATTGATGGCACCCTTATGTAACAAACTCATAGTTGCTTCTTTTAAAACAAGCTGTCCTTCTTAAAAAACTGGTTCTGAAATTGAAAGTAAATTAATATGCCATAATCATAGAATGATTAGAATAGGATATGCAGCTTCTTTTCATTTTTCCTGAGCATTAGCTTTGCAGAACAGCCTTCACATATTTTGAAATATCAAATATGGAAAACAAAAAAATTATCTTTGTTTTTTTGCCTTTCTGCCCACCCAACCTGCTAAGATGAAGATACATCTTACAGTATACATGGGCTCCCTGATGCCTGCAGATGTCTCTACTTTCTTGCTGTTGTTCAGAAACAGGCATAAAGGTAAAAAACATGGGCAGGATGTTTAAATGGCACACACAAAAGTGCATCTCTTATTGTTACACGATTTTGTTACTCATTTACTCCCCTTCTTTTTGGGAGGAACATAAATGGAAAGCAGCAGCAGAGCTTCCCAGTGTGGTTGAGGGCTCACTGACGATTGAAAGCCTAGAAATGTGTCATAAGGTTAATTAACTCTATGCTTGCTCCCAAAGCCCAAGGGCTGGAGGTTTTTTATCTGTGTTTGGACAATTACAAATGCAAAAATTATCCCCCTCCCTTTTTATTTTTTTTTTTTAACATTAAGGGGAAATTTTCTCTTTTCCCTTATTCTATTTCTCAAAATTTATTAGAAGAAATGTAGCCAAACAGCTATTCTGCTCTGTGACTGAAAAAATGATGTCTGGAATGCAAATCAAATATAAAATATTCCTCTTCTAACCAACAAAACCTTTGATAAAATTGTGTAACTGTAAAAAAGAAAAACTAGAAATAGAAGCATTAGATCATTATTCATAATGTAAAAGATGCTTCTTAAACTGTGAAAAAGAATAAATGGAGAAACAAGAGTCTTAGGAAAAAAAGAGGGCAAGTATGGTAGGGACATATAGCTGTTTTATTTAAATTATTTATCCAATGAGAGTAAAAGAGAGAAAATACTTAAAAGAAAAAAAAATCAAAAAAGCCCAAGGACATTGTAGTATTTTTAAGGGCAGAAAAATGTAAGATAAACTTTAATTTTTATGTAATAGTATAAAAATATATTTTGTCTTTACTGCAGATATTGGGTCCATAGGAGAGCATACTCTTTTGCCCATGCCTGACTATTATTAAATATATTTCAACTTACAAGATTTTAGCTTCTTCATAGTAAAAGATTTTACAATTTTACAATTTAGTTTAAGTAAAATTGCTTTAAGAAATGAGCTGCCAGTTCAAAGTCACTCATTCAAAGCAACTGATCAAAAATGTCCTTTCCAAGAAAGGAAATGAAAGTGACTTTTTTCCCCCTAATACATATATGAGTCTACTATTTAACTGTTCCAGTAATATGAAGGGGGAGTTGGACTTAGCTTCTCTCAGAGGAACAGCAGTCAGCAAAAGCCTCTTAGTCCTCTTAGCCTGAGGAATGTGTGTCTCTAACAGATTGCCAGAAAAGATTAACTGCTGCAGGTAGCACAGCTGCTGGTTCAAACAATTTTGATCTTTTTATATCTTGTGCTCATTCTGTTTCCACATGGAATTGGTCTGCTTGTTATGGAGAGCCGCAGGTAGCACAGCTGCTGGTTCAAAGATTCCAGTCCCCTTATATCTTCTGTGCATTGTTTCTGCATAGAACTGGCCCAGTTGTTTTGGAGAGCCCCAAGGAAACCACTTTACGAAATAGTTTGCTAACCTTTTCAAGGAGTGAAATATGGTCCTACTTTTTTTTTGTCTTTGTAGTGGAAAAGCTTGTTCATCAAAACCAGTATTTACCGTAGTTTCTTTGCATAGTTTTTCCTAGGAGAGTAAAAAGAGATACCATTTAAAAAGCCTAGTTTAAGAAAAAAAATAAGTATAGATACCAACCTGCCTAACTATTTCTCAGCATGTACAATCTGTGCGTTACATTTTAGGTTTTAAATAGGGTTTATGAAATCTTATGATGGTGGGATGATGCATTTATCCTAACCAGCCATTTAGCAGGTAGATGACTAGAGTAAATTGTCATCTAGTGACAAGTCAAGAGAAACAGGCAGCTGTGTAATCACCATCTAGAAAATGATTGATAAATGTAATTAATTTATATTGAGACATGTCTATCTCCCTGCTGCTGATGTTGCGCATCTTTAAGTGAAAGGTCATACTTTTAAATAGCTAAAGTTACATGATATAAATCCCCCATTAGGATTCAGAAATCAAAGTCCTGTTCTAATTGCTGAGCCCTATACTGAAAAGCCTAGATGTTACTGAATGTTCTGTGGTTTATATAAACATATATAAGATGTGGGTGCAGGAAGAACCAGAATTTCTGTGTATGAAATGCTAATGTTGAATAAACTTGGCTATATGGTGAAGGTAATAAGATCTAACACTGTTGGGTGATCGTGCCAGTTCAGTTCGATGCTTTTTTGGCAGCTTCTGGACCAGATTCTGCTGTGGTATGTCAAATTTACTTTGACCAAAATGCTTGCATCATTCCTGAAGGTGTAGTCAAACATTCCTCTTTAAAAATTATAAAATAAGAAAAATACGGGGCAGAGACTGGCAGTGTAAATAGCTTTTAGTTTCTTAACAGCATACCAACATGATGAACTAAGGATTGTTTTCACTATTTTACCTATGTCCCCTCTAAACATAAGGCAGAATAATAAATGATTTTATTAGGCATGCTTCTCTTCCTTCTTCGAAGAGAAGCAATTTTGGGAGGTTAAGAAAAATTAAAGATAATCAAGATGATGACAACATGTTTTCTGACAAGCATAGCTATCTGGATGTGTAAAGAATATATTGCTCTCTTCTGCACTATTATGAAATGTCTAAGGTATTCTGAAGTCTATAATTCTGAAATGAGGATGGCACTTTGAATTTGTACCATTTTTTACTACATATCTTCATTGACAGACTGAAAGCATATTTGTAGTACAAGAAAATCTGTGTGATGACTAAGGTTACTTAATTTAGGAAGAAATTTAAAAGTTGTCAACCTGTATTCTCACTTAATTGTAAGATTTAGAATATTGTCTTCATATCTTTGATGAAGGGATGTATGGAGTGAGAAACGAACAAACGTATTTAATCCAATATGTGTGCTCAGCATCATCACATTCTTTTGCAAATTTCTGCTGAGATTTTGGTTTAAGAGTGTCAGAAGACTGCACAAGAATATTGTATTCATACTCCTTATTCTTGATACCTAAAGGTCGAGCTGTGCTTCCTCAGATAAAACCTAGGAGACTGTATTAGTTTTGGGTAGTGGATGCCTGTAAAAAACAGGGAGGAAGAGAGGATACTGCTGTGCTCAGTTCCTTTTTTGTTTCAAGATTCATTGTAGACTGAGATGTCTCCTTGGATATGTGTTACACTAAGCATTAGGAGAATGAAGCATCTCATTACTTGGTTAAGTTTGTCAATAAAATTGTTATAAATACAATTACATTTTTTTCAGGAACTAGATTTGGGAAGAGTCATTTCCAAGGACTGAAAATGACCCAGAAGGGAAATTCTTGTCCTATCATTATAGTTATTCAAGCTGCAGGTGAGTTTTGGTATATTCAAGAGTATTATTAGTGAGACCTTTTCATTTACTGAGCAGCAGGTGTGCAGTTTCACAGATACCATTCCCATAGATTAATAGTCACTATGGGCATGCTACTGTTGTTTAGTAGTTGATAAGAATAAACACAATCAGGTATAATATAAACTTCAAAAAATAGGCTATTTTTCCACAATAAAGAGAAAGTGACTGGTGAGGAAAATGTGCCAGTGATGCCTTCTGAGCTGAAGGAAATAGTGCATTCTTTCTCTTCAGGGCAGTTTGTGTGTGTTTTCTAATCTCCACTAGCCGTGCAGATGTTAATGACCACTTTTTCCCACATCTCTTTTCCTAATGTTTTTCATCTACAATTCTTCAAAAGTTTAAAAAGTGTGAAATGTCAGCAAAATATTCCACATACAGACAGAATAATAGTGAAGACAAAAGATAAACTATAATAAGCATCTGCTGCAGACCCTGAGGACTGAAGGGAGCAACAGAAAAACAAATAAAACCACTACTGGGCAAGTATTAAAACTCAGGACAACAAAATAATTTGCTCAGGGGTGATGACAATGAACCGGACATCTGTTGGGTGACAAATACAGGGAACTGCAAAACATCAAAGATATTCCGCAATTAGCCAAAGGATAACTTCATGATCTCAAAAGTAGAGGATGCAACCATGAAGGCAGCAAGCCTGTATTAACTTCCCTCAAGCTGGTGTGATTTGAAATCTTGGAAATCACTTATATATCTGGCAACATGTTGGTAAAGGGCCACTCATTAAAAAAAAAAGTAAAAAAAAATCATAGAATATAATCATGAATATAAATTTTTGGCTTTAAAAACAAGTGTCCAAGATTACTTTCTACATCTTAGTTGAAAATTTGGATGTTATAAATGTGTTTTTAGTGTATTCATAGTTCATCTCCCTTTCTCCAGCCATTCTTAGAACATGTCTTGTGCTGATTTATGTCTGGATTTAGTGCTTTTCTTAGCTTGGGTTCTTTCTCCCAGCAGCTCATAATTCATTTTTCCTGTCCAACATGTCCCTCTTTGTTTCTCTAATCCTATCTTCTTGCTTTAACAGATCTTGTTTCTCATTCTCACATTTTCTCTTAGCTGATGTACTCCAAAATCTTGTCTTCATATCTGTCTCCTCTGTATCACTATGAAATTTCTTTTGCATCATTAAGAAGATAATTAGGTGTCAAACTCAGACCTAGTGCCCTTTACCAAGCCAAGGCATTTAAAGTTATCTTAAACAAATTCAGATTTTTAGTACTTTCAGTTTAGGGCTGGAGTATGTCCAATGGTTTTTTGAAGAAAGTAAAGGCACAGTTTAGTAAATGACATTTTAGTAAGTACTGTGAGAAGGTTGGACATGTTAAATGATTATGTAGGCACAACTGTAGAAAAGCTCAATTAAATAACTCACAACTGTGCAGTCTTTAGTGGTTTAAGTTTTTATAATTTGGACATAGTTTGGTCAAGTTCATGAAGACAAAAGAAGCAAGAGAGATAATATAGAAGCTACCATTCCAAATATCAGCTTCTGTTCCAAAGATTGGAGACATTGAAGTTTTACTAGGAAAATGTTGCCAGCTTTATTACATTGACCAAATGATGTCTTTTTCCTCAACTCACATATCAAAGATAGTTGAACAATTCCTGCTGAAGCTTTCTCAAAACACACACCCTAGGCCAACATCACTCATGAAAAAATCCAGCACAAATGCTGAAAGTTGGCAATGTTTGCAGCAGCCTTAAAAGAATTCTAAATAGATTTGACTACTAGCTTGCTTGCAGATAGTATTGATGGGAATTCTGCATTTCAGAAACTTTATTGCTGTTTAAAAAATTCCATTCACTCTACCTATCAAGATATTAAGCAAGGTTTTATAAACTAACAGGTTTCATTTGAAAGTATATGTATGTGTATTTTAAAAGAACTTTAAAATGCTTGAAGTAAATCTCTTGTGACTACAGCTACAGTGTAGAAAAATCCCTATTAGGTTTAAAGTCGATCAGCTGAAGAACTAATCATTAGCTGAAGTTGAAGGAACAGTAGCAGTCCAAGATAGCACTGGATAGATCTTGAGAAGTTCTGACCATTTAGATATGCAGCTGTTCAGAGTTTTCCCAGGCTTATTTACAACTAAGGAATATCTTGTTTTTTGAGTTGTTTCTAAAAAATAATTGGCATCACTGCTCATAAATAGGCAAAAAAATAAGGATGACAGAATCTGACCTTGCCAGTTGATAGTATGAGACCAAAATCATAATTTAGTGAAAGCTATTCTTTTAAGTAGTGCTACTTTAACCAAGACTATATTGTTGGTGTTATTAACCTCTCTTAAGACCTTTGAGAAAAGAAGAAAATCTGAAGATGCACAGTAATTTGAAGAGTATGTTATGAACCTTATAAAAGAGATCAATTTCAACAACAACCTGTCATCTACTGGCATAAAAGTAATGAAATTGGAATAGCCCACTGGAGAGGCTGCTGATGTTCCAGTTAGTCTTCATGTAATTGAAAAACTTTGGCCGTGATTGAAGCATAAATTGTATGGATATTTTTGTTAGGAAGCTTGGCAGACTCCTCTAGGGAATTAATTTTCCTCTGATGGATACAACGACAAAGTTCTGTGCTATATTTCAGGAATTTTATTTCTGAGGTTCTCCTGTCTTACTGCAAAGAAGGAGCAATATACAATGTATCTACTGTCTATCACTGTAATTTTTTTCTTAGGTATCTGCTGTACAAAAACTGATGACATAGTTCAAATAATCTATTTTTTCCACAAAAATAAATTTGTCTTTTTAATTATTAGGGTGTTTAAAATATATTTTAAAATATAATATTTCATATTTTATAATCTACCAGTCACCCTAGTGCCCTGAGGAATCATATAAACTTTTAGGGACTTATAGTGATGTCTCTGTAGAGTCTTGAGAAAAGGTCATGTATGTTAAACATGAAAAAAAGGCTTTGATATTCTGAAATCTGCAGTTTTGTCAAATGAAATGACCTTACTGTAAGGTCAGAATTGAAATTTTCAGGTTTGTCTAGATAATTCTGCATGGCTGGGCTTACTGACACTTCCTACTTGTTTTTAAGAAAAAAGTGCTTAAGCACATGGGAACTTAATCATTCCCCATTTGTCTATCCTACAAAGCATGTATTCACATTTTCACTTGATGTTTAATTCCACACTGAATTCAGTTAGGTTAACAACTACACTAAAGCAGATGGAGACAACCTGTTTTAAACACAATTTCATTGAAAATATTCAATAGACAGAAGACAAAGACCTGCTGTTATTTTAGAAATGCTAGAAGTGAAAACCTACTTTTTATCCCCTTAAAAATTTAGTTTAATTCAGTTCAACTTAATTGAAGTGACACTAGACTTATTCTAACATGAATAAAAGTAAGTCACCATCACAGGATTTATTTAATAAGGTTAAACTGCACAAAAAAGAAGAAAGAGTATTTTTTTTCCTTAAAGACACCTTCCAAAGCTTCTCTTTCTTTTGGAGAATGAGAATGCAAGAAGTCCCTTTTGATGTTTTAGTGAAATATACATTTTAACTCAAATGGCAGTTACCAGTTCGAGGGTGGAATTAGGATGAAAATTCCTATTTTTAATTGTATGCAGGTATAAGAATGAATTAAAAAATACTTGTTTTAGACATTTTTTAATATCTAAATATAACTTGAGATGTTAAGAAATTTTCAGTTTAATGAGGAATTATAATACCAAATTTTTAAAAAAGAAGACAAGATAGTTATGATGCAGATTGCTTAATGTGATTGTTGCACAGTTCACAAATGCATAAAAATTGCTAACTGCAATTATTTGAACTATTTTTCATACATTGCTAATGTATGCACACAGTATAACTATAGTGCTGTAAATATATATGTGCTGGATATCTGGGAGTACATAATGTGTAGATGGTGGATCATTGTCTGTTTTGTTAACAAGAAAAGTTTATTACTTGGTCAGGTGCCTCTAGTGCAGTACTCACTGAATGAATGGACACAAACAGCTGGATATATGCACAATTAAACAGGGAAAACATTCATTCAATTATACATATCAAAGTATAAAATAACTTCCTGTTTTCTAGAAACACAAAAGGTTCACAAAAGGTGATATGAAAAATAAGAATCACATATTTAGCATTTTTATAAATTTTTTTAGTGTTTGCATACTTTAATTCCAACACTTAGCTGTATTTACAATTAACCTATCTGAATTCAGTAGGTGCTTAAACATCAAGGGAATATTAAGGATGTAGATACATGTTTGGTAGGATGGAATTCTTTCAGTAGTTCCCAGATATGATGAAAAAAGTTACTTTGTGCCAATATCTCTAAAAGGAATTAATATGCTTTCATGTAAAACTAAATACTTGGCCCTATTGGAAAATGCTGAGTATCTAATAAAAATATTAGGGGGTTATGCACATTATAGAATTTATAATATATTTTCTTTATTTATAAATGTCTCTTGTATTTAAAAACAGGCCAGATTTTGAAGATCAGATATTCCACATGTATTAACACTGAACCACTTTGGTATCTTTATTAGAAAACACCCCATGACTATGGAGTACTGAGAAACATTGCTAAATCCAGTTAGCATTGAAAGTGTCCAGTGTGTTCCTACCTATTTATCAAAAAATATACAGTGCAGCCTTATATATAAGTCTTTATTTCTAGATATCAACTGCCATTTTATGCTTTAGAGAATATCCTGCAGCTGATATGTGATCGTGCCTCAATTTCTATTAGGTATCGATAAGAGAAATACCAGAATAGCAACACAAAGTAGGTTCTATATGTCTTAATCTAAAAGTATGATAAAGAGAGTGGTAAATCATGCTAGAGTAAACATTTTCCAGCATAGGATATGAATCTGAGAACACTTGTGGTGGGGAAATGACACAATTCCATCTACTACATACTTACATATGAAGCAGTCCAAAGACACTTTCCCAATTTTTACCAACATGAAGGTTTAAAAAAAAAAAGAGTCTTTAATAGCCATGCAGCAATAATAGAAACCATTCCTTTTTGCCATTTGTTTTTTAATTGCTAATTTAAATACTTAGTTCTGATGTACTGATAAAACAACAGTGATGGTAAATTTTGTCTTATTTTTCTCTGTAATTTTCAGCTTTAGTTTTTGGTACATTTCTTCTAGATTGAGAACCTGATTTCTACTTGAAATACAATTTTGATTACTTTATAATTTGCATACTTTAATTCTCTGACATGTAGCAGAATGAGTTGTTACAGGAATGCAGTTTGCTAGTATCTCTTTTTAGAGACACTATAGTAAGATTAAAACCTGTTAAAAATAGGTTTCTGATTAGGTATCTGATAGTCCAACTATGGAGAAAACTGATTTAAAGATAAAAGGGTATTGTTGTTTTTCCTTTTCTGTCCCAAGGATATTTTAACAAAGTACAGGGAAAGAGACCAAATTTAGACAAACACTGAATTTAGATGATTAAATATATGAACCTTTTCCCTCATTTGTGTGATTTGCAATTTTTTTCTTCTTGTTTATAGACATTAGAAAATATGTATTTTGAAAAAGAAGGGAGAAATAACTTTAATTTAGTTTCAATCTCATTAGGCCTAGAATCCATTTCTGTTTTAATGGGTTGGTGTAACTTCATGGAAGACTGATTGAGCCATTATCTTGTTGTTTTTGAAGATATACATATTATAATTATTTTGTTCCACTGATTTAACTATAACCTTGAAAATGAATTATCCCAGGCCTTACACTTTATGGCTTCTATCTTTGATTTTGTGCTGACCGAAACTGAAAGTTTTCCTATGAGTCTAAATTAAAATCAAATTCATTTAAAGATCAGTTTCTCAACATTTTGATTTACAAACTTATGAACCTCTGTGAAGCTTTTTGAGTTCAACTCAGCTGCACATAGATTTCAGTACAATGTTGAAAATACATTTATTACTTTATAGTGATTTGAATCAAGAACATTAAAAGAAAGTCTTCTTTAAAGGTAGTTATTACTATGATTCCAGAGTCTTCTGAAATAAATGTATTCTCACTGTTATGTGTTGTTTAGAAAGCTTGGTTTCTCATAAAATCTTGCTTCAAGATATTGGAAATAAACTGCTTTGAAAATCCGTCTACTTATATTGAGAACACTGAAAAGTAAAACTGCAATTCCAGCCTCTCTGACTTGCTGCTCTAATTGTACTTTTTAATTTCCTTTTATGACATTGCTTCTTGCTTTTCAAGGAAGTATTTCATACAATAAATGGACCATGTGCTTTTCTACATGAGTTATTATTAAAAGGCCACAAACTAAAAAGGGAATAAAGTATAAAATTCCTTCTGGGTACTTATGACTAAGCACTTCTGACTTTATCACTAAAATGTTGTAGAATGGGCGAAAAAAAATGTTTGGTTTAATACTTACAGAAAAGTTAATTTACTATTGAAAATTAGTTCCACTGAGATTTTGTAGGAAAAGTGTTTATCAGGATTATTATTTCTCAAAATTTTCATGTGTACACTCAACAATTTCAATATTTTCTGACAGTAGAGTATAAAGGGTATTTTTTTCCACTAGATTTTAAGTAAATATTTGTTCTGAAAAGTGGTGTAGCAACATTATACTCTAAAACTACTTCCTTAGGAATAGTCTGAAGCAGAATAGCTTACTGCAATATATTATTTCACTTTTACATTCCTTTTTTTTTTGGGCCAAAATATGTATTTTTGATGGTTATACCATATTATACAATTTTATTAATGAAGATCTAAATACAGTTTGATGAAACTACATATTTTTGTCTCCTGCAGATCACTTCAGGGTGCGACCTTAAATTAGTTGAAAAGATACTTTCTTGACTTTAATTTAACTTTCATCCTAATATTTTTTTTAGAATCCAAAGCTCACAGCTATCTTCAGATATGGGTTATATTACCTGATATATTGAATTAATTTCTTTTCAAATCAGGCCTACAGATCATTACTGAAAAGAAATGTGAACAAGCTTTTTTTTCTCCTTAATTTTTCTTAATTTTCTCAGATCTGTTTACCCCTTTCATATCACAGTCTTATCCCAACAATATAAATTATTTATTTAGCATCTTGTTTTCTCAATATCTATCTTCAATTCCCCAGAAATCAAATTTTCCTAGTGTGACTAACATAGCTTCCAGACCAAAGTCTCAAATTCATCCATCTTAAAAAATATGCATGATTTTATCAAAGTATTTCTGAGTACCTCTGAAGGTGCATTGGCTGACAGATTCTTAGCTTAGGTATTTAATTTTGGTTTAAATCTCTCTATAGTCACTTTTCTCTGGAATTACATAAATTAATATTTTTTGTTCCTGTTATAATATTTCAAGCATTACTTCTTATGACAATGGCCAATTTCTTTTAATTTTTTTCCTAGTAAGATAATGAAAATTTGTATCTTAATTAACTTACATTTATTTTTCAGACTGATTAGACGTACATGTTCTTCTGTGATTTCTTACTGTTTCAAGTCCATTCTGGTGGAGTGTTCAGTTTTTCCATTGAGATCTTTGTTTTGCCCATTTTTATGGTTGTTGGTGATGTATGGTGTTATGCTTGCCTGTAATTGCACACATTTTTGTGAAGTGCATTTCCCAAAATGAAATTCTGCCCCTCATTTCAGGTCATCGATGGTATGTAAAACTGTGTTGTTATTTAATGGAGTTAGATCTTTCTGCTTAGAAAGGAATTTGCAATTTATGCTTCTCTGAGGCCTCCTGCCTAATTCCCCCACATCCCTTCAGTCTGTTTCAGATTTTGTTACAAAATGGACAGGTTTAGGAATTCTTTGGTGAATGTCTCCAAGCATTGTGCTGTTACTATATTTTGGTAAGAACCTCTGTCACTTTGTTTTTACTTTGGTAAAACTGCTATGCAACTTAAGTTTCATTTTTTGCTCTCTTTTATTTGTTGATTTTCTACAGAATTGGCATAATTGTATTTTTTTAATGTATACTTCTTAATTCAATTAGAAAAAGGCATTTTTTTTCCATAGGAAATATCAGTTTGCAGTGAAAGCCACATCAAAACAATGTGCAGCAAGATTTCTGGTAGAAAATCCTGCTGGGGCTATGTTAACCACAAATGGACTGTACTCTGTTTTACAGTGAATGTTTTTGTCACCCAGTAGGTTTCCTTTCAAGTGAAGAGAAGCAAAGATCAGAGAATCTGTATTTAGACCCTAAAACTTGGGCAAAAGAAAAATTTCACCTAAAAAATCACTTAGCAAGATAACCTGTACAAGGGCAAGGCAGACAGGGAATGGCTCTTCTAGGAAACTTGGGTGAAAGGGGAGCTGACTGCTGCTGCTGCTGCAGAGGGGAAGATATCACAGGCTTTTGCTTCTCAAAAATTCTAGTTTTGAATTACAACTTTCTGCTACTCCTGCAAAAAAAGGGTGCTTCAAACTTTTTCTTTCAGCTGATGCCTGAGGGTGGTAGGGAGCACGTTAGAGGTGTGCAGGGCAGGAGAGCAGGTGCCTGGAGAGGGCTGGAAACCCTGATGAAGGCACTGTGGAGCTGCTCAACCATGACAGTGATATGGCACAGGGCAGGGCTCCTGGCACTGACCACAGCAGGCACAGACAAAAATTATTATTTGCTGTTTGAAATCCAGCATGTTCTCAGCTCCTATAAAATCCAAAGGAATGGGCCATGACCACATGTGTCTCTGTACTTTTATCTGCTTTGGTGTCCTGGGCCCTCTCCTCTAGGTGGGGCTCCAGGTGTGCCAGTCACTCACAGCAACGCTGGGCTGCACTGGGGGCTCCAGGGGGTGTGGGACAGTGCACATCCCACTTTTCACAGAACTTGCACTGCCTTCCCTCACTACCCCTCACCCTCACTGCTATTGTTTTGAGCCATTAATAATTTTCTCCAGTCACTCACACATGGGAAACCAACAGGAAGAGCTAGAGGTCTGCATGTGGTCACAGCCCTGACACATCTCTAATAATGGCACAGTCTCTGACTGGCAGGGGAGCACTCTGCTGAGAAGAACTTAGGGTTGCTGGTAGGTGGCAATTTGGGAATAAGACAGCATCTTAGCTTGGCAGCAAAGCAGGCCAACAACCTCCTGGTATGTAATAAAAGGAGCACATGTAGGAGGTCCAGAGAAATTAATGTTCCTTGCCTTCAGTAAAACTTCATCTAGTGACATGGATCTATTTTAGATCCTCTGACAGATGACAAATTCTTATGGACCACAGCAAGTTCAGGCAAGGCACTTCATTGTGGTGAATGTTGTCAGGGTGAAACGCAACAGCCATAAACTGAAACAAGAAGTCAACAAGTGGAGCAATACTGATCTGAGGAAACAGTGCTTGCATTGAATGAAGTGATGCTCAGCATGGGATATTTGGGAGAGTGAAACTTACATGAGATCTGAGCTGGCTTTTTTTCTGTCAGACGAAACACAATCGCACTGCCACTGAATGTTAGACTACTGAAAAAGAATGTGTATTTCTGATTTTGGCACTTTTATCATATCTGTTGTTATAAAGAGAAATTCAGTACTTCAATTTTGCAGTAGTTTTTGAACCATGTTTCCAACTGAGTTGAAAAGGAAAAAAATATAGCAAGGTATTTTGAAAGAAAAATACAACCTTGAAGATTTAAATTGGGCCTGCTCAGTCTCAGGAGGGTATGACAGAGAGGGAACTTAATCAATGTCTGCTGGTATCTGAAGGGAAGGTGTCCAGAGGATGAAGCCAGGCTCTGCTCAGTGGTGCCAAAGCAGTAGGATAAGAGGCAGGGGGCAGAAAGTGATGCACAGGAGGTGCTACCTAATTCTGCAGGCAACCAAGCACTGGAACAAATTATCCAGAGAGGCTGTGGAGTCTCCCTCACTGAAGATACTCAAGAACTGTCTGGGCATAATCCGGTCCATGTGCTTTGGGATGACCCTGCTTGCGCAGGGAGCTGAAGCCTGGACCAGATGACCCCCTGGGTCTCTTCCAACCTGCCCCATTCTGTGATTCTGTGATTCTCTAACATGTATCAGGTCCCTTTGCTCCTGAGAGTACTAATGCGAATATGTAAGATTTGATGAGTCTTTTAATTAGAGAGGTTCTAAAGGATCTGATCAATTAAATTGTATGTTTCAAAGGTAATTGAAAGTTTTAAGCATCTGGATGGTGTTGCTAACTTCAGGGTGGTTTATTTTAATTATCTTTCTCTTTGTGCATATTACTTTTATTTAAATAGGTTGAAGGAAGAAGTTGTCTAAGTTAACAACAATGGCTGATTTCACTTCATCTCTTTTTGTGAAAGAGCTGCAATAATGCAAGTAAACTAGGCTGCTCCCTAGAGAATAGCTGTACCATAATTTGGGTTTCTTCTTAAATAGTAGTTGAATATTAATTAGAAGTATTTTTGTTTCTTTTGAATTTATCAGTAACTTAAGAGAGCCTAGCTATTTCTGTTAACATTTTTTATTAATTTTTATATTTTAACATTACTTCATTAGAAAATAATCTTTCAGAATATTTAAAGACTAATGTGAAACATTTAACCACTCATCCAATTTTTATAATGATGCTAGGTATTACTTCAACCTTCAAAATTAGTTTGACAGTGTGACACAACAGCCCCCATAGAAATGTAGCAGAAATATTTTTTTAAAAAGTTATTTAAACTAGTAGTAACAAAGCATCATTTAACTAAACATGTCATAACTACATGAACTTTAGTGAATTATGATTTTTTAGATTTTTGTATGGTTTTGATCAAAAATATCCAAAATGAATTGCATTGCAAATGAGAAACAAAGAATAGTAATAAGTATGTTGTAATATTCACCATAACATTTTTGTGTCTGTGGAGAATTAATCTTTCCATTATTGTGACAATAGTATTAAAAGCAGGAATGTGATGATGAATCTGTTGATGATGCAAAAATGTGTGGCAGCATTCTACAAATATGCAAGAATATTATATAGAAATAAACAAAAGCAAATATTATTAGTATAAGAAATATTGTATTACATTATAACAAAAATAATATAAATGTCTGCTCTAAATCAGGTGATAATTTGGAAAGACAGAAGAAAATATTTCAATCAGCATGTGGCTGAGACACCATTATAACTCATCACTAATGGCATTCTAATTCATAATTTGTGAAAGACAATTTCAGTTAATATCTTTGCAAAAATTACAGTGAAGGACTACATATTTGAGGACTGAAGAAATAATTTATCTTAAGAGTTTATAATTTTCACAAAGCATTTTGGAAAAGGACTTGAGATTCAACTGCAATATTTTATTACATTGTGAGACACAGTGCCAGATAATCAGCTTTAGTAGATATTCCTCAGTTCCTAAATATTTTATGGATAAAATGTAAGGTTGGTGTGAATTTCTTCCTAGAAATCACACAGCTTGCTCTGCAAATATTTCTGTATTTTAGCAAGGGCTTTGTAGAGGATAGGGATGAAAGCTGACCTTTGAAATGCACTAAATTTTTCTGTACTGTGTTTTATGTGCAATTTATCAGTACCCTGTGGACCATGCTGCATAGCACTTTATTTTTGAGCTTGTCATGTGGTCTTCAATAGGACTATTCAGTGTTTGAGACATTATCCAGTGTAAATTTAGTATCTCATTTCATTCCTCAGTTTGCATTAGCATCCTCTGCTTTTAGGCTGCTTGTTTCTTAGGGAGTGAATTTTTATATGTATCTTAGTCCTCTCACCTATTACTTTATATAATTTCTCTTCCCTTTCTTTTCTCTTCAGCTTTTCTGTAGGCTCTCTCATTTTTTTTCTATTTTTCTTTCCTTTATGATATCCAAGTCAATATTATCATCTATGACCACAATATTCTTCTGTATTCACATACATGAATATACCTAAATATCAAAATACTTTTCATCTGCATGACTTGCATTTCACAATTTCCTTTATATGTTCTATCTACCTTGACCAGTACTACATTTAATAACTATGAAACATTAAATTTCAAATATGAATAAAAGCAGAATTAATTTTAATATTTATTTTCTAAATCTGAAGATATGTCACAGTTGCCCCCTCATTTTATATTTTATTGTTATAAAGTCACAGAATGCTATTCAGAAATTCTATATGTGCTAGAAATAAGCCTTAATTATATATTTGAAGAACTGGAATAATGGAAAATGATCTTTATCCAGATTGATTTTAAAAGTTAACATGGAACTTTAAAAAATAATGTAGTGATGGAAAGTAGAGGTATATTGAGAATACTCATCTCACATTAATTTTTCGCCTACTTTTAAAAAGGTTTTAAAAGAAGAATGGTAGGGAGAAAAATAATAATAATAAAAAAAACACAACACAAAAACCCAACCCAACCCAAATCAAAACAAAACCCAAAACCAAACAATAAACAACCATTTTTTTATGTTCCCAGAGCAGGAGCTATAACTATTTAGAATATCCTAAAGTGCTTCTTATGCTAAAAAAGTAACAGATGGGATCTTCGTAACTTTCTTCTCCACCTTTCATCAATTTTTCCTGTGTCAACAACATCCTTTCTCTTTCACACACTTTGTTACTGTCCTGCCCTTGTTGAATTCCTTGTCACTTTTGTATGAGATGCTTGACTTTATAAAATTTCTGTTAAAAGAAACAGAAAATTGTCCTAATGGCTTATTCTTTCCTGCGATATAGGACAGGTTCAGTTCCTTCTGTGCTTACTTCGAATCTTTATTTTTGAAAATGGAATACTTAAGGAATTGCTTTCTGCGTGGGTTTATACTTACCTGATGGAGCATGCTGGGGAAAAAAACCCAGAGTTTTTTCCTTGGCTGTTTGTGGAAACCATCTTTTATACATCACATTAATACCAAGAGGTTGGCAATTAGATATGGACACATGAACTGCAAAGCTCTTTGGTGTCTGACAGATGCAGCTTAACCTGAGGAGTCTGCAGAAGCATGGGCTGTGATGCCACTGAAAGTGACAATGATGTCTTACTATATATGATATAAATACTTATATGTAATATATGTATATTAATCTCTTCAAACAACTGACATGGAAGGACTACATACTTAGTTCATCATTAATATTTCTTAATATAATTTCTCCTACATTCTTGTTTTCTATTTGACAGCAGCTTTTTCAGCCACTGCTTAGACTCACTACAAAGTAAGTTTGATATAAAAAAAGTTCCACCCACTATATCCTCTTTCTGAGCAAAATAAGTCAAGAAAATGGTGGTTTTACTGTAAAAAGGTTTAAAAGGCTCAGAAAATCTTGTTTTCATAGGAAATAGTTTATCAGAGAAAGTAAAACCACTTTACCACAGAAGCTGTTTGTCACTGCATTTATGAGTAATTCTTACACAGTAGTACATGCAGATACTGTTTTTCACAGTAATTTTTTTCTCTTTTTTTAAGTAAAGTGCAATTACTCTATGTATTAGCTGTGGCTAGAGTGGAGTTAGTCATCTTCACAGCAGCCCCTTATGGTGCTCTGCTTTGGATTTGTGTTGATCACTATAACGTGTGTCATTCCCCCACTCTGCACCCTATTTTCCCCACTGTGAGTAGGCTGGGGATGGGCAAGAAGTTGGGAGTGCACAGAACTGGGGCAGCTGACCCCGAGTGGATAAAGGAATATACCATACCCTGTCATGCTCAGCAATAAGAATGGACAGAGGAATAAGTAGAGCAGAGATTTGGCTTCCAAGGAGGCCCTTTTTTAGAGATTGGTGGGGTATCAATCCGCATGAGATGCTGAGTGCTTGCCTTTGCATCACTCGTTTGTTTCTCTTTCCTTCACTTATCAATCTGTTTTTGTCTCAATTCAACTTTTATCGTGATTGTTCTTCTTGCTTTGTCCCCCACCCCACTGGGGTTGCAGTGGTTGAGCGAACAGCAGTGTGGGTACTTAGCTAAGGGTTAACTCACAATGCTTTGTCTACATTTTTGTAATATGAAGCTTCAGTTTTATGAAGTGATAGAACTTGTCTCTCTCTGTGCAAGAATCCAGAAATGCACCTAATTGATTTTGAGGTGTTATTTCAGGTGTGTGATGGGAAATAAAAGTGATTGTT
Source organism: Alethe castanea (assembly GCA_024734035.1). Lineage (NCBI taxonomy): Eukaryota > Metazoa > Chordata > Aves > Passeriformes > Muscicapidae > Alethe > Alethe castanea. Next base: position 49,432,901 of record JANRGV010000084.1, read on the forward strand.
ACATGTTTGAAGTCAGGGATGTATAAGTATATTCCTGAATTTTGCCCTTATCAAATGTATTTCCAGGACAATGCTGCAAGTGGGTTGCTTGTTACAGAATCTTTTGTAAACTGCTTTAATGAGTTCCAAAATACACATGCATACATAAATATGCATGAGGAAAAATAATTTAATTCTTTACAAATGTGCTGCATATTTGCATGGTCATTAACAAATGAGCTCTAGGCCATGCATTGAAACAGCCACATAAACAGCAGCAGCAACATGATCATTCGTTCCCCTCTTATCGGGTAAAGGTGCACATTTCAAGATCATTAAGCTTCCTGTGTGAAATAAGAGACATGGTGATCATACTGATTTCTATATAGTTTAATAGAAATATGAGATATCTTTCTCCCATATATCTATGCATAAATACACACATAAATACATTATTTTCTATTTATAATGAAAGATGGGTTTAGCTGTATATATGTTGTTTAAAATGTTAGTATTTACAGGAAATAGAAGAAAGCCAGCATCTCCCTATGAGACAAAAATAAATGATCTCACAGCATAAAAAATAAATTATTAATGTCCTCTATTGCTCCCCAACACATCACCAAAATTACTTCTTGAGCAAATTTCTTTAAATGATACATCTATCTGTGTTCTGAGGTGATTTCAGAGCTTTGCACAAAAGGTTTCGATAGGTGCATTATAACAGAAGCAGTAGATATATAAAAAATAAAACTACTTCTTTTTATAGCTTATATTTATATTGAGAAGAAAATATGATAAAGATGACAATGTTGCTATCACAAATAAAATAGTCTTTCTCCCATTTTTTTAGATTTTAAATTGTTGCCATGAAACATATAGAAATTATTCAATATATTTTAAATCTACTTGCAGACCAATAACTCAAAGTAAAACAAAAACAATAACTTACATTCTGCAGATCTTGACCCTGCCAACATGACTTGAAAAAGCTGGCAAAAAGGTTGTCCTCTTGTTGAATTGTTTGGCTCATGTTTAATGCACAAGCATGCTTTGCTTCCAGATTTGGCATGAATGTTTTCCTGTTTCCCTCAGGGATGCATGCATCCAGGGCAACAAATCAAAAGGACAAAGTCCCACTTTCTGTTACAGTTTGAGATAACCTTCATGATACAAGCTGCTTCTGCAGATCAGAATCTTTCTTCATACCTGTCTGTGTCTTTTTTGTTTCAGATCTTCACCAAAAATTCTTTTGCTATAGTGTGGAACAGTCAGTTGATTTCAGGAGAGGTTAACTATGATCTGCACTGTGTTTGGGAACTAATTATAGATTATTTTTCCTGGCCCTTTTCTGCATAGCTGATGTTTGGCTCTCTGCTCTGGAACGTGGCTTTTGGATGCACAGTGACTCAGTGGAAATGGCTTTCTCAATGTGCTTCTTCCTGAGTAAACTTAATCTGCTTTTTGCATTTGTCCATTAATTTGTCTTGGGAAACACTGCTTTCATGTCACAAACCTTAAACTTTTCTGATTTTGATGGAGATTTTGAGCAACTCCACTGCAGACATATTTCAATCCTCTTCCACAATGTGCTATGGTGTAAGCTTGCCCTTGACAGTCAAGCTCCCATGATAAGGAAATATTAATCCTAAAGTCTTCATTCAGTAGTGTAGATTCAAAACAAAGTATGCATGCTTTTTTATATGTGTTTTCAGCCTGATCCTTGGTAAATAGATTATTAAAAACAAACAAACAAATAAACAAAACTATTTGAATGCTGAACAGTTCTGTCAGAGGTGAACTGCAGGAGAAGCAGTGGTTTCTTTCCAGGTAGATCAATACTTTTTTGTTCACTGAAGCAGAATGGAATATTTAATACTGCTGAAGACTGCCATGTTGCTACAGATAAAAGGTTCGTCTTCTTTAATATGACAAAGCCCATGGAACTAAACTCTAAACTCTTTCTAATCTTCTGCACATGTATTATAAATGCATGAACAGCTTTAAGGGTTTGGGTATGAATCAGTAAAAACCATTTAAAATATAAGCCATATACTTAATCCATGGTTTGAATAACTAAAAAAAATATACAAAAGATCTATTCTACAACATAAGTTATACATGCAGCTCAATCTTTAATTTTTCCAGTGTAAGACAGAATTTTCATGTTTCTTAAATACCATTCTTCCAAATCTCCTTTCACAGACAATTTGTAAATCTTCAGTGGAATGCTTTAAGATGTATGCAATATACCTGAGATGCTGGAACAATTTTTTTAAATGTTATTCAAATCTCCTTGGGAAACATGTATCAACACACTTTGTTAAATTAATATTAAATTACAAATCCCAAAGGCCTGTTGTCATACACATTTAAAAAACTCCAAAACCAAAAGTTTATTAAGGTGCAGCTTTCACCCTGAAGGGATCAAAAATATTTTTTCAAATTATCTATGTCAATGTGTAAGCTAGTTTGAAATGCAGCTTTTTGCAGCTACATAAGCACATAAAGTGAAGGCAATAGGATAAACTTCTAGCAAGTATCAACTACATTAGAAATTTGGCTGATGGGCTTTTACCAAATAGAAATTGTGTGAATATTGGTTTTGAAATTAATTCAGTATTGTTCCTGAGTATTCCTTTTTTTTTGTCAACAAAAATCTAAATTTCATTAATTTATTAGCAATTTATTAGTGGCTATGATGGTGTATAAAAATCATACACTGATGATAAATTATATATTTTTTAATATACAAAATGTCTCATAGTATAAGCTACTTCATCATCTGAGTAGGTATCCAAACCTCAAGAAGGATCTGTAAATGATTTCATACCATCACCCTGGTCCAGTCCCAGCTTGCAGGTTTCAACAGTCCATTGTGGGGCACAATGATAAAAGACAATAAAATAAAAGAAATCATGAATGTGCACAAGACAAGATTAATCTACTACTAGCTTATAAATAGAGAGAAAGAGAAAGCCTAAATAAAGAAGCTTAGTCCACTTTTAACGAGAGTTCTCATGTTTAGGAAGTGAACTTCATTTGAGGTTGTTTATATTTTTCTGCAATCAGAGAAGTTGAGCAGTATTTCTTTAAAGACATTTCCACTAAAACACCTTTCTGTTTTAGAGTAAGATTTGGATTTTTTTTTCTCCAAAAATCCTAAACGTTGTTTTTTTGTCTTCAGAAGAGTTGATTAAATAGAGGCCACTTTTAAAATACACGGGATCTTCTCTAAAACTTGCAAAATAAGAAACCTTATGGCACTAGTCCAGTATTTCATTCTTCAGTGTAGAACTCTGCATGTATACAGCATACTACTGATGTTAATGGATTACTACTATTTTTCAGAATACAAAGGTTTATCTCAGAAAACTGTATTGCAGACATTGCTTTAGAGTGCACATAATGCATTATCTTGAAGAATTCAACAAAAACTCTATTGGGATGTCAAACAAATAAATTATGAAGTTGATCTTGAATTTGGAAGAAAAAAATAAAATCCTTCTGTGGTGTCTCAGTGACCTGCTCTGCCTTAAAATTATGTTATTTAATTTGCTTTTCTTTTGAATGTGAAGCTCAATGGTGCTAACATTATCTGACTGCCCATTTGTTTTGTACACAGGAGGTCTGGTAACAAATAACGCTTCTAATATTTTGTTTTCTACTCATCCAATTGCATATCTATAATAACGTACACACACACACTATATATGTATGTATATATGTATATATGCATATATATATGTATGTATATGTACATACATACAATTATATATTTTGTGTCTCTTGGGAAATAATTATATTCAAAGACTTCTGTGATGTCCACTATCATGTCACTGTATATAGAAAAACTTTCTTCAAGTCCACATTATAAAACAATTGCAAATACATTTTTAACTCACAACTGTATTTGGAAGATAGCATCTCTACAATGGTTGAGTTTGGGGGGTGCTCCCTGAATATCACATAGTCCAACTTCCCTCTTTGAAGTAACATCAGGAAGGACAGCTTGCTCAGTTATTTATACACAAGGAGGAGATCCTCCTGAACCTTCTCTTGTCTAGATGAAACCATTCCAGCTCTCTCAGCTTATTCTCATGTCTCACCAATTCTGAGTAGAGGCAAGGAACACCTCTGCTGGCATTACTTTTCCTAATATAGTCTGAGAGGCTGTTGGTCTGCTTTGCCACAAGACTATATTGTTTTAAAAAATCACTATACTTAACAAAATCTATAACTGTGAATGAAGACTATTTTTTTAATTGTTAAAAAAATAGAAGAAGATAAAGTTAATTTTTAGCTAGTTTAATTAAATTATTTTTCCCTGAATATTACATCCATATTTTCGAGCTTGGATTTTCTGTGAATAATTGATCTATAGAGAATGAGTGTAAAAACTTATTTAACTTTTTAATATAATTGGGTGGTGTGGATAATGGTTTCCAACCGTCTGTCCTGTCTCACTTTAAGCCAAAAACTCTGAATGATGTGTCCCTTGCCCTTTGTTCTTTCTCTTAGGTTCAGTTTCTAACAAAAATATTTATAGTTTGCTGGGTTTGTCCTGGTAGACTCATTGACTTTTGTCCAGCTCAACTTTTCCTATCAAATAGACATTGAGAACAGCTATTAAAAGCTCAAACTGTCAAACATCCTTCAGCATCTCTTCCTTCCTTGAAACATTCATGTGGAAATACTCTGCCCCTTCAAATTCTGTTCAGTGTTAGATCCGTGCTTATATGCAAGTACAGAACAGAACTGGCATGGCTGTTTATAGTTCAGTGTCAATATAATATCAAAAAAGAGAAGAAAAAAGCCCCAACCAATAATAAAATGGCTAAATGTCCAGTGTAAATACTTGCACTGAAATCATTCTGCTTATGACTTTCTTTTAAGTTGGGGTTGTTGTAACTGTCATGTTTGATGCAACTGTCCTGTGAAAGAAATATTGACCCAAATGAGCTGTAAAATCTACCAGAAAAGGTGTATAAGGACATTCATAAGTACGGAATTGCTATGCTAGCTGTTCCAATATTTTGATAAAACACAGGTCTAATGGTAGGTTATTTTCTAAGTGAATTTTTATTTCATAGTTTTCACAAGTAAAAATAAAATTTGCATAAAGATTTTCCGGTTAAAGACTCATCAATTAAGAAAAAAATATTTTTATAAGCCAGTAGTTTGAAAAGATAGGATAGAAACTAAAGATAAAATTGCTGTTCTTGCCCCATGAACCCTCCCCTCCAGCTTTTTCAATCTGATGATTGTAGAAGTGACATGTATTTTATGCTTGATGGATGAAAAGAGACAGTAAAAGGCAAGATGAGCTAATAACAGTAAAGTCTGTATTGAATCAGAAATGTGTTGAGGTACTGAGAGGAATCAAGATATGTGCTTCAATCATTAGAGTTTGTCACAAGTGAGATTTGTTGGTTGATGTGCTGTCAAAGTACTGAAAGAGAAAGGTTTTATAACAAGCTGCTAGACATGCAGAAAAAGAAGTTTAGGACCCAAAGGACTCAGTATAAATAGAAGTTATAAAGTGAAAAAGAGTAATAAAGTTGGCATCAAGAGAAGGGCAGTATTGATCCAGACTTTAAAAAAGACAAAACTTTTTCAGACACCTTGAAAAATGATCTTCTTAGTTTTTATTTCCTTAAAAATAATTACTTTTAATAATTATGCATGTCTTTGCCTTTCAGAAGAGAAAAACTCAAAAGCGGTCAAGTTGCATATAACTGTGAACACTATTCTTATCCTATCTGTTTTTAAAATCATAACATATTATATTAAAAATACGGATGCAATACAGTTCTGGATTGGTCTGAGTGTGCACTTTATTAAAAATACACCTCATTACATTGAAAAAATTATCTAATTTATATCTACTGGTAAATCTGTTAGCACTTTTGAAAGCATTTCACTTCATTGTAATATCAGGTTAGTGTTAAATATAGTCCTTTAAAGAAATTACTGATGTCTCCTGAGAAAATTTAACAAAGTGATTTTCTGATTTGAGAGTTTATTCTTCCGGCAGAGTTTTGGCATGTGTAGTGTTGTTCACAAATTCCTGCATGTTCCTTTCATCCACATAATGTATACTGATATATTTTACTTTATAGTGTTTACAAAATCCTTTATACTTATGTTTGATTTTGTTTTGTCTACAAATGCTAGTGGTTGACACAGTGTGCCCTTCTCTACAATTGGAGCTTTATTTTCCATAACCTTGCTCAAGCAATAACCATTAGTGGAGGTTGTGATGGATGTGTCTTGTCCTGATGGCTGCAGCCATTACAGTCGACTCAATCAATGCATTTTGAGGGTGTGATGCAGAGATTAAAAAATCAGACTCAAGAAATGATTACTGCAACAACTAGTCTTAGAGCTCATAGACAAAGAGATATTTGGAATTTTTTTTTACCTGAGAGATGCAAAGGACCTGAGCCAAGAAGAATCAGCAGGAGAGCTGGTCTCTAATAAAACCACAGTGCAATTATTTTTATGAGTGCAGTGGGAGAGAGATAAATCACACAAATTGATACTTGATTTCAAGAAATGGAACTGTAAAGAATGAGAAATTTTCAAACATAGAATGAAGTTGCTCAAAAAGCCTGCATGCAACTGAAGGCTGCTATAAATACTCCGAAGACCAGTTAGACTCTGTGTCATAATTCAAAAAGAAACCAAAGTGGTACAAAACTTCCTCGCATATCTTCCAGGGAAAGTTAAGGAGGCTGTTGCAGCTAATAGTTTGACCTCTAAAAGAGTTGGAGAGCTTGGTCAAATAGGGAAAAGAGAAACACATATAAAAACAACAGGTCAAATGTAAAGAGAAAATTTAGACACCTAAACTAGAAAGGCCAGAACTAAAACTTTGTAAAGCATTGTCAAATTGACAGCAAAACAGTACTTTAAACACATCAAAAGCAGGAAACCACATAGAGAATTGATTAGGATGCTTGATGTAGAGTATATGCCAGGTGATAAGGCATAACTAAAACTATCAATAAATTATTTTTTTCAGACTTAATCTAGGCTGAAGGAGTAGATCAGGACCAACAAGTGACCCTTACTTTCTCTGAAAAAGAGAGGTCAGAGAAGCTGGATCAGACAGAAGTAAATATACAGGAACTATTATGTCATCTTGATGAGTGAGATGTCAAGAAATCGACAAAAACAGATGGCATTCAGTCAAGAGCTCTGAAATATCTCAAAGATGATGCAGCCAGTTGGCTAGACAAAGCATATGACCTAGCACTGCAAACAGCCACCACCAGAGGACTTTGACATTGGCATCATTAACTGTACAAAATCTGCCAACAACGGGATTCTGTAGAGATCAGCAACTGACTTTTGTCACTGGTTTGACAAAAGAATCTGTAATAAAGTAAAGCTTTAGAATCAGTATGGCTTCTGTAGAGTTGTTGAGCCAAAGTTTATGAAGGGGATTCAGTGGGCATGAATTATTTTTAGAAGCATTTCAGAAGATCCCATATCAAAAGTTACAAAAGGGAAAAATATGTCAGGGGATTGGAGAAAGATTCTTCAGTGGATTCAAGTTGATTAAAGGATGGGATGCAGAGGGTTAGGACATAATTATCTCTCTCTAGGGTGTTTCCTTCAGGAGAACTGTTAGGATGAACTTTAATGGCTCCACCAGTACCCTGGAGAACAGTCACACATGCTCCTTTAGGCTTTTTTCGGTTGTCAAACGTATCAGTATCAAAGAACTGCAGACGACCCTCACAAAACTGAGACAGAAGCTAGAAAGGTGGCAGATCACCTTCATAAAAGTGAACCTGAATTGTTAAGGAAAAACAACTTGACCTCAACCACGCTGAACTTGGAACTGGTAGATATGAAGCAGATCTTGAAACCTTCATTCCCAGCTCTCTGAAATCACTGTTTCCATTTGGTAAGAAAAAGGTTGACAGGATATGCCTGCATTTGCAAAACCATGAAGTCAGAGGATTACCTGAACACAAATCCTTCCCCAAAGGTTCACTAAATACTGCAATATCAAACCAGGGGCATGCAATGAAGCTTACAAGAGAATAGTTCATAACAGCCTCAATGATGTACTCAGCAGGTACTGATATTCTGAAATGTGCTGCCACAGCAGGCTGTGGAGACAGAAAATCTTAGCAGGCTCAGAAAGAGATTAGGCACATTTTGTGACAAAGGATTCAGAGATGGGAACTAAAAGGATGGCTGGGGATGCACCCTTATGAGTACAAATTTTAGTTGCTGCAAAAGCAAGAATATGAAGAACTAGTGGCACAAAAGAACAAGGAAGGAAGTAGAACTAGTAACACTAATGTTGTACATAAAAATACAAATATTAGTAATTATTCTCCCAGATTTGGTCCGAAATTCTCTAATAGAATGATGGACTAAAAGGATCCTCAGCAGGTCATTTAGTCTATCTTCTTTAACTAATATAAGGAAATATGCCTTCACCTATACTGGCAGTTGTTTCTTTGATGCTGCGTGTACTACATTCTCTTCCAATTTAGTCTTATAATTAATCATCTTAACAGTTGCAATTCTATTCTCCTGTCATTTAGTGAAAGTGTGCCTTTCCTTATTGGTTCCATCTTTCGACATAGAAATAATTAATTTTCTGTTAATTCTTTATTAAGTATTTAATTGATGAATATATTATTAAGAATATTCCAAACATTGCTTCATGTAAATGGAAATTTATTAAATTATAATGGTTCTTTGCATGTGAGTGACCAATTACTCTTATATTATCCTGCAATTTCATAATCATGTTTTTGTGCATCACATGGTAAACTTATAAGAAACTCATTTTATTTTCTCTTAGTCAAGATCTATCTTTTGACTGCTTCTTCTGATGCTATATCTGTTGTTATAGATGAGGCTAGTTTGACACTTCAATGCTTCCAAGGTTGATAACTGCCCAGCTTTTTATCATACATGTGCTTAAAAGTTTGTTTATTTTTGTATTTTTCAGCTAAAACTTAATGAAGGTAGTTAAGCCTGCAATTCCAGGGATCTTGGCCTCAATAGAAGGCTTTGGGGGCTTGCAAGCATTTTTATTTATGCTATTTTCCAAATTGCTTTTCAGTAGAATATCATGCAGTTTATTGAAATCTTTCATTAGTATGATATATTTATTATATTGTCTATCTTACATGTTTTATTAGAATGATCTAAAATAAACTCATATACTTACAAATTTTAAAATATTTTTATATGGCATTACTTCTCAGTTTCTTCGACATAAAACCTATAAGACTGGAAAATATATATCCAAGATTCAGTTATTACTTGCCAAAGGCAAATTTTTGCTACCTGCGAGAAGTCAAGTATTTTATTACAGGTGCACATTCAAGCAGATAAGAGAAGTGGGCTAATTGATAAGGATCTGATATTAAACCATCCTTACCATTGAATATATAGACCAACTTCATTATTGAGAAATCATAGTATTTTCAATAACTAATTGAAATACAGCAAATATGTCTCCATTTAAAGTGACTTACGTTATAGGAAAAATATTGTATTTAATAGGTTTTTAAAGAAAAATATCTAGTCCAGCACATAGCCAACTATTTTTATGATTTTAAAAATCTTATAAATAAAATATTATTATCAAGATAAATATTCTAATAACACTTCTTCACCGTTAGATAATTACAGTTGAGTCCTGTGTAAATAATAAGTCCAAACCTCTAAAAATATATCATATATTTGCAATGAATAAATTAAGGGCTTTGATTGGGCATGACCTTATTTCTGACTAGGTTGTGCACTCATGATTTCTTTCCAAAGAGGATAGAGTTTGGTGTGTGTCCTGTGCCCTGTTCTTAGTCTGATATTGAGTTGGGATAAACTAGGGCATGTTTTCTAGATAAAGGAACTTGTAAAGTTGTCTTAGTTCTCTATTTCAGACCAATAAATGGTAATCTCTGTTAACAGGAAGATAGAAGAAAGCACAGAGGTAAACCAAGATTAAAAGGGAGTGAAAACATTCATGAAGACAAATTTGAAAAAAAAAAAGGTTAATGTTATATGCTGTCTCACTGTCAATAAAACTTAGGATAAAATGCATTCTTGATGGTAAATTAGGCTAAAGAGTACAACCACTTTATGTCTATTTGCAAGATCATTTCCAGGGCTGAAACAAACACCTGTTTCCAGTCCTGTTGCCTCAGAGATTTAAATGAGAGCTCTTGTTAGTAATCATATGATGTTGCCTATAATTTACTAAAATTAGGCTAAAATCAAATTTTTTCAAACGACACCAAACAATATCCTCCAATTGGATCCTCCAAATGGATCCAGACTGTAATTTAAATGAGTTTGTCTCATCCATCTGTCATCAGACACATCTGGTTTTTAGTTAAAGTGAATATTTTCAAATATTTTGATAGATCTAACAAAATATTTATACTTCAGAAGAAAGAACTTCTATCGTTTTAGTTATACAGTAGTTAACTCACAAATTAAGGATTGGTCATAACTGTTCAATACTTTTGTTAAAAGGTTTATTGAAATCTTCATTAAGGAAAAGTTTGTNNNNTTTGTTGTAAAACAAATCAGATGGATCTCTCTTTGTTTAGTTCTGTGATGATTATAAATATGCACTTGCTAATAAATTTGAAACTTCATGCAGAAATAGAAGAATAAATATTCCCTACATATTTTGGTGCTCTTAAAAAAACTTATGCAATCACACATGGTGATTTTCAGTTTATGTCCTGTAAGGGGAAAAAAAAAGAAAAAAATCTTACTGCAGACTAGAGTATTACACAGAAAGAATTTTTGTCTTGTTTATTTGGAATAAACATGAATTAAACGTAATCTCCAAGTACAGATCTTGTAAATAGAACTCCACAATTTTCTTTCAACTGTGGAACTATTCAATGTTCCTACTTTAGGTGGGGAGCAAAGAGAAGATTTATCTCAATAGTAGTTTAATTTAATATTTTTCAACTGAATTTGGAATCTAAAATATCAGAGATTCAATCATTTTTTTTATACCTTGTAGCTGATATCATTTCAGATTCTGACTTGTTTTGTGTTGCTCCACTTGTTTACTTTCTGAAAAAATTATTTTATGAAGATGTTAATTTTATCTGTAGAAAAACATTGGTCACTAAAGTCAAGGGAATGAAATTTAAACAAAATCTAAGTATAAGAAGCAAGCTACAAAAGTGATGTTCTAAACTGTCATTCCCATAAGTGACCTTATTTGTATATGAAATATTCCTATACTTTCTCTTTGAGAGGGAGAAGAGAAATGTGTGACTTCTACACTGCTAATTGCAGCTATAATTTTAAAGGTATTTTTCAAATCTTGTTTGGATATGTTTTTAGGAAATGACTTTTAGAAATTGAACCAATATAAAAAGCAAAGTATTTAAGGAGTGTTTTCAATAAATTGCAATTATTTTGAGTGGAACTAAAAAATCTTTCAGAATAGGGTTTTAATCTTTTTTTAATATTGAAAAAAAATGAGAAAAAGTTTTGAATTTAATTTTTGAATTGAGCAAAGTCTTAATCACATAAATTTCTGCAACAATACTCTCAGAATGTACTCCTATGCTACAGTAGGAGGAGAGTAAGATATGGATCAGGTATCAGGAACAGAATTATGACTCTACAGAGTATATTTTGAACTTCCCTGTACCCACCCCAAGTCCACCTCTGGCAGATTACTTTTATCAGAATAAGTTTTTGATTCAAAATAATCCAAATTTTCTCAGTGTCTGTGGTAATGTCCCAAATATATCTTTTCACTAAGATGTTCATTAAAAAATACTAACTTGGGTGGATGAAAAAGGCAAGTAAAGGCTCTGAAAGATGGAGAAGACACATTTTCTGAAAGATAGGGAAACCGTTGGGTTAAATTATAATACCTGCATTATAATTATAATATTCTGTAGGACAATAAAAAAGCTACATTGTTTATATTTGGATGACAGATCAGCAGAATAAATTTCAAGTCTTATTTTTAGATTAAATTACCTCATTTGGTTTCTTTGCCTCTTTACCATGTTTCATCATATCAAAACAGTCACATAGACCCCAAGAGTGGGAGCTGCCAGTAAGAATGAAAAACAGGAACCTCACTCATATGTTTATGTTTATGATATATCCAGCCCTAGGTATAATTGTAGAGATAGTCTGTTTTGGCTTATGGGCTACTGGAAATAAAAACCACTGTGACAATCATCTTAAAAACTCCTCCAGGGAAAGAAAAGCTTTCATAATCTACCATTTTGTAAAGAATCTTCTTACATTGCAGGTTCTAGACATTGTCACCGTGGAACAAATACCCCTGTAATGATAAGAATTATTAGAAAAGGTCAGGGCTAGAACACCCCAGAATAAAGACATTTGTGGTTAATATTTTTACTTCTTTTATTTGCAAGAATGGTGCCAGTCTAATTCACTTGCTATTTCCCCCCTCTAAACTCGCTTTACAAAGTTTTCCCCACCTTAATTATATCTCATAAAAGAGGGATTTCTCCCTTTCTGCTTTGTAAAAGAATGTAAACTCATTTACTTGTAAGGAATTTGAGCATACACTACACATTTGGAATCTCTATATATTCAGCATTTACAGGAGTCCTGAGCCCCCTTCAGAGAAATACTTTAAGGGTTGCTGTGAATGTAGATGCCAGTATGTGCAGAGCTAATTCTTTTTCAGATCATGCAATTGTCTGAGACACTGCCCATCACTATTCTACTAGGCTTATTTAGTTCCTACATTTATGGTATGGATGAATACTTTGCATTCACCATCATTTTTCACAAAGCCTCCTTTTTCTTGCTGCCTTGCTGGCTGAATATACAATTTCAACTCATCTAAGTTCAGCTGAGTTCCTTTTCCTGCCATGTCTGGCTCATTTTATTACTTATCCAGTGGATCTTTCTTCTCTTGTCCCTGGTCATTACTTGCACTTTTTTTGCCTCACTGCTACATCGTTGTTTTCCTGGTGATCCCTTCCTATTCTTGCTGGACCTTTGCATTATTTCGCTACTTTTATTCAAATCTAAATTGTCCAGGGACTCTGAGACATCATTTCACTTCATCCTTCCATTGCAAATGTACCACTCCCTCAGCTGTCTTTTACCGCATACAAGGATAATAGTACTCTATTAGTACATATATAATCATGCTTATCCTAGTGAATCAATCAAATGGAATGGTTTCCTCAGAAATTATGAAAAGTGGGGACTAGTGATTTAGCTTAAAACAGTCCTTCAAATTTTTCTTTTTGTCTGGGAAAGAATTACATAAACAGTGGGGGAGAGGAAATTTGATTGCATGATGGAAACTGGAGAAACAAACTCCAGCAGGGTGCTGCCAGATGAATGACTAAAGAAACACTGAATTTTTTTTTTCCTTATTTGTAGTAATCTGTGCTTTTCTGTCTGAGAATGCCAGGTAAAAAATGGAAGCAAATGTGATTTGCAAGCAGATGATATTCGTTTTTTGGTGTCAACTGTACGACTCCAACCGTGGGTAGACTTGCTTTTATAACAAAATGAATTGCACATTGCAGACTAGGAGTCTTCTCATTAATGCTTTTATTACTATTTTCATTTAAATTGATCATTATTATTGAAATATATGCCATTATTTTTACCACATATTTAACCTTATATGAACAACTGGTGCTTAAAAAGCCCATATTTTTGTTCATTCTGAAACTTGAGGACAAAAAACCCCCAGACACAAACTAAATTCTTCTGCTTGACTCTCTGAAGTTCTTTGGGACTTTTAACAGTACTCACTAGCCTCTAGTGTCTGTGCTCATATTTTTCTTTAAGAGAACTCCATATATAATGGCTTTAATGGGATAACATGATAGAGTATGCTAGAGAAACTGATAACATTTTTCAAGGATTGTGACATTGCAGTTTTTGTTTGCAAATATTCAAAAGGATTTGATCAAAGGTGACCTGCAAATAAATATTTTCATATTAGAAATCCATTTTGCAGACCTTTTCACACACATGAATCAATAATTAAGAGTTAGAACCCGCATGATTCCTATTAATATAATAGAGAAGATGATATCTCATGACAATTAAAATGCACATCTCCATATCTGCATTATTTTTCCCCTTAAACTATTCAAACAAATAGTCAAATTTAGTTTGTTTTCTACTGTATTTTCTGAGCTTCATCAAGAAAACAGCTTAACCTCTTAATTATATGAATAAAATGTTCATTGAATGCATAAGAATCCTTAAAAGTTCTATGAATAATGTTTTAGTGGTACAGAAACAGCAGTGATGCTTTCAATTATGATTGTAGGCTGTCCATTTCTCAAGCTGGGAGTGCATCAGCAGGCGGTAATAGCAGATGTGATAATCCAGAAGAAAAATCGCAACAATTCATACACGTATTTTCGCTTTTATATAAAAGCTGAAGTAAGGGAAAATAGATAAACCCATTATGTGGCTTTTTTTTCTTTCTTTTTTTGTGTGTATGAGTTTAGCAGAGGAAATTTAAATGAAACATTATCTACCGTCTCTTACAAAAGTTTTTCTATCTTATATGAGGCCAGGTAAGAGAAAAATGTGCTTTTCAAAAGATATCCACTTATTTTAATTTATTTTAAAATACCTTTTCCCCCTAAAACGAAGGTTCTTTTGGTATAAATCACAACTTCCTTTTTATATCTGTTGCATGTGAGATGCTGTTGGCTTCTTTTTAGAAAATACTTTTATTGTTCTCTTTCCTCCAATCATATCTGTATTATAAAGCGATTTCTTTCAGTCTTCTGACACTTATCAGAGAGTCTCCATGATGGTGGTCAATGTATTCCAAAATGTTGTCTTCAAGAATGGTGAACACTGGGTATTTAATAAAAACCAGAAACTTTTAAGTGATCTGCTGCCTCTTCTCCAAAACATGCTCTAGAAAAGGTCATAGTTTCTCATAGATTCCTAAAAAAAAGTTTTTGAAACCTGAAGTGTGAGATTCTTAACAGTCCTATAATTAATTTTTGTACTTACTATATGAATACCCCATAGCAAAGAATATCTGCATAATACAGTAGTAATAACATATATTGTCCAACTATCTGAGAGAAAACAATCCATGTAATTATACTTTAAATTTTTACATTTTCTTTTTAATGAAAGAGAAGGGAGAATAGTACACAAAACTGATAGGAAGTCTGGAATTTTTAAAAATTAGTGATCTAAACAGATGCCTTTACCAGCATGGTTCAGCTCCTGTGCTAACTAGTGCTCCTGTGCTGTGTTCTGTAAGTCTTCAGATTGTATAGCTCCAATTCTTTAAGGCAGAATATTCACAGATATCCATGAGTCGCCCTTGTGCACAATGTGGGCTATCTTTCTTCCCTGCCAGTCTCTTCCATAAAGCCCAGAAAGGACATATGATGCATAATGCATGTAGTAAACTAGAATTTTTCTCAAAAACTTTTGTAAGAAAAGAGAACCTGGTAGAAAAGTGGGTGAAAATTACATGATAAATATACTCAAAAAGTAATTTTAACGGGCAAAGTTAATTACATAGGATAGAGAATTTACCAAAAGTTTGTGGATGGAGAATTACCTTATCCTTCAAGGTTCCCACTGAATGTAAATTGTGCTTATCTCTCTTTGGTAGAAAGACAAACACATGATGTGTGTTTTTTTAAAAACCCAGATTACCATGCTTGTATCTAGTCCTCCTTTCAAAGCTGCTGTACTGAAAACTAGAATACCAAAGCAACCTCTAGATTTTAATCAAAGTCAGAAAACTGTATGTTAACTCCAAAAACAGATTTGCAAAACTAGCAGCCAAAAAGAAACTAAAGTAAGCTATTTCTTTTTTAAATTGTAAGCTTAAAAACCCTTTGTTTCTGTTTTCAGCTTGTGCTACATCTTAACATCTGGGCAATTATGCAAACCTGTAAATTACGTTTTTCCCCTCTGAGTTAATTGGCATAAAATTATAATGAAAAGAATTCAAAACCTCAGTTCAAAATTGTAGACTCATAAAATGAAATTGTAAGCATACTGATTAGCATGTAAAATTTTAATGAGACTGTGTTTTGATAGCAAAATCTTCAAACTGAGAGAGGTGTGCAGCAACTTTCAGCAAATATTTTGCTTAATTAATGAATTTCAATAATTGATAGTTTTACCCCAGATTTAAGCACCATTACTGAAACTACCTCTCTTCCTTTTTAATGAGACTGCTTTAAAGAAAGTTGAAAGTTGTTTGAAACTTTATCTCTTTCTTCTGAAAAGATTTGGTACAAGAAAGTTGATGTCCAAGTGAAAAATGGAAGTGCAATTAGTGCTTTTAATGTTTATTTTAAGGCCTACTGTGCTGATACTGGGGGTGGGAGAGATCCCAGACTTATGGTCTCTGAAAATTCCAGAGAGGTTGCAACTTTGCTTGAACCTAGCAGAACTTCCATATTATAGTAGAGCTGTTGTCCACTTTTACAGGATTATAGGTGAATGTTCATGCCTATGCTCAGAGAAAATAATTCTGCTGTTACAGATGTCCAAAAAAATAATAAATAGAGGAAAATTCTGATGGCTTTCCTCTCACATACAAAAAAAAAGCCTAAATCACTTGTTAATAGCAATATGTGCAAAGGTTTGGTTAAAAATAAGCAGAAAATTAGCCTTACACATTTTGTTCTCAACGTGAATTGAATGTTGAAGGTTTTAAAACATCAATGAATCAGATTGTTGGTTTTTTTCATTACAGCAGTTGGCATTTCCACTACCACCAAAGATATCAGGGCTATGATGGCCATGTCATGGGCTGTGAGTCCAATGTTATAGGCTCATAGAGCTGCTGAAGTTTGCAGGGACTTCTGAAGACTGCCTAGGCTAAGCCCCTTGCACAAGATGATTGTTCAAAATCATGGCCATTTATCTTTTGAAAATCTCTACAGATGGAAACTGCAATGCTCTAAGCAGCTGTTCCACTGTTGTTGACTCACCCTTAAAGCAAAAAAAAAAAAAAAAAAATTTCTTATGCTTAATACTCATACGTGCATGGTGTTCATTGAAACGAAGAGAAGGACTTTCAGAACTGCTGTCATAATACTTTTGACATGAAGAATGACATGAATAATGACCACTCCTGTAAGAAAAGCTTTTTTTTTCTGAAATTCTTGGTAACTTCTACAGGCCATAAGGGCAGAAATAGATACCTTACCTAAAGACTGAATTAGTAAACTTGGTCTTCATCATTCAATTAATTTGCAGCTGTCCCATTTGTTACCTCGAAATTCAACCATGGAAGTTATGGAAGTTATGCGCTGCATACTTCACTCATTGGGGGGTTTGTTTGTTTGTTTTCTGTTACATTAGTGTGTGTATATATATATATATATATATGTATGTATGTATGTACATATATGTATGTATATAAACTTGGAAACCTCTAAGTGGATATTTATACAAATTCTTCAAAGAACTCCACAAAATCCTTCAGAATCACCACACTTACTCATAAATTGGAATTAACAGATATTATCAATTTTTTTGTTACATTTCAATGAAAACATTTTAAAACATTGAAAAATTATATTGCATATCAGTTTGGAATATATTCAGTCACTGCACTAATCTAAATATAAATCCTTTACTGTGCCTAGTACACCTTAACCTAAAAGAAAAAATTACATTTGTTTAGTAAATGCAGCTTCATATAGTCATGTTTAAATTCAATCAATACATACTGCCTATCACTCCCAATACCATATCCTACTGCTCAAAAGGCTGTGTGGAGCACCAACCACTAGTAGAAGCTGATTGACCCAGGAGAAGGTGGAATACATAATGATGTGCGCCTCTTCTGTCTTGCAGGCAACAGAAAAATGCCTGAAATAGTTTTTAGCTAATTAAAATTAATTTCTACCCCAGGAAAGGTACATTCAGAGATATTTTCCACTTTAGTGCAGTGAATCTTTCATTCACACCATTACAGGCTCTTGGGAATGGAGACATATAAGTATTTGGTTTGGGTCTTCAAATTATGTCTATGGGTAGGAATCACTAGTCTGAAACACTGTCCTATTAGTTTCCTCCTGCTTCACAGTTTCACACTAATGCTTACATGAAAAAGAAAAAGAAAAAAATACAGATGTGCAGCAGCGTGAGCTGCACATCCTAAGCTTGAACAGGTTGTGGCATTTTGTGCCATATGGTATGCACGTCAGTGAAGTGAAGGGCATACCTTGTCACATCGTATCCCATAATGACTTTTTGGGAGTGAAATATCATTTCCAGCTGAGGTGAGCCTTTCACTTCACTGATCTGCAAGTTACATGTCTCAAGTAACACAGCTGTTTTTGGAAACTAACCTCCTGTTAAGTGTGACTTGACAGAAAATCTAGCCTTTGATTTATGAGACCCAATAATTTAACAAGATATAGAACTTCCTAATAGAAATTGTTCAAGATGAAAGTACTTTTATAATGGTTCAGTTGTTCTGATATTATATAAGTTACAATAGCTTCCCTTCAGAAGGGTGATTTCATGTAGCAAAGATAGATGAGTTTATTATTATCGGAAAAATCAGTCTAGGTTTTTGTCTGACCATCCAGAGCTTACCATGAGGTTACCAAAGTAAGAAGAAATCTTCTGTTTGTTGTTTGTGACTCATTCAAAAAAATATATTATCATTCTCAGAAAAAACAAAAAAACTACTTATTTGTGAGTTTTTTGAAGATGCTAGCTAGTGAATTTCAAACATAATCTAGATCTTCCACATTTTCACGTGAATTATCTAAGTCACTGGCTAGCTAAGGACTAGGCAGACCAAACTAGGGAGCCACTCTCTGGGTAAAGAACCTTTCTAATACCCAACCTAAACCTTCCCCAGCTCAGCTTCAGGCCATTGCCATGGTCTTGTCACTCATCATCGCAGAGGAGGGATCAGTGCTTGCCTCTCCTCTTCCCCTCATGAGGAATTTGCAAACTGCAATGGGGCTCTCCCCTCAGTCTCCTCCAAGCTGAGCACACCAAGTGACCTCAGCCTCTCCTCACACGGCCTCCCCTCAAGGCCCTTCTTGACAGACTTCCTTTGGACATTCTCTAACAGCTTTAGATCCTTCTTACACTGTGGTGCCCAAAACTGCACACAATATTCAAGATGAGGCTGCCCCAGTGCAGAGCAGAGCAGGACAATCCCCTCCCTTGCCCTGCTGGCCATGCTGTGCCTGATGCCCCAGGACAGGGTTGTCCCTCCTGGCTGCAGGGCACTGCTGGCTCTTATCCAACTCTTCTTTACTAGTTAAATGGCAGCAGTAAGTGCTTCAGAAGCATAACTTAGAATATTAGATTTGATCTAATTAAATGTAAAATCAGAAAATATTAATTCATTCAGTTTATGAAATGTTACCTTTTTCGTGAGATTCTGAGTTCCATTTTTAAGTTTTTGGGGTTGTTTGTTTGCTTTTTTAAATTTTCACAAGATATTTCAAAGTCCTCAGTTTTTGACATCTAGTTATGGGTGCTGGAGGTTGACAGCAACCTTATTAAGAACCTATTTTAGTCTTTAATTTATGCAAAAGCCCTGCAATACCTCTTTATATCAATACAACTTCTTTTGTCTGACTAAAACTTGAAGTTTAACATTCTTTTGTTCTAAAATGTCTTTAAAATATATGGTCATAATATACACACTACAAACTTCCTTACAGATCTCACGTATATGTAAAATATATTTCATTTTTGCATAACTTTACTTATTCATCATCAGACTATGGATAACTATGTAGATACTTTAAGTGAAATATTTTATTGAGATTGTATAGAAGAAAGCTCTAAAACTGGATACCGTGAGCCCATTCAGTCTTACTAAACAAGTAACCCCAAATAATAAATCAGAGTAACTCTAGCAATCACATTAGAGACAAATTGTTTACTAATTTGTGAAGTCAGATGAACTTTGAGAAGAGAACATGAAAATAATAATTTAATTAATATAAGGAATTGATTCATTTTCAGAAAATGCTTAAAAACTAGCTCAACTCCCATAAAAAGTTAAAATATATGAAGGTAGCAATAGATTTTATCCAAGTTATCATTGTCTGTTTTGATGTACAGTATATAAAAGCCCTACTGTCATGTAGGTTATTCCACTTTGTAAAGGATTTCATGCATGTGAATGGAGTTCTATGCAAATTTTAGTAGAATTGTTACCATATGTTGAAAAAAAGGTTTCGTTTCCCTAGGTAAGGGAACAACTTCTACCATTCTAAAAGGAACTGGAAGATATGTTTTTTTGTGTATTTACTCCATGGTTTTCCAAATTTCCTCCCAACTACATTAAATTGAAAAGCTTTACATGAATTAGTATAGAATATACCAATATAAAAAAAAAGAAAACCAGAAACTCATTGTAACTAAGAGAACCCTGATGTGAAGGACCAGATGCAGAGTTTTCATCACAGATGTTGACAGGATGCCCTGAGATGCTCTGGTGGTATCTCTCAGAGACCCCACATGGTGCAGCAATGAGTGCAGAGCCCCTCTCCAGACTCTGATGGGGGTGTTTTTATAACCAATGAACCATGAGAGTTGAACCTATTGCAACTTTGGAAAGTGATGGCATGTTTTTTTAGGGAGTAGTACCAATACACTGATATTCAGAAGAAAATCCAATTGTCTGTCTGAGAGCAAATAAAGGCAGCTGTTAATTTTTCTTTATTCAAACAGCAGTCAATCAAGGGTACTACTAGTGGAACTAAGCAGTCTGCTTTGCTGCTCTCACTTTTACTATAGAAGCTGTAGATTTTGTGCACAACCAAAGGGAAGTCCAAATTTTTGCCTCCTAAATAGAAACAAATAATATAAGCTGTGATTGAAGGCAATGATTTAAATTGAATGTAGGGTTTTACTAAAAAAACGGGTGTACAAGACCAGTTAAATACCATGCCAAATCTGATTATTTGCCCTGTTTATATCTCTGGCAAAAATTGAAATGCATCCTTATATGGAAACCATATAAGGAACAAAAGTGTCATGGGTGTTTAACTGTGTACAGATAATATTCATCATTTTTGCCAACCTCTAAATGAAGTATAGCCAGTCTTCAAGATCTAATAAGATCTGACATATTAATTATAGGGTTGTTTTTGTTTTCCAGTTTTAATTTCAGGGCAACTGTAGTTCAAGCATAGATGTAAATATCAGCACTATTTTGGCAGATACAATTGCTCCTGGCACATCAATATAATAAAACTAGACCTTAATGAAACTGAAGACAACTTGAGCAGCAGCTCTGCACCAGATTTAGAGATGGTTTGAAAGTAAGTGTAGCAAAAACTGTTTTACTACAGAAATGGGAACTTACCCATTTCTATTATCTTATGTTTTTAACTCTCTACAACACTACCACGTTCCTTGATGTGGTGCTATGATGAAGATTATACCCAATTCCCTCCATGCCAGGGAAAATGGAGCACTTCTTACTGGTACTCCAAGGTACATACCATTGGTTCATAGTGACAATCACATGGTTTAAAGCAGAGCAGAAAGGAATAAATGCCCACCAACTGGTGACCCAAAGGCAAAGCCTGCTGCAGCATAATTCAAGGGGGATCTTTGGCTCTTCCATTAGTCTCAAAGTTGTATCCACTGTTTTCTAAGGTTCTTTCTTCAAAAAAATAAAATAAAGCTCCTGAACATAGTGAAACTCATCTACCAGCGGTATCTGCCTACGACTCGATTTACATCCATCTCAATTAATCTTTTTTTCCCAATGTAACTGAAAATTTATGTTTACCAAAAACAAACAAACAAAAATGCAGATTTTGACAAACTTCATAGTAGAGTGTGGTTTCACTATGAAAATTATTTCAGTTCCACAAACACTCATTTTAAAGTAAAGCATCTGCTACTAAATTTTGAAATCTTACTAGGTTGCAGTGACTTTTCATCAAGAAATGAAGATAAATAGAAAATTTGTTGCTCACAACTCTGGGAATAACTCACTTGCTTCTGCTATGATTAAAAATCCTGGGACAGATTTCCACATGGCCTGGTTATTTCCTGCAGGTATGTGGGTTTTGTTCAGTGCTTTATTCAAACGTTCAGTGGAATGTTTAGGGTTGTATTGAATACTAGAACTTCTGTGAAATTTTTGTGCCAGTTATGTGCTTTTGCATTTAAACTCCCCTGCAAGTACATGTTGTGTGCATCCTGTAATTCTGGTTATCAGTTAAACTAGACTGGAGGACACACTGTCACACTTTTGCTCTTATCTGGATCACATTTTTTGGTTTTGTTTCTGGTCAAAAACCTAAAAGAGAGTGGCTCTGTGGCCAGATCAAGGCTTCACAGAGAGACTGAAGCTTATAAAAACCATCAACTAGACCTGGAAATAAGGATTTAAAGCTAATTTAGATTTTCTTCCTGTCCTTTACATGATAAATCTCATGATATGCATATGCAGTCCTCACATGACAAGAATAAAAGCAGCATTCTTCAAGACAGCTAGCAAAGGCAGATGATGTTTCTTCTCTATAGATCAGAGACAAAATATGACATAAGGGAATAATTTTGGAAAATCTGCTGGGCTATGTATCCGTAGCCTTTGGAACTAAGAAAGTTTTAACAAAATAATTGTAAGAAAATGTCAGTAACAATACATCTGAAATAATAACAAATTCTAGAGGAACCTTTATTTTCTGAAAGCTTTGAGTCTCATAACTATGAATTTTTTCTCATGTTGATCATTTGTCATTGAAAATGTGTGAAAGAGACCTTAAAAATATAACATGCAACTTCTTATCTGAGTTCTGTACTGAGCAAGGAAAGATGGAGCAATTAAAAAACATGTTCCATCACTGAAAATTCATGGTTGGAATTTAAATTGGATTTCAAGATCAGGGGAAATAATTTCATAATGAGTGTTAGTATGCAAAAAGTCATAGAAAGTTAATGGACTTTAAAAACTGATACATTGCTCTAGAAGACTCATTAACAGGTTCCTTGACTTCATAAGAGAAATAACTAATGTTAGATGCATTGAATTAATTAAAAGAAGATGCTCCCAGTACAGAGATATATATGTAGGGAATGACAGTGATAAACTATGAATTAAAGAAATAAAATGGAGTTAATGTAAAAAAAAAGAATCTTGAATTAAATGTACCTTGATAAAACTCTTCTGTTTAGGTTGAGAAGTTTTTGATAGCAATTTTTTAACTCCTCTGCAATTTTCACTTCTGAAATTGAATGAGACAGTATTGAAGCCTTAAAAGTTTTCCAGTTATTCCTGAAACTCTATTTGAAGGAAAAGGTGGCACCATGGTAACATATCTGCATATTTAATGGCAGTGCTGCCCAAACTCAAGAGATTGCAATATTATACCTGAAAGAGAAAATTACTTAGCTGTAATTTTGCTCTTTAAAGAATCTCATTATACAGGTTCTCATTATCCAACCTCAAAGCTCTACCATGGGAGCTGGAAGGATTATACCTGTTCTATTAATTTAACAGGAATAAATGGGCACTGAAAATCAAAGGTGTCACTACTACACTGATAATCCTCTTGATTCAGCAATTCAGGTGAATTAATGAAAAAAATTAGAATTCACAAGGCAACAATAAACAAAATATACAACATTTGGGAATGTTGTATCAATAAACTATCAATATATAACAAACACACTTTAGATACTCCTTTCTAAAGATGATGGCTATTCTCCTAATTGTAGTAGGCCAGAAGAGAGAGAAACATAAACACATTTTTATCAGTAATCCTGTAAGTGACGTAGTTAATAATTTCACAGTCTATTAACAATAAAATTATTTTACATATATAGAATTCTCTTCAAATAACAAACAAAATTATGTTACATTTATAGAACTCTCTATCATCAACAAGTGCTATCTTCATAATGAATCTTGAAACTTGGTAAGAACATGAAAAGAAACTCTGAATCAGAAAGAATAACATAAAAATTAAGCCATAAAAAACACCCATAAAATCTATTCATATAAATTGAAAAAAAAAATCAAATACTTCTTGTGGTGCATTTTATTTACACCAGGGAAATCTTATTCCAGAAATCAAGTGTCCAAACATCCACAGTGCTCCTACAAAGTGCAGCTCTGGTAAACAGAATGTGAACTGATCTTAACAACTGAGTACAAGAGGTAATTACTGCAGAAATTTATGTGAAATAGTTAAAATTGATTAAATGAGCATAATTGCATCATACCTGACCAAACTACAGGGAAGGTTGGATCTTTCCTCCAGCTCTTCTACAATTCCATTCTAATTTTGACCTAAGGCTCTATGCAATTACAGTAAAACTTCCAACACCTGAGAGCCATTTCAATTCCATTCTTCAGCTTATAGCCAAACTGAGAGGCTCCTTGATTCTACTCAGGGATGTAAATGTCACATGCATGAGAAATAGGCACAGTCGTGTTATCAGCACAAATAAATAATTTGATGTAAAAAGTATGAAACAGAAATGGATAATCATATTGAATTTTATTGGTGACAATGATAGAATATAGGATAATTCAGATAAGGACCTACTTGAAATTTGACAGCTGATGTGAAATATAATAAAAAAAACAGAGAATATGTCAAAGATCAGAAACATACATATTGTCCCAGACTGTGTCACCACCCTGTACTATTTAAAATACATAGGTAGTGTGAGACTGTCTCTTAGAAGTTTTAAAAGCAGATTTAGTTCTGTGCATTTTCCCCTTAAGCACTTAAGTTGTTGATCACGCACCCTCCTTTTCTGGAAAATAGTTAACACTGCATTCGTGAGGGATACATAAAGACACACAAGCAGAGATGAGCTTATTACTCCATAAAATTATACTGGTATTTCTTATCTTTTACAAACTTGTTTTTCAGTCATCTGTCTTATTTCTACAGAAGAATTCTATTTCTCATTTTAACTAAGGAATGATATATCTCTAAGATGTATTCTGCCACTGTAAACAAAAGAAAAATATATGTGAATGACAAAAGAAAGAACAAAACCAACAAAAAGTTTAAAAATACATAAAAGAGTGTTAATTCTTATTACAATTTGTGGTTATTTTTGGAGGGTTATCTGCAATAAAATTTACCAAAAAAGAAGTTTTATCGCCATCTCATAGAGAAATAACTGGCCAGGTATAAAAATTTCCTATGATGGACTCCAAGCAAATGTGTTCGTAATACAGCATTCTCATTGTCAGCTATATGTTTTACAGAAAAAAATTTAGAAGGAAATAATTAGTGCAATGACTATTTATGGATTTTTGTCTGAAGTGCATAAAAGCCTTCCCATAAATAGATTTGGCCAATTAAAGTTATTTGATGCCCACAATAATAGAAATTAGCTAGGAAGCCAAGTAATCAGTTGTAGGTTTTTTGAAACGGTATGGTAATTTTAAAACAGACTTTAAAATTCAGTATTGCTGCCCATAATTGCAAAAGCTTGGCTAGGATATCCAGTGCTTAGAGTTCTGCTGGCAGTCTATTGCAATGGCCACATTCACATCTCACAGCAGGATCCCACTAGAAGGTCAGTCATGCATAAAGAGGTGAAGTATTCTCACAACGGGAGCACAATCTTGTGGAACAACTGGCAGATCAGCAGATTCCACTTGTTCAACCTTAATAAAGACTCACAGCAGTAACTCTGTTTAACCAGCAGAGTTCAAAATCTGAAACCTTGTCCTCAACAGAAATTGTCCACAGATTGCTTCTGACACTGGCCCCACAACACAATAACCAATCAGTTCCTGCCATGCTGCACTATTACCTTGCTGACCCATTTAATAATGGATATTAAAAGGTCCTTTTTGGTGTTGTGAGAGTCAAAAAGGTCAAATGGGAGAGTAATTCTACCCTTACAATTTTGGAAACCCATCACTGGCTTTTGTAAATGTATGATATTCTTATGTAAATATAGTTATAGCAGTAACTAAAGGGAACTAATACTAGAAAAAAAGTGATGCTGGAGAGATTGCAAATATTTAAAACTACTTTATTTGAGAATACTCCATCTAAATATTACAAGTGAATTAGCATTTTTGAAATATTATTGATGCAGATTTTGCTGATTTTTTGTTTTGTTTTTTGTTTTTGTTTGTTTTTTTTTTAAATGTACATCTAGCTTAAATGAAGAAGCAAGATTCTGTTTTTCTTTTCTCCTCTATTTGTATCATGTTTGTGCAATCTGAAATTTTGATTTTAACCAGGTTCCATTCATAGCTGACCAGATACAGAAAGAAAAATTGGGATCTCTGAAGTTCATTATCACTACTCAAAAGTGACTTACAGTACCAGAAAGAATTCATTTCATTCTTTTTTAATTTCTAACAGAAAACTGCCTGTGTGACATAAAACCACATTTCAGAGATTGTTAAATACAGAAGTACAAACATTTGTTCATGGCTTTCATTAGCAATATTTACAATTACTTCACCAGTTGAAATCATATCTAAACCATTCTCATTTTACTATGATAAGTAACATATTCAATAAATTGTATATGCCCTCAGAACATCATTAACAGCCTAAAGAAAAATAGAAATGGTTTCTTAGCTGTGGCAGAGAAGTACAGTCTGATGCTCAAGGCGAGTAGAATGCATTGAGAACAATAAAATTTGTTGCCTACCACAGTGGTCTTGGAAAAAATTTAAAGGAGAGAATACACCTGAACCTAGATGAAGAAGCTTTGTACAAAATAAAATGATTCATTTTATGTTAAAATGGTACATAGAAGATAGGACCTACCTTGCTAATACTTCTTGGCATATATTAGAAGTGATGGGTCTTTTTCCTTAATTACGGTGTAGTGAGCTGTTATTGCTTGAAGAGTGGCACATATTCACAATGAAAGATCTGCCTTATTAAATATGTCTGGGGGAATGCTACAGAGGAACTCAATAATGCTACTGTTGATAAAGGATTCAGCCATGAACTTTCCATCCACAGCTTGCTGGGATATTACTGCATACAGGTGCTACATTAAGTTATCAGAATCAATGCTGAGCAAAGATGGTGGTTTTGCAAATGCAGCACTCTGCAGCAATATTAACTGCTGTCCAGAAAGCAACACATCCAAGTCTGCAGCCAGGCTGTTGACATTTGTGCTTGTTTGAGCCCAGTACTGCACCAATGGAAGCTTTTTAATTCTGGTGGTCTTCACTAGAGTTGCTCTCTGCTTCATGTTCCAGTGTGCACTGCAGGTAGGTCTCATTGATCCTGGATGAAGCTGATGAGTTAATGAAGTTGGATAAAGCTCAGAAATTTGAAGATTCCTTTGTTTTTATTCTCTATGTTATTGTAGTGTGCTTGATTCTGCTTTCAAGACTATTCTGCATTACAACACAGCAACTAATACTGATAAAAACATTACGTAAATATTTAAATTTTAAATAAGCATTTAAGTAAATATTTATATGTTGACTAAGTTGAAAACAAAGAGAAAATTTGGAACCAACATGTAATATGTGCATAGCACCTCAAAGTCTGTTGTTTCTATTTTCCCCCTTTAAGTGTAAAAAATAAAAACAACCAAACCAAACAGAAAAAACCAATCACACAAAACTCTGTAGATATAATTATGTTAACGAACAGAAATATATACT
>JANRGV010000084.1:49472997-49485021 GCA_024734035.1 Alethe castanea
AAATATGTCCTGTATACCTTTTTTTTCTATATTAATATGAATAATTTAATATCAGGTTTTTAAGAGCTATTTTTAGAATGTTTTTATATACAAAAATTCATTTGCAGAGTTCCAATGTGGTCAGTCTTTTTTTTTTAAATTTCCAAAGTTATCTTTTCCTTCTCCAGAAATTTCATGCACTTCGGAACTTCCATTTTTCATTTGGTACTACCCACTTCTTTTCTTGTCTGTTAAAAATAGTTATTGTTGCTGTCATTTAATTTCTTCCTCAGAGTTTTTGCTTACAGTTTTCTTCTTTCTTTGTAATAAAAACATTAAAACTCTCACGTCTATTCACATTCATATTTACTTTCCAACAAATTCATTAGTGATTTTCTTTATTCTCCAAAAATCATCTCTTTGAAATAACAGCATTGAGTGAGACAATCTTCTCTTTATTCATACTTAATGAAACCAGGAGACGATTTTTAATTCTTGGGCAAAAGCTAATCTAATTTCCCTTCTACTTTACTTCTTAAAGAGCAACCATTTCGTTACATGGTTAATAGGTCAAAACCAAGCTAAATAGGAAAATGTGATTAATTGATTCGAGTCCCTTGTCAACTAAACTGGAGTCATAAAGTCAAGGACATTTTAAGATACGTTTGGAGAATCAGGTGAAAAGAATCTAATCACTGGGCCATTCAGTTTTTTGTATATTGTGTAAAAACCTTGTCCTGACCATAGTGATTCAATGACAGAAAACACAGTCTGGAACATTGTCTACAATCACTAACCCTGACGACGGATGATACCTTTTCTGTATTTCATATAGCCCAATATGCTTCGCATGCTTCAGTTTTCCCTTTCTGTTTACAAATTCACATGTACCCATATGCAAATGCAATGTGGACTTCCAGCACCTGGTGGGAGAGTTTACAGAAGACATATTAACATCCTATTAAAGAAGCAAGCAGAGGTGGACGATACTCCACTACTCTTTTTCCTCTTTTATGGATCATCATGGTTTGACAAGGTTGGCTAGATTTTTTGAAGCAACAAATCCATTAAGTTAATTTAGGAAATATTATCTAGAAGTAATACAGGTAAATAACAAATTGCAGTTATCTCAGCAAGAGAAAGATGTTTAAAATCATAGAATCATTAAAGTTGGAAAAGATCTTCAAGGTCATCAAGTCCAACCTTTGGTCATCAGCATGTCAACAAAAACAAACAAAAACATAGCACTAATTGCCAGGTCCAGTTGTTCCTTGAACTCTTCCAGAGATGGTGATTCTACTGCCACCCTGGACATCTCCCTCTGAAGTTTGACAACTGTTTCAATGAAGAAATTCTTCCTGATATCCAACCTGAACCTCTCCTGGCACAGCTTGAGGCCATTTCCTCTTGTCCTGTCGCTGGTTGTCTAGGAGAAAAGGCCAATTCCCATCTGGCTACAGTCTCCTTTCAGGAATTCATAGACAGTGATAGGATCTGTCCTCAGCCTCCTTTATTCTAGACTAAACAACCTCAGCTCCCACAGCCACTCATGATTTTCTAGACCCTTCACCAGCTCTGTTGTCCTTCTCTGGACTCATTCCATCACCGAAATGTCTTTCCTGAGTTGAGGGGCCCAGAACTGGACACAGCTCTTGAGGTAAGGCCTCACCAGTGCTCAGTCCTGGGGAGCAACCACTTTCCTATTCAATTTTTTTGAATTTGTATCACACTAGTTTGTTTTCACAGAATCACAAAATCACAGAATAAGCTAAGTTGGAAGGGACTCACAAGAAATCCAGCTCCTGACCCTGCACAGCACCATCCCCAAGAATCATACCATGTACCTGAGGGTATTGTCCAAACAGTTCCAGAACTCTGTCAGACTTGGTGCTGTGACCACTTCTCTGGGGAACCAATTCAAGCACCCAATCATCCTCAGATGAAGAGTCTTTTTCTAATGCCCAACCTAAACCACCCCTGACACAATTTCAGGCTGTTCCCTTGTGTCCTGTCACTGGTCACCACAGAGAAGAGATCAGCGTCTGCCCCTCCTCTTCCCCTCATGAGGAAGTTGTGGACTGCAGTGATGTCTCCCCTCTGTCTCCTCCAGGTGAAGAGGCCAAGGGATCTCAGCTGCTCCTTATATGGCTTCCTCTCAAGACCCTTTGCCATGTTCATTGCCCTTGTTTGGATGCTCTCTAACAGATTTACAGTGGTACCCAAAACTGCACACAATATTCAAGGTGAGGCCATCCCAGTACAGAGCAAGAGAGATAATTCCTTCCCTTGGCTGTTGAGGCACATTGCTGACTTATATTCAACTTTCCATTGACCAGGATCCCCATGCCTATTTTCATGGTAGTGCTTTTCCTGAAGCATATTTCTTAAATCCATTATCCCTTAAAACTGTGACCATGAGTGATAGAGCTTTTAAATTTCATCTTGATTAGGGATGCTTATAGGCACTCTCAGTAAGTACTGACCCATGGTCGTAAGACCAGCAGTAGACATGGTGGGTTACTTATCAGTGTATGTTTATCCCAGCAACTCCTTCAGTACTGTAGAAACTTTATGGGACATTTTTTAACATTTAGGAGCAGACATGAACACTGAAGATAATGTGTGGAGAAGAAAAATTGTCAGTCAGGAAAGAATGATGTTTCTTTATTGCATGACTGTTATAATGAATTTTCATATTAATGAAAATCCTTGCCCTCTTAGAACACCCTAGTGAATGTCCCTTGCAGCAGAAAGGTCAGGTTATAAGATGTGACTAATATTATTGTCAAAGAGCTCATATATTTCAATGCCATTTTTATTGTGCCTTTGTTTGGCCCATATTGGGTGAGAGCAACATGATTTTTCATCCTTTTTAAAGAGTAGATAATGGATAGCACCCATTTAGAGGCACAATACTTTCATTAAAAGCATTCTGTGCTAGATGGATCATACCTATCTGTTTCCTTTTTTTTTTTTTTTTTCCTGTGACAAGTTGCTTAGGGACACTAGGCTGCTGACAAAGAAAGATTTCTCAAACAAGGTAATGTACAGAAGCCTGTGGGTAAGTCAAGTACTTCTTCCCTATTCATTCTGCTTTTGAGACAGTATATGTATTGCTTACTATCTTGACAGGCATCCTTACCCTGAAGGCAGTGCATCAGCAAATGTCAGGTCATGCGGGTAGCCTCTTCAGTGGCTAACTGAAGGGGGTTACTTCATAATGGTAATGTCACCATGATTGATATAAAGACATCTTCTGTGTGAAGGCAAGTACTTGGAAGATGCCTATAGGTATATGCTGTAGATAAATCACAACCTTGTTTCAAGCCATTTTTATGGAAGAGCAGACTAGAGAACAATTCACTATCAAGTCCAACTAGATAGAAGTGAATTGGGTGAGATCTGCATTCAATTACAGAAGACCTAAAAGTGAGAAGATTAACTATTCTATGCTAGAGAAGAACATGAAGCTTTTTGAGCTTAGAGATGCCACAAGGAGTATTGGATACTCTTACTCCATACTAGCTGAAGAGAGAAACATGAAAGTCCAGAATTCAGCCTGAAGAAAAACTTTCGTTTGTAAACAGCCTTGCTTATGCACACAAACATAATCTTCCTAAACAAAAGTTTCTTTTTCCTTCTGGGAGAAACAAACTAACTTTTGTTATATATTCTTTTGTTGTTTTGTTTTTTGTTTCAAGGACGAAAGAAATCTAGAGGTACTAAGCTGAAAAAATCCTCTCCTGCTTCCATCTTAGCAAAAATTTTCTGTGCAGATGTGTGTGTTCCTCATGTGCAGTGTTTTCCTTCACTATTTTTTCTGCCAGTATCTATTACCTAGAGCAATACATGTGCAAAGTATGAAAATATGAGAGTATTATAACATTTTGTAACCACAGTGTTTTTGAATGTTGTAGTTATCTACTATAATTGTCTTGAATTTTTACTGCAGTAAAAATTCCTTGAACTAATTCCTTGAACTGTAGCTATAGTACAACACAACAATGCAATCTTGGACTTTGTAAAGATAATTGTTTCTATCACGACTCAGGATTCAGCTATTAGTCCAGTGGAGTGGGCATTCAGGTACTATCGACTTAATTTCTCCCATTATTGTTTTTTCCTCTTTTGATGGCTAGAGATATTCAAACACTTTTCTCTGAAAGGCAGAGAGGTGTGGCAAAATAATCACAATTCATACATCAGATGGTATTTTTATTTTTGAAGTGCTTTGACAACAGAGAATTTTCAGATGCAAGGGCTGCTCTGTCCTGATGAGACCTTGTTGACATTATTACAATGACGTGGTCCTAACTATATGTTACTATGAACCACTATTTCCCTAAAACCCAGCATATTCAGTTACCTAGGAGTAATAACAATAAAAATGGACTTCTTAATCTGCTTACAAAATTGAAAATTCCATATTACGCTTCTGTTAACTCAGTAAATATTTAACCTATATTTAACTGGTTTAAGAATTATAAAAATGGTGAGTACATTAAGGTAATATAGGGGACCGGATTTCTCTTGGAAACAAAACAAGAACAATGATCTTTTATGCATTTTTCAAACTAGGAAACCAACCATGCGTAAATCTGGTCTTGGTCTGTTGAGACAAACTTGCATTACGGCCTAATCTATTTCAGGCTCGTAGACCTTTTGGTAAATCAGGTTAGAGAAAAAGGACTACAACATGTGTGAGTTTGGGACACAGCGGGAAAAAATTAAGAAAAAATAAGAAAAGGATACACTGAGGAAAGCTTGTAATTCAGACACAGCACTTCTGGGAGACAGGATTTGTGGCCAGAAAAACATCCATCACAGTGAGGAGATAGAACTCAAGTGCATATCTCACAGTGCTAATCTGACTGAGGAGCTGGACTTATTTGAGCAAAACCCAAGAAAAGAAAACCAAAGTGCATTTGGCAGAAGCTGAGAAGGGGTTTAAGGGCAGATGGTAAAAGAGATCTGGTTTGAAAAAAGGGAAGGGACTCTGCCCATAGTCAAAGAAGACAATGAAGAGTAAATTCAGATAAATCCTTTCACTTTCCTTTAACACGTTCTGGATTTATACTGGGGCTGTCCAGACAGATTATGAGTCTCTTCTGGAATGACGCCACAGAGTCAGCATGGATCATTTCAACGCAGAAAATTTCTGAATAGGTTTAAGCTCTCCTGTAATTAATCCTAATGATGGTTGGAGGGCGGTGTTTATGAGTGTGAAATGGAGCCTGGGGTAACAGAAACTCTCTTGATAATGTATTGAAGTAGAAGCTACTATAGAAATGGAAGTGGCTGTTATGCAATGTCAGCCTCAAGACGTGAACTAGTATTTAACTCTTCTCATTCATTCTAAACTTCTTTCTTATTTATTCCTTGCTGCGAAACATTGTATAGTTTGGGTCCATTGTATAGTTTTGGTACTTTTTTCGACCAACTTTTCTAAAAGTGGTCCTGCAAATCAAGATTATAGGGGGCTCCAAGTAAAAAAATAATTAAAATCTTTTACTCTGTGGAATTTGAAACATTGTACTGAATACAAATGGTCAAATTAAATATCACTCAATATGATGCGCTGTGGATCACTGCAAAAAAAAAAAAAAAAGAAAAAAAGAAAGAAGATACTTCTGGAAAAGAAGTCTAAATCTAAATTGTTCAAAGGGAAAGCCAGAAAGGCAGATTCCTTGAAAATAAAGCTGAAAACAGAAATGTAAAGTCTGCATTCCTTGTTAAGATAAAAAAGACTCTTCTCTCATAAATGTGGAAGCCAGGCCATCATGGCCATTTATCTTCTGTTGAAAGCAGCAGTTTATCAGCTCTGCTTTGCCCTCTCTGCATTTTTTCATTCTATGCAACCAGTTGACTTCCCTAAGGTTTTGCCCAGCCAGTGGAAAAAATAGCTTTCCTTCTGCTATTTATCTTTAAGCAAACATTTTTCCATATCAACTTTACTCAGTTCTTATCCTGCACTGCTCATTTCTGGGCATTTTATTTTGCTGTTACAACATAAAGCACTGAAAAATCTGAACAGTTCATTCCATAAGGGTTTGTGGGGACAGCTCTGTGGCTTTCATGAGAGTTGCTGTCCTTCAGCTCGCTTCAGTTACATTTAGTTTAAACTTGCACTGTCAGAACGAAACAGATGTTATAAAGAAATATTTTGATATTATTATTTCACAAAATTTCAATGACAAAGAAATACAGATGAATACAAATATCAATTGACCTAAGCCTATCTAGATATTCTTGGCTAGAGTTGGATTCAAATTGGAAATATTTGCAAAGGGGGTCTGTGTGTGATTTTTAAAATGTGCTGGTTCTGCAAAGCAAAGATTCTAAGAAAAAAAGAATTCCAATATTGTAGAATGTAAATCACTTAGAAAATAGGAATCTTCGGAGACAAGATACCAGAGAGACAAATATAATATAAAGTTTTCCCAGACATATTATATCAGCATATTCAAGCCCAGATTAAAATTTCTGATGCCATCTCAAAGCTCCAGTTAAAGTTCTTTTTCAACATCTCAAAAGTATTCAATTACCATTGAGTGGCAGGGCTTCTTTAACATGATGCTGTGGCTGAAATTAGTTTCCCAGGAAAGACACGAATTGATGGATTTTGATTAATTGTGGAGGATAAAAACGGGTGCTTAGCAATGTCTCTGGAAAGGTAGGTCCCAAGATCTGAGGAGAAAATCCTGCCTAGAATTTATTTGAAACTAGGCTTTTCTATGTCTTTCAAACAATGTTTTGGGGTATTATTTCAACTGCAAACCAGAATGTTTTCCTTTGAATTGTATGTAATTATTGTCATTTTCAAGGCAGTTTCATTGGAGTTGTTAAATATTGGTATACATCATGCATTTTTTTCTTTTATAGACTGGACTACACCGCAATAACTTAATAATTCAACTAATAATTGAATCACTTTCACAACATTCTCTTCATTCTATCCACCTTCATCTAGAAACTAACAGTACTTTGACTGGAAATCTTCAATGCAACATCTGGTATGTTAAGCCTGATGAATGCCCCTCTTAAAGTCACTTACTAATCCAGCCTGCAATTCCATTCATGATCATTTTCTTAGGGACAGTCATAATGGTCAGAAAAAAATGCTAGCAATGCAAGAAGAGGGAACAGGAATATAGTCAGTATAGAAATAAACATTCCTTCTAATAGTGCCTGTCCTAGTGATTGAAACATTTAAGCTATAAAGACTATGAAAATGTTTCTCTCTATGTTGTATTTTAAGGCAAAAAGATATTAATCCAGAATATTTTTACTAATTTCTCATCAATAATATTTAAAAAATAATTTTAAAATAAAGACAGAAATGTTTGTAAGAAGAAAAATA
Source organism: Alethe castanea (assembly GCA_024734035.1). Taxonomy (NCBI): domain Eukaryota; kingdom Metazoa; phylum Chordata; class Aves; order Passeriformes; family Muscicapidae; genus Alethe; species Alethe castanea. The sequence continues at coordinate 49,480,337 of JANRGV010000084.1, forward strand.
TATCCCAGATACAAAACCAGCCATATACCAGTGCTAGAATTTAGTGACAATAGAAAAATTTTGCTGCCCATCATTGTCACCCTGGAAATACATGAGCATAGCTGCACCACCCAGAAGTGACAATCAGACATGTTTAACCAAAGAATGGGTTTTCACTTCATAAATAAGATTTTCTTTTCCTGCTTCTGAGAATATTCCTTCTGCCTTTTAAGTTAATTTATAATTGTACTTTTTTTTACTTCACTATAGAAATTTGTGGGATTTTGCAGTGAGCATACTTTGTATCTAAGTCTCTTCCATTACTTTTTGCTGTATCACAAGGTTCTTATCTCCGTTTCTCTGTTATTCAATAGTGGCATAATGTATTTTGGCATTTAGAAAGATCATTCAGTCTTTTTATGACTTTTATGCATATGATAAATCACTCTGGATGGCAGTTTTTTCCAGTTCAGAGCAGTATTCTCGTCCATCTCTGCCTAGTTTATTGATAACTATCACTGGGTGAAGAGCTGGCAGAATCTCCATCTAGCTCAAACTGGAATAGTACAAATGAATACTTCAAAATATAAACTCAGCACTGAAAACATTTTTAAAATCTCATTTTCTGTTGGATAACTGAAGAAACATTTAGATCTTTCAAGGAATACACAATCTGGACTATAATATTATTTCATTTCACTACTAGTTTGGAGTAACAATTTTAAGACTATAAAGCTTGCAGAGCTCCCACTAGATGGCTTTGCAGAAATAGTATTTTAAATATTTAGAGGGATAAGATTTAAACATATATTAGATAAACCAGGCTTTTACTGGTGTGAAAAGGTGATCATTGCAACAAAGGGGAAAGAAAAAAAAATGCAGGAAATTGTTTCATGTGAAACATTTAAAAACCAGTCTCAGAATAATGGATAGATGTTTCTGCAGTGACTAGAAGAAGAGTGAGACATAAAATATTGTACAACTTTGTAGCATGTGAAGTTAATTTTACTTGTCTGCTTTATTGTTGCCAAGTGTTATTGAAATATCACCATAAAATTTCCATATTATATAAAAATATCCCTTACTTTCAGGTCAGTAGACGTTTAAAAAATGCATCACATGGTGAGAAACGTTGAATGAAATAAGATTTTCATAATCTTCAGAATTTTTAAAATACTTTCATCACAGAGGCATATGCACATATGCCACAAAATGGGAGGAAAAAGTGTAAATAAAATTATTTACACTCTTTCCTCCCATTTTGTGGCATATTTCTTTTAATATGAAAAAACAATAAGAAATGTGAAAAGGATGAACTGGAGAGGATTAAATTAAAAGTATTTAAGATTGTATTTTTCTTTTTGCCTCTTTTTTTACCTAGTTCAAATACCAGGAGGAGATGCTTCTTTTCAGTGTACTTCAGCTTATACTAAAGTCTTTTCCCTTCTCTCACACACCAGAATCAGGCAGCGACACTGAAAATGCAATTACTAATACAAACAGTGGGAGGGTCTTTCTTTTTCGCCATCTATTGCCTCCCCCGTGTTTGTCACCATAACTTTGTTGAATGTCTGAGCTGGAGGAAGAGACAGTGCAGTTAGGGAGGTTACAGGCTGGGCACAGTAACTGCCAGCCTGCCTCCTCTCCAGACATCCACACCCCCTTCCCTGCGCAGGCACCAGAGAGAAATCAAACACTGGAGACCCAAATTGTTCTAGACTTAAGTCAAGAAGTATAAGTGGTCAAGCAGACCTGCTTGGCAGTCAAAAGAGTGACCAAAATGTTACTGCTATTTTTAATCAGTGGCAGCAATAAGTCCCACTCATATTTATCACAAAACACTGATGTATACTCACAAAGGTTAAAATAGTTTCTGCCACAGTGTCCACTGTATTAATATGCTTACAGTCAGGAGGGAAATCTCTGGTGTGTCAGAGACAATTCAGAAATACAAGACCAGCAGCCAAAAAAAGCCTTGTGAGAAAGCAGTGGAAGATGGTGGCATTTGTTGGAAAGAGAGTTTTTGAGAAAAAAAAAGTGGTGTTATGACATGAGTGTTGTGGTCATTCATAGATTTACTATAACCTGCAGGCTTATCAGCCACTAGATATTTGCATCTACAATGGTTAATGTCTTCTCAAAGGCTCCAGTTAAGCTGTTGGGATGAACATCTTTATCCAAAGGATGCATTTCAACTAGAGCCACAGCAGTCTACTTCTTCCTTGTGGCAACAAAGGCCTTAAAATCTGTTATAAACTAATATTTTGATCTAAGGAAACTGTAAGTGTCTTCATGTGAAGAGCAAGTACTAGCTAAACTGAGCCACCTGGAGAGGAGGTCACCTTTTAGTGTAAGGGCAGGCTAGAGAAAGAGTAGCTACCCACCTGGGAATGGTGATGCTGATCAGGGAACAAGGCATGTTTGTGTAAATCATTAAATCCTATTCCCTCTCAAGTCTAGAGGGCATTAGGTTAAGAAAGTAATCAGAAATACTTGACCCACCATGATTATGTGATGTATAGATACAGTAGGCAATTACCTTGGCGAGCCACAGAGATTTCACTGTTTTCTTGTCCTAAGCTCCCCAAAGCCATTTCCCCCTTATTATCAGATTTCTGTTTTGTGCAAATGTGCAGAAGGGTAATAGCCGGGGAGGGATAATACATAAATCTTATTCTAATCCTTGTCTAATACTGTATTTTAACCTATCTTTCTGATTTCAGAAAGTCCAGACCTATCAACAAAGCCTTAGCATAGCAGGTTATCTTGGTTAACATGCTTCAGGTTACCTGGCTCTTTTAGAAACTGTAGTCAAAATGGTTTTAGTTTGAACACAAAACCCAGAAGTTTCTATATTCCATTTTAAACATTTATAGCATTTCAATCATTTCTAACATTATTATTAAACTAATAAATGTTTTAGCAGCTTGAAATATCTCCAGACATAAAACACAGTGTTAGGTACATATATTACAAACAACAACAACAACAAAGGAGTTGACAAGTAGTGAGTTAAATAGAATTAATTTCCTTTCAGTTTCCCAGTGAAATCATAAACCAATCAGACTTTTGTTCTTGTGTTATATGATACTACCAACCCAAAGTCCCTCAGTGAAATTATTTCCTTGTAAATCATCTCAGTCTATCCATTATGCTCAAGAAATATGTTTTTTTTAAAGTGGGTAATATAAAGTTGAAAAAATATGTGCTGCTTCCAATCTCCTGATATCTGCAGGAATCCCAGGGCTGATTTAAGCCTCACAACTTCTAAATACTCGATTACTTTTAAAAGCTGATGCATATTTAGTATAACAAAATATAAAAATCTAATCAGAGAAAAAGAGAACAAAGCAGAGAGATATAAGAAAGATTCTCTTTCTCTAGATATACACTTACATATTTTACCATTAATTAAAACATACTTATATTTATGAGTAATCACTCAATAAAAAGATATTCATCTCACTAAATATTACAGTGTAAGTGTTCCTGTTCCTAATCAGAAAGATCCAGATTAAGTATGGTAAGAAACATCCTGATCCATTAAATCTGTCAAGTGGACCTGCAGAGATTACTACAGTTAGATATTTCATTTATGGATGTACTCAATAGCCAGTGAAATATGTTCCTGTCCTCCTGACTTAAAGTAGGAAAATTATTATAATTGATGTTTTGATTTAGCTTTTTTATTTTATCAAATAAAACAAAACATTGTAAAAGAAGGAAGAATGAATGAAAGTTAACTTTCAGTGTAGCTGATTTGGCTACATTTCCTTCAAACTGAAAAAAATTTACTGTAAGTGACAATTATCTCTGCACATCCTGATGGTCAACTGGACTCAGGGAACCATTAAGACATCATGTCTGAACTTCTTTCTGGTTTAAGGTTGAAATGTGACAGGGATTTAGCAGACTATAGCTCTTGTACCCTAGAGAATTTTTTGTGAGATTTTTCTCTCCCAACATAGAGAGACTGACTCACCAGAATGAAAATTCTGTCATTCTTATATCCATGTATAACATCTGTGAGTTCTTTGATTTGATTGCTATATGCAGCTGTACCTTTTAAATAAGAGGCTAGAGATTTTTAACTGGCAATGTAAGGTGGTTGGTGCCCAATCAGAAAAGCTTCCTGATTGTAAGCAATAAGTTTTGGTTTGTGCAATGACATACATACAGCACCTCATAAATTAATTTAATGTTCTTTGAAGACTTGATAAGAATTATAGGAAGGTAAAGGTTCTCTTATCTTCTTTAGATGCTTTATTAAATTCATGAGAGATAATACTGTCTTCTTGATAACCTATGTTTAGGTTTGTTCCAAAGTTTAATTTCCTAATAGTTTGTGAGAACATGAAGAAAAGTCTGAACAAGAAGAATCGTTTCCCTTCCTTCCATTGTCATTATCTCAACTGGAGCTACACTTTGACAATTTTTGTTGTTGCCCTCGAGGGCAACATATAGGTGTCTTTTCCCACAGGGGCATGCTATTATAATTGTGCCTGAGACGGACTTGAGAAATAATTGAGAAAGAGATAGTCTTTATGGAGATGTTATGTAGAGAAAGATCCACAGGGGGCAAAAAAATCTTCAACTATTGATCTGGAATTGAGTTTTTCTGAAGAAATATCCCAGGGGAAGGTGAGGGACTCCAGACCCCGAGGGACTCGTGGGGTCTGAGTGGAACCACAGAGCAGCTCAGCCCT
>JANRGV010000084.1:49492721-49502847 GCA_024734035.1 Alethe castanea
ATGAGCCAGTGTGTGCCCAGGTGGCCAATGGCATCCTGGCCTGTGTCTGCAAAAGCGTGGCCAGCAGGACCAGGGCAAGATTTCCCCCGCACCTGGCACTGGTGAGGCCACAACTCAAATCTGGTGTTCAGTTTTGGCCTCTTACTAAAAGAAAGATATCGAGACAGTTATTTTCAGCACAAATTCTTAAGAATATTTTGAAGGTGCATACTTTAGCATTAATATTCAAGATGATAATACACAGTAAGAGTACAGAATATGGTATGCTGCCTCTGAGAACAAGTCCAAGGAATGTCAAAGGGGAGGCTAAATTCAGTGTTACATGGAAATGTTTTTAATATAAGTTTTGTCAACTCTTAAAAAACTAGTCTTCCATAGATATTAGCACACATTAGTGTGAAATTGCAAAATAGGAAGACCGTTTTTAGCATGATTCACGTGGCAGTAGGAGCACAGACATAGACTAATGATGCTTTTAAAAATATTGCAAAGCACTTACCTAGTTTTTCATGTGTGCGTTAGGGAATTAGATTTATTTGGTCTGACAAGTAGACAGGTGCCAAATATAGCAAATAGTAGGTGTATAATATGTACAAAAATGAGTACTTTTCCCTTTGGAATCCATTTTCCAAATATCTTGGAAACTAGCAAACAAAAAAATTCCCTAAGATCATAATCTAAGTACTAATGTGTGATATTTGAAGGTAGCTTGCAAGTTTTAAATTTTTATGGAAGCTGAGATCAAACCAGTTACAGAATAATCATGCAGTTCTCCATTTTACATGCTTACAAGACTATTAGTTAAACCTTCCTATGTTTTCAAGGCTAATAGTGATTAACTGATTAAATTCCCTGCAATAAGAAGCTACAGTTAAACCAGCTGATAATTATCCTAAAAAAGCATATAGAATCTCAGGAACTCCTAAAAACACAGTTTATTTCATAACTTCTACCTGCACTAGAAGATACTTTTTAAAATCTTGAAATCTCCAGAAGCTGGATTGGTCTGGCAGTGATTATGGAATGGAGGGGAAAGTACATACAATTTCCCTTTTTCTTTATCTTTGTGAGCAATGTGAAGACAATTCTGAAACAGAAATACTTAGGTAAATGCATCAGCTCAACTGCAAATATTTGTCAGTTCTACTTCACTGTGGCTCCAAATGACCACGACCTTGCTGTTCTCAGTGTAAATACACAAGAGGTGATGTAAGAAACGGCCCTGTCCCCAGATAATTGACATTTTACAGATAGGTTTGCAAACACCAGTTTCAGTGTCGTTCTAATAGCATGATGCTCTACTGAACCATAGGTTCCATTGGTGTACTGGCTTATTGTTGTGCCTGCTGGAATAACCCTCACTGAGATCCCATTTGTGGACTCCTCTGCATTTTACGCTACAAAAAAGATGAGAGAAAACAATCCCCAGACAAAAGCTGCCTTGTATTCTGGGACAGCAGTAACAACCCATGTTGGTCCTCTTGCAATGGAGCACCTCTTGTAAGAGAAAACGCTGAGAGACTTGGGGCTGTAGCCTGGAGGAAGAGAAGTCTCTGGGGTGACCCTACTGTGGCCTTTCAGCACTTTAAGAGGGTCTCTAAGAGAGATGGGAAAAGGATTTTTTTCAGGGCCTGTTGTGATAAAACAAGGGGTAATGGTTTTAATCTAAAAGAAGATCAACTTAAGTAGTAGAGTGGTTTTTTTTGTCTGTTTTCGTGTTTTGTGGGGGGGGTGTGGTTTTTTTTACAATTAATGGGGTAAGAGAGACTGGAACAGGTCATCCAGAGGGGTTGTAGATGCCCTATCCACACACACTGGAAACATTCAAGGTCAGGTTGAATGAAGGTCTAACAATACTGATTTAATTGAAGGTGTCCCTGCTCATCAAACAGAGTTTGGACTAGATAACCTTTAAAAAGCTCTTTCAACTCAAATTAGTCTATTATTCTAGGACCCAAAAATTCATTATAGAAGTTTTGCAGTGGCTCACCAATTGGATTTTTTCATTCATCATGCATTGATTTGTTTATATTTGCATTGAATGTATTTTTTCAATTTTTTATTCATGAATGCATTTTTTATTTCCAGAGAAGACAGACAATGGTATCTAAAACACCACCTGCTAAAAGAATTGTTTAACATTTTATTTGTGTAATATATATAGAGGTAAAGACAGGGAATGGTTTATCAATAAGATTATACTAGTCATCCTACAATCAGGAGCATAGCTCATTGAGTGTATAAAGATTAAGCACATAGTAAAATGGACAGTATCATTCCTTAATTTTTGTAGATGATAATGTATAAAAGAAAAATCTTTATACATAAACAAGTCAAAATCATATGTCACCTTATTAATTTTGTTTCTAGGTTACAGTCTGAAGAACAATTTTAAGGGAATTCGAGCTATATATAGTCTGTAGATAAGATTTAATTTTCAATTTCTTTTAGCCTATTTATCTTCACAAGCACTAAAACAACTCTTATAATAATTATGAATTAAAATATACATCAAGTAATATTTAAGTACTTAATTTAAAAGATTTTTCAAAGCCAATACAGTTTAAAATTTGCTTCCTAGTAAGTGATGTCATCACGTGTTCATACAAGTAATTTTTATAAGGCAGATAGTTTGTAAACTCACACTCCACTATTCATGCTAGACAAGATGAAACATGATTTGAGCCCTGCTGACCAGAAAAAAATACGTACTGGGAATGGATTATTTCCAAGGTACATAACACAATTTAAAATCTATGGGACAAGAGCAAGGTTCACTTATTTCTTTTACAGTGGTAGCACTTACTTCAGAAAAGTGAACATAAAATGTGATTTGTTAAATCTGCACTGTTAGGATAGCATACCTGCTGTCACCAATTTGTAACCTGCTGTCACCAATTTTTTATCTATTTCTCCTATGTTTAGGATCTTCTGCCAGCATATGAAATATTTTCTTTTTTTTTCAAAACAAATATATTCAATGCCATAGAAGTTTTTATCCTTCAACTAAAACATTGGATAAACTGAAAGTAAAAATTGTGAAAAGCCAAATTAGCAAAATAGTGTTTGTTTCCATTTTCAGCTTCATCTCATTCCATCACTCTTTTTTTTTTTTTTTTAAATTTATTTTTTTGCACTTTGCCATTATCTTGTGTCATGCAGGTTGTTTGAAAAGCAGTATGTCCTCTGAGAACCATGCCAGGGAGTCGTCCTTTATAATACGTTAAAAAAATCCTAACCAGCAGCTGAAAATATCTTTACTTCATGCTGTTATTTCAGTCTCATGATGTGCTACTTAAACATTACAAAAAAAAAAAAAATAATTAGGTATTCAAGGTATTCAATCTGATGGATCAGAATGGGGTTACAGTCAAGGTTAATTCCTTATATGTTATCTTGGAATAAATTTCTTTAACTACTTCAGTACTTGAAAGGCAGACCCTTAAATGAGCAATGGTTACAACAAATGGTTACAGCAAATACTATCTTCATGTTCTACACTGGGAGCAAAAAAGGAAAAGGTTTTGTGGAGGAGAGGAGGTGAAGCAGTACTGAAAGAGGTTAGATGTGTTTAACTCTGGCCTTATCTAGAAGAAAGAGATGTGGTTCATGCCACCTATCAGTGTCACAGGAGTGCAATTAAAATGTTTTCCAGTTACAAAGTTTCCCTGCATATGCCTTTGCGACTTACATTTTTCTGAAATATCAATTTTTCACATTTTTATGGTCTTTTTATTTAAAATATTGTCAGGGGGTTTTTTATTTGTTTTTGTTTGGGTTTGGCTTTTTTTTTTTTTTTGCGTGTTTTATTTTGGCTGTTTCCCCAAACTATGGTACAAATTACAAAATAAAAAGCTGGGTAATAGTAAAAAGTAGATGTAATGGCATTTTTGTTAAAAATTGTAGCTTTGAGAAAAGGCCATAAATTAATTTATTCATAAAAAGTTAAAAATAAACATAAATAGATTAGCTTTATTAATTTTGCTTTGAATATACTTTTCCTAGCTCATATTCATGCTCAGGGAAATACAATTCATTAGAAAACTGTAACAGCTCAATAAAGAAATAAAACACCCCTCCTGAATTTGAAAATGGTTAGGAATTAAAACCACAAATCTCCCCTTAGGTTATGACAGGTAGGATAGATTTCATATGTACAGTTCACAGAATAAGGAACTTCATTAGATGATACAGTTGCTTCAGTGGGAAACCTGCCCTCACACACAAGTTGGTAAAATCAGGACAAGCTGCTAAAAGTGCCTCTTTCCAATATGTTGTGGCAATGATGCATCACATCAGCCACCCTGATTTTTGCCTCTGTACAAAGAACTTTATTTTGTTACTGCCAGACTATAAAAATAAAAATTCCTCCGTTGTCTATGTGCCAAATTTACCTCATAAAAGACAGTTTGTTTCACTGATGTCAGAGATTTCCTTGTTGTCCCAATGGACAATGCCTTTATTTGCCTGGGGAGAACAGAGGGAAGTGTATGGGAAGGACATGCTGGTAATTTTCCAAACCAAGGCATATAATGAGGAAGACTTCCTTAATTAGGATGCTAATTAAAACTGATGAAGTCAGATTAGATGCTCCCACAACTGAATCAGTTCTCTGTGGGTTAAATGGGCAATGGGACATGTCTCTCTCTTGCACACACTTATTATAGTCTGTTATACTAGCACAATGCTACAAAATATATACACTTGTTTTAAGTTACAGACAGCTGTAATTTTGACAGAACATTTATTTAAACATGTATTTTCATTATCTGAATTGCATATAGTCATATGATCTTTCAGTAATATACAATGATATGTCACTGAAAGTTTTTGAATCCTATTGGCATAAAACTAGCTGGCCATGGTCTTGGCACGTATATTCACCACAAGTCATACAATGTTTTATTAGTTAGCAAGAATTTAGGATGGTCTGAAATGCTACGTTCTACCTTCAGGTTATAAAAACCAAATCTATAATTGTTAGTAGGAGCATCAGTATATAGATCAATAGTCCTTAAAACTATTTGATACGAGTGAGTTGCTAGTTTTTCAGTAAAGGAAGGTATGGGATGTCATGGTCAACTCACAGGCTAAGTGGTCCCCCAGATGGCCATTTACTGCAGTTCCCCAAGCACTCACTGGTATTGAGGGGAGCAGTACTAGCTTTCAAAGTAAATATTTTATCCAAATTGTAGGTCCTGAAGGACATGCTGCTATTACTAAGCCTTCTGCTTCTCAAATTCCCACAGTATTATTGGGCTGGGACATACTCTCACAGATTGGAGTCAGAACTGGGTCTGATTTTTCATAGGGGTCACAGATATGTGCACTACCCTGAAACTGACCTGGAAAACGAACAAACCTGGAGGCGTAGAGCAGTGGCCCCTGCAAGCTGAAAAATTGCACGCCTTATAAAACCTGGTTAATGAGCAATTGCAAGCGAGATGTACTGTCCCCTCCACAAGCTCATGGAACCCTCCTGTATTTGTCATTCAGAAAAGAAGCAGTATGTGGCGTTCGCTTCATGATCGCAGAAAAATAAATGGAGTCAGGGAAGATGGGAGCCCTGCTCCCATCGTCTATCATGATTCCTTGAAATTGGCACTTGACAATCATTGATTTGAAAGACTGTTTTTTTCACAATTCCTCTGCACCCAGAGGATGCACCAAAATTTGCCTTTTCACTGCCTAGTTTAAATATGCAAGAAACTTTGAAAATATTCCACTGGGTAGTTTTACCCCTCAAGCCTGCACATGTGAATTTCTAAAAGGAAATATATCGCATCAGTAATGTGGAAATGTACTGAATTAACATGAAAATTGTACAACTCATCTTTATTTCTATTATTTGTGTATGTGCATAATAAAAGCACCTTTTGCTTCAGTTGGAGTTTTTTGTTTTGTTTTGTTTTTAAGAAAACAGAATCTTACACCACCTTTTTTTTAAATATTATTTTCCACTGAATAAGACAGAAATATTTGCATACTTATTCAATATAGTTTACCCAGAAAATTCATAACTGTGATGCTGCATCTCATTGCAAGTCTATTTATACAAGCAGATGAGGTCATTATGCAGAAAATTCTGTGCAAAGTTATAACATGTATTGGTTACATTTAGTATAAACTATAATAGTAGTTGGTAGAGATTTTCAGCCTTAGGCCATAAAATTCAACAAATGCAATCATTCTTCTGGTAACACTAACATTAACTCAGTTTTGGAAAGCTGAGTAACTGGGCACACTAGTCGACTCTTAAAATTCAGTATATTTTGACAGTCAGCATATAATTGAATCTGAAATGTTTCATTTATTCTTTATTCTGCATGTATGAAATGTCAAATCAGAATGACTTAACTGAGCATAAATTCTGACATTTTAGGGAGAATGACTATGGAAAAATCTCATTAAACTATATGTCATTTTTCAGGTTTGGTAGTAGCCTCTTCCAGGTTAGACTACAGACCTTCTGTGGAAAGAGTAATGCCACAACAGCAGATCAGCTGGTGGAAAAGGTGAGGAGACAGGGCATCACAATAAATTCACAGGAAATATTCCCCAAAAGGCACAGTTTAATTGCCTCAGAAGAACTTACCTCCTTTTCATAGTCAGACACAGATGTGGAAGGTTACAAGTTGATAGAGAAATTTTACTAGATTCCTTTTACTGATACCATGGCATTTAAGTCAGTTGTGTGAAATGTGAATGTCTGGACATGAAGATGCACATCTGCTAGAATGTGTACAAGAGCATTCTGTGAAGCAGAACTGCTTACCTCCCAATTCTTTACTGGTGACTTCAATTCCCACACTTGGACCATATACAGGCGTCAAATGAGGGAATTGCTAGGACAAAAGAGTTGCAAAGAGAGATGAGGAGCAGAGCTGGGAAAAATACATATTTCTCCTCCTTCTTATTTGACAGAAAACCTGTGCTAAACAGAACTGCATGAGATGAAAAGAGAGTAGACAGAAGAAGAATACCTCTGGACACAGCAGAGATTATTGTCAGGAATGTGACTATTCCCAAATGAGAACTGAAATGTGACCATGAAGGGGGCATACGCTACTGCCATAAGGCAAACATATTTGCACAATTTCCAATTTCCAATTTTTCTAATCATATGACCAGATAACTAGTAAACAGTTAAATGCTTTAAAAAATCAGATGGTTAACTAAGGAATAAAAAGGTGGAGAGTAAAAACAAAACACGTCCTTTTTAGAAAGTGGTTTCAATTATAATACCATTCACAAGGCTGTGAGGTCTCTGAAATACAGCAGTGTGAGTTAGATCAGAGCCTGCCTGGGCACTGTCAGGAGAAACCTGTGTTTTGGCAGTATCCAGCAGGTAAACAAAGGGAAGGCGCCAGCACTGTATGAACTGGCAGTAACCCCTGGCAGCTGGTTGTACAGAGGTGGGCCCAGCAGCACCAATGCCCCCCTACACAGACACTGCTTGCTGTGATTCAGTGCACTTACTGCAGTCATCCCTGTATCTCAGAATGCATTAGCTGGAAGAATAGGATTTGACTATATGACTAAGGTATTTACAGTCCTGTCAAAACCCTGACTTTCTTTTGTACTGTTAGGAAGAAGTACATATCCCTTGGGAGGGTAGAGTGCTCTATATGAAAATAGTTAACAGAAAGATGCAGCAATGAAAAATGGGCAGTGAAGAGAAATTAGACTGGTGAATCATAGTTTTTCGTGGTTGAAACTGATAGCTGTCAGGTTGGTCAGTGATGATGACAATGGCCACAGGTATGCAAAGGAGTCCCAGAGCTTGCATCACTCTCAGTATCTCAGTGACTTGACAGGTATATGGTCTTTGATACATCCCCGCGTATGACTCTGGAGGTAGTTGAACAACTTATTTGAAATATCAGTCTTTGGTGAACAATGGGAATTATTCCAGCAGCCTAGAAAAAGAGAAGTTTTTATTTATTTTTTTCAGGTCCCTGATACAGCACATCAAAGTCACCCTAATAAAAATATTTTAAATTTTCAATATATTTTAAATATTTTATTTCACTCATATTCCTACACATAAATGAAAAACTAAAAATATTTTAATTACTCTACTTGAGAAAAATATGCAAGCCAGCATATATTACACCTTTCTTCCTTCAACAGTACCATATTCCCATGGATCACTTTTCTGTCTAATTTTTCTCAGCTTAGTAATAAAACTTGGATTGGAATTCCTTGGATTTTGTGAGACGGCATCCTTTTTAGAGATGGAGATAGTTTTGAATGAGGTGTGCCAAATACAAGTTTATACAAAACGCAGAAGTCCAAGAAATTTTCCGAATAATGAAGGTTAAAGAAAATATGCTGATCCATGCAATAGACCTGTAATAATTCTTCAGCAAGGTAAGTAACATCTACTTAAGAGCATCTTCAGGAGTAACAGAATATTGTCTATGTCATGATATTTTATTATATATCAGGAATTCTTGATGCAAAACTCTGGTATGGGAAAGACCTGAGAGACTACTTTAAAGAAAGAACCCATAAAATAAAAACAGAAGTGGAGATATTGCTCAAGAAAGCAGGGGACAGCTGAACTCTTAGGGATTCTGGAAACACTGTACCCCATCCGGGTGCTTCCAATGCAGGGTTAGTGCACACTGAAGTGAATTCAGCAGAAGACCCCAAGCTGGCCAGAGGCTGGAGAAGTTTTCCTGCCAGCAGTGGCTGAAGCAGCTGAGCTTGTCTGGCCTGGAAGAGAGTTTCAGGAGCACCTAAAAGAAACCATTCAGCATCTACATGTGGTGATGAAGAAAACAGAAAGAGACACTATGTAGAAAGTTAACTCTATTCCAGACAAAGCCAGCACAGTCCTGCTTGCAGAAGTTTCCTTTCCTTAGGTGATAAAAGCTGGAGAAGTCTTCTAGTGACAAATACAGCATGGAATAGGGGACGGCTGAAAGTCAAAGGCAAAAATTGTAAAGAGAGATACTCAGGTCAGAGGCAAGGAAAGCTAAGGAGGACAGCCAAGCTGTGTAACAGACTGCCCAGAGAGGCTGGCAGTTTTTGAGATTGCCCTGAGCAATCAGGTCTGACCTCAGAGCTGGACATGCTGTGAGCAGGAGATTGACCTGGAGACTTCCTGGGGTCCCATCCAACCTGGACGCTGCTTTGATCACTTCTCATTTAATGCAGCAATAATGGCAGAGCTGGAAACAATATGGTTCATAATATATTGATAACAGAACAAATTCATAATTATATGGCTCATATAAATCAATAAAGTGGACGTAATCATCAGAGAAATGTTTCATTTCAAACAGAACTCACCAATGTTATTTTGGGCCTATTAGTCTAACATAGGGACAGAATGGACAGGCAGGAGATCAAATGAAAAACTGAGGAATTCCACACTCTAAATCACAGGTGGATGAAAAAAAAATATCTATCTTCGCTTTTTTGCTGAAGAAAATAAAAATTGAAAAATTATTAAAAATAGAAAATTTGAAGTCTAAGGAGAGTACTTTTCAAGACAGATAAAATATGCCTTTGAATTTTCAGAAGTCATATCTTAGTTTTAAAGTGAAGTGTCTGCAGTGTCATTTTAGATTTAAAGAACTAGCGAATTTTATTTTTTTTTTTTTTTTCAGAAACAGGATGGTTTACACATACTTAATAGACAGTGTGACAATCTAACACTTGAAATTTCCATGAAAATGTTTCCTGAGAGTTATGCCAGGGACAGCAAAAAATATTACTCTCTCTATAAACATCCGATATATATTTACAGATATAGTGGCCTCTAAAACAGGGTTTGGGTACTAAAAAAATTGGCAGCAGTTTGTTCATTCACAACTTCTAAAAGATTGAAAGCTTTTCTTTTCCTCAGTGCCCCCAAAAACCATTAACGAGCTGCTCTGGTTGACTTTCTAAAGCTTGTAATTGTCCCATTCCCAGGAGCTGACCAGCAATCACAGATTCCAAGCAGAGGGAGGTCAGGGAGACAAGTCCATGTCTCCAAAGCACGCGTCCAAGGCCCCCGGTGCCGTTTATAAAATAACAAACCCGCAGTTGAAGCCGTGGGAGCAGCGCGCCGCCCGCCCCGCGGGAAGGCCTCAGGCCCCGCTCGGCCCGGGCGCGGGCGGCGCGGGCGGCA
>JANRGV010000084.1:49502947-49550677 GCA_024734035.1 Alethe castanea
GCGCGGGCGGCAGGGGGCGCTGCAGCCCCGCGCGTGAGGCGGGGAGCGGAGCGCGGCCCGCGGCTGGCGGCGGCACAAACGGGCACACAGACACACGGACGGACACACAGACGGACACAGACAGCACTGCGCACGGCCCGCTACTGGGGGCGGCACAAACGGACACACAGACACGCGGACGGACACAGACACAGACACACGGACAGACACACGGACACAGACAAACAGACAGCACTGCGCACGGCCCGCTGCTGGGGACAGCGCCCACGGACAGACAGACACACAGACGGACAGACACACAGACAGACACAGACACACAGACAGACACAGACACGCAGCAGACACGCAGACAACACCGCACATGGCCCGCTGCTGGGGGCAGCACAGACGGACACACGGACACACAGACACACAGACACTGACACAGCGGCGCACATGGCCCTCTGCTGGGGACAGCACTTACGGACAGACAGACAGACAGACAGACATACAGAAAAACACAGCACCGCACATGGCCCTCTGCTGGGGACAGCACTCACGGACGGACAGACAGACAGACAGACATACAAACACAGCACCGCGCACAGCCTGCTGCTGGGGACGGCACCCACAGACACACAGAGACACACGGACACAGCGCCACGCACGGCCCACTGCTCGGGACGGCACTCACAGACAGACAGACACAGACAGACAGACACACAGACACAGACGCACAGACACAGACAGACACACAGACGGACACAGCGCCACGCACGGCCTGTTACTGGGGACGGCACCCACGGCCACACAGACAGACAGACACACAGACACAGGCAGAGGCCTCTGGCTTCTCACACCGGCAGCAGTGGGGGTGGGGGAGAAGAAAAAACACTCTGAAATCTTCCCCTTCGCAGAATCGGCGCTCGAGCTTATTGCAGCTTTTTTATCTTCCCAGTGCTCGTGCCTGATGCAATTTAAGAGACATAGAATTAAACTCAAGGCTTTTACTGTAGCTGCCACCATTAAATAGTGCAAGCTTTTCTGGAACCACAGGGCAAAGACAAAAATTGACTTTGTCTCTTGATCTATTTACATCTTGATTTTAAAGAAAAAATGTCATATTTCATTTTGGTGATGGAGTGCCTTTTCTGAAGAGAGCACATAAGTAATATCTTTTTTTATAGTGCCATTTGAGTGAGTGTGTCATTTGGATTGCTTTCTGTCTTAAGATTTTGTTAATGTAAAAAGTAAATCCTGTGCAGTAGCTGAATTAGTATGATTGACATAGAAGCTGCCATACTACAACCTTTTATTAAAAAAACCAAACAAGTAAACCCAACCTTTTTGCAAGTACACTGCCTCTCAAAGAGGCATTGCATTTGCAAACCACTTGCAATTGCACCCCTGAAAATAAATTGCCATTCCAGATATTCTGTTTCTTCGAACCACAGTGTATTTATTCAGTTCACAAATAGTGTCACAAATTTCCTGGTGACCATAAAACAATAGGAGATTATAAAGATACAGAATTTGTGGCAATATTCTTTTTTATCCCCATTTTTTCTTCATGCCAGGGATCTCCCCTGTCTTCCACGTTTGCCTCACTGATGTAAGATGCAAGCAGACATACAGTGTGGCATATTGCAGTCTGAATTTAATATGGTTCAGATTTTCGTGGTTTGTTCAAACACACTGTGTTGCAAGGAAAGGACATTAAACACCCATGGTTCTCAACCAGCTCTGTACAAATTTCTTTATTCAGATCAGTAAAATAAGTTAGGCTCAGAATGTATGAGGTTGCTGATATGTAACAATACAGATTAAAATAAAAATCAAGATTTCATCCAACGTGCCTTCTCTTTACTTGTCTTTTACTTGCACTTTGCGCAGTGTCAGTGGACATCTCCTTGTGGGGATTGTCTGATACCCTTTTGCAGCTTCACTGCCTAGCAAGGGCTAATTATCCACTTGAAACTCGGTACCCCACTGCAGTGGTGCCAAGAAAGCAGAGATCTATGACACTGGTTCCATAGCTGTACCATCTTGCCATGCACAAGTCAAAAAGTCAGTCTTGGAGTACCTGCTGGTATTCACCCATGCTCGGAGCAGAGAACACGGATGCTTGCTGGGTGCTAGGTAGTTACAAATGGAGGTGAGTGCTGCCTCTGATCCCACAGTAATTACAGTGCTCTGACATTTTGATTTAACATCAGAACTGAAAACTGATTGATTAGTGCATGTATTCCCTTAGCATTTAAACATAGTCTTTTCATGTGTGCTAGCACTAGTAATAAATGTTAGGAATTCAATGTAGTCTTTCAGAAAGGAGGTGTACCTACCTTTCTTGAGTCGTTATGAGAAATTATTCAAGCTTATTTTAAAAACTACTTAGATGTAAAAAAACAAGCTTCACCTTCTATGTTCACCAGAACGTTCATGGACTAATATTTCCTCATTTATATGAAACTTTGAATGTAGACCTGTATACCTGAGGAAACCAAATGCCTAAGAGAGGAAACATGATATACAGTAAGGTAAAGGAGAATGGCACTGAGAGTTGTAAACTCACAGAAATTAGACACAGAAAGGATGTTGAGTTATTTATCCTTTTCCACCTGATAAATGTTTACATCTAAGAAAGAAAATTTGCTCTGGGTGCCAGCTTAAAAGATTTTTGGTGGAATGATCAAGGAAACTGCTGTTTGCTTTCTGCAGTGGTTCAGAAGCTTGATTGTTCTTTGAAAGTAAACAGATGACATCAAAGACATCTGACTCCATCACCACCTTCCTTCTCACAGAATCAATACACAGTGCCCTGAGCTTTGACCAAGTGCTCTGGTCAAAGACAGTAAATTTACTCTGTGAAACTTCATCTTTACCTTGATTCCACCAGATGATGATTTCACTATTTTTCTGCCAGACAAAGGTGACTAGTCATCTTCACATCTCAGGAGAGATGTCATAGTTGCCAATCATGGATGAATGAAAACTACAGGATAGTGATAATTCCTGGCATTAACTAGATCCTGGCTTTCGAACAAGATCCTTCAGCTCTATCTGTCTTGCACCATCAACAGCTTAAAACTGAGCTATACTTTGTAATGTGAAATGCAAACGTTTTCCTTGAAACTGCTGCTTTTACATTAGGTGACTTCTATTTGTGTAAAGAGTATGCCTCCACTGGCAATTTCAGTGGAAAGTGTTTGCGAGCTTCTTCATATTATAGTGATGAATTCTGGAAATATGTGAAGCTAATATTCCACATGTGTTAAAAGCAGATGGGAAAAATTCTGTCACGATTTTAATAAAATATAGGGGTTGATTCAGCCTTGTCTGGAAAAGAAAAAGGTAAAAATGCTCTTTGCTAAATCATATCTTTTCTTGATTGCATAAAACTGCTTTAAAATTAATTATTAATTTGACAACAATCTCCTGTTTTGGTGTACATTTCTTTTTCAACAAAGCAGCCACTTGTATCAGTAATGTGCTAACCTGGTGCAGGTAGCTCAGCTTTTCATCTCTGTATTGCTTGTATAACTTCTTTCTCCTGACATAGCTGCAGTTTGCAAAATACTGGTATTCCTTCATTAACTCTGCACCTCTTTTGAATATGACAGTTCCACAAGGTATCCTCATGCTCTTGCAGCTGTTATACTCCTTTGACTGCTGCTTTCACAGATTCATGCTCTTAAATATAGCCTGCAGTAGGTGTTGTTCCTATACCCCACAACTGCATGTGTGATATAAGAGCCCAGCAATATCTTCTGCCATATGGAGCACTGCAAGCTGTTCATGAGCAGCACTGCTGTCCGTGAAAAATTGTCTCAAAGATGCATTCTTTTGAACATATATTGAATGTTCTAGGATACGAAAAGCGTCAGATTAGAATTTCAAAATGTGAAGTTGAACTGATTTACCCCAGTGGGGCATCAAATGCTGTGGGTTTTTCTTTTGTTTGTTTTTAACATGTATATATTCCCAATTACCTAGCAACCAAGATAAACTTACCAGAGTGTTCAGCATCTAATAAAACTTGCAACTTCCATTACTGTCAGGAAGAAATGTGGTTCTCGGCTACAGTAGATCATGGTATAAACTGGAGAGAAAATTCCTCCTTTATATTTTTTCTAATCTGCAAAGAATTACATTTGCAAAAAGTGATACTATGATTTCAAACATAAAGAATCAGCAAGCAAGTTCTAAAACAATACTGGTCTTAGTAAGCTATACTTTATGTCAGAATCAAAAGTATGGTGTTGAGCGAAAAATGGTGGGAGAGCATTCTGTAACATTTAAGTCTATTAATTATTAATATTATTTAAATAATGGTGACTCGTTCTAAACTCATGTTAAAATTGTCAAATTTCAGCTTGAGGGGAGCTATTGTTTCACCTTTATTATGGACTGCCTTTCTTTTTCTTTGCTCTTACAGTATATCTTCTTTCCTGTCTTGTTTCATTTTTATGTGTGAAGCAAAATCAGTTTAGAGGATCTCGAGATAATTATATCTTCATTAATACTAAAAAAATCTATCTCAGTAATAAACAGAAAAATCAGGAGGATTAAATAAGAGAAAAGATAAAAAGACAATCAAATGTGTATTTTTCCGAGAAAAAAATGCATGCCCAGAGGAAAAATCAATAATTATATAGAGCTTAATCTTTATGGGTTTATGCAAATTTGGGGAGAGAAAATCTTAAGCGATATAAATTAACAAGAAAGACCAGGTGTTGAGCACTAAATAGCTAAGTCCAAAGGAACTGTGCTGATACATACTGTAGATATCCCTGAAATTTATTTTCACAGATGTATATAATTTAATTTGGTAATTAGGAAGGGCATTTGCATCGTTCTGTCACTTGCTATTGGTACAGACAGATTTTGTGATGCAGAGGGCTAAAGTTACCTTTATTGTTGATTCTGAAAATGTGGTCTGTGTGGTAGTGAGTAGTCTGCAAGGTCATACTAAGTGGTCTGTATTTACTCTGTACATGCTACTGTTCAAGAAATTTTAAAGCTGAAATTGATGCCTGTCATTTTTCAGAAAGCTTTACTGAACTAGCCTGATTTCTTTGGCATATCCTGGGCTATGATATTTCACTGACATTCATTAACATATTGTGTTAAAACATATCCTTTAAAAAGACAGCAACTTTGGTTTTGAAAACTTAAATTGAAGGGCAACCATCGTATTCCAAAGTCATTTGATTCAGTGTTTAATTATCCCCACAAGTAGGAACAAATCACCAAGGAAATTAACCTATGTTATGCAGGAAGTCTATTGTGTATGTGATGAAAGGCATTACTCCCCAAGGAAATAAAGTGATCTAAGGAGTAAGGAATGGAAGAGGAAATCTGCTTTACACAAAGTTCTTGTTCATTGGTACTTTCTGATCCATCACATATTATTTACTACTACTACTACTACTACTAGTATTAGCATTAGCATTAGTATTAGTATTAGTATTGTATTGGACAAAATACTGTTAATGGTTGATTGTGGACATCATGGGCATTTTAAGCTTTTTTCAAGTTCTTATAAAAGTTAGGTTAATGATTATGCATTTTTTTTTCCACTGAACCTTATTATTTTGCTATATATGTGCAATGCATATATTGTAGGATTATATGTATATATTTTATTTATATTGCATAGAGGTCTCAAGAAGGGGAAGGGAGAGAGAAAGAGAGAGGGAGGGGATAGGTTGAAGGATGACAGAGAATTCAAAGTAAAGAACAAAGTGTTATTATGGTGTTATTAATTTCTGAATTTGTAACACAATTGTCTGAATATGACATATATCTTTATCTATATGTGACATATTTTGCAGATGAAGGAAAGGATTTAATTTGTATTTTTTTTTCCAGTTTGGAGGCTCATCTCACCACTAAGACTCCTACCATTTATTCCTTAATGAGCAAAATAAGGTCTTTAGCTGTTTTTAGTCAGCTGAAATGGCTCTAAATTTACAATATTTATGCCATCTCTCACAACAGATTCTAGAACAACAAATCTTTGAAAATATGTACTTCATTATTAAACTAGATTAAGAAACACCAAATATATGTTAGCATTTATTCCATGAGTGGGACCATCATTGTTTTTTCATTTGTTTATTGTCTTCCAATAAATTTTTTTTAAGTTTCTTCATACTTTTGCAGCTGGTTTGTCTTTAGGTGTTAGTGGATCAGGATGTCCAAGCGCATCTTCACAAAACACTATAAATCTGCGATACAGGGACTATGTGGTTATAAACCAACTTGATAGAAATCATAGTTGAGGATTAATTGTGTCACTTTATTTGAAAATGATTTAAAACTTTATACGTTACTCTTGTGGGGAGTTGATACTCTATGCACTGGCAAATAGAAACTACAAACAGAAAATCCCAGATGATGAATACTTCATTCTACAAATGAATTTCATCTTGCAAAAACTCAAAAAATTATCTATTTTAAAAATATTTCTCAGTATGAATGAATTCAGTAAAACTAATTGTGCCAACACTGCAAACAGTCTATATTCATATTTTAAAAAAAATTACTGAAATCATTGAAGTATGGTATTGCTAACATATGTTTAATTAAGCTTTTAAATAGGCCTATCTAACTCATCCTTTCTTCCTGACCATTTGATAAGGACATAGTTTTGTTATTTCTGAAACACTCTAAACTTATAGGAGAGAATGCACTCAGTACCTTTTCAGCAATACAAAATGTCTAAAAGTATGAAAATTTTTTCATGGTTGTCATCTGGAGAAACAGACGTTCCAATTTTTCTAAGTTTTCAAAATATTATAAAAACAAGTTATTGTGGATAAAAGGATGTTGCACAGCAGCTTGGCCATGAAAATATGGATTTGCTAATGTGTGATGGTAAGTGCAAGTAATTCAAGTTTCTTATAATCTTTCATAGTAGATTGAAATACTTCCAATTACTTTGGGGTGCTTTTTTTGTGCTGGACTGCTACTACATACCTTAAAATTTACCATTTGTAAACTGGTGTGTGATAAATTGTTCATGTAGCTAAGCCATGAACTGTGTTCAAGGTGAGGTTAGATGGGGCTTTGAGCAACCTCGTTTAGTGAAAGACATCCCTGCCGGCTGCAGGGAGGTTGGGCAGCATACCTCTCCCTAAAGATTCCTCTCAAATCATTCTATGATTCTGTATAAGGACTCTTGTTTATAGATTATATAGATGATTTTCATCACACAACCCAGGTGTTGTTATAGTCCTCTCCTAGTGTCTCTTAGGAAACATGGAATTAATAGAAGTGGTATGGGAACCTTTGCTATGAACTAGTGTCTGTGAATTGTTTGTTTGTTTGGGTATTTTTAAGGAAATCACAACACAGGTGTTAAAGCTCTTCAGTTCTATTTAGATTGCTTTCAGCATAAATGTTCTCAGATATCTCTGATTCTGCACAGAAAAGATTGTTGTGTCTGTAATTTTTTAATGTTAATTTCAGTAACAGTTACAAAGAAAAGTCTGCATATTTTCTTATCCTGGTGCATAAGCTAGAGCAATATTTGAATTGTACTTACATTTTTGCTGTTAAGCCGAGTTGCCCTATGTGTATCTCCATTAGCTTTTTAAATGATCTATAGGAAAATAATCTGGATGTTTTCTTTTGTATAAATACTGATTGTGAATGGATATCTTAATACAGAATGCTGATAGGACTGGCCAAGACAAACTTTGGCAATGTAATTCTAAGTCCATCAACCTGAGCCATATGTTAGAATCTTAAAATAAATTATATATAAATTGTTTCATAAGCTATCTGTGAATTAAAGTCCTGGTTTGTGTGCAAATTAGGAGACTGAAATTATTTTATATTTGTTGATTTAGGTTGCAGTGAAATTAACTGGACTACTTTCCAGTCATGCAATCTCAGAAGTCATATTAGAAGATAATGGCACACTGTCCATTGTACATTGGCTGTAGTTTAAAGCAAAAAAAATTAACATGTGGGGCGAGGGAGGAGGGAACTATCTTGACCATAAAAGTCAAACTGAAAATAAAATCATGAATGAATCTACTCTAACTGCACTCAGCATCTGTATGCAAAATGAAGTCAGGAGAATTTCAATTTTGCTATTAAGTTATATTCTATTTTTAATTCATTTGATTAGAAATGGAGTTTGATTAACATGTTCTATGACATGGTACCTCATCTTGTTGTCACAGCACTGACAAAAATTGTTGTTCAGGAGTTTTAAAATAAGAGAAGATGGTTTTCCTGGAAATTAAATTTTCATTTTAATTTAGTTGGCATTTAAGTAGTTTTTATTAAACAGCACTAAGTATTCATCTTTATGTCTGACTACATCATCCCTCCAAAATTTATGTATTTTTGTAAAAACTTGAGCAATGTTCTTCCCAATGGCATCCTGAGGGATTTTTCCCTCAGATATGGCAGAAAATTACTATACACCAATCAATTCCCATACACAAATGCATGGGGCATGGGGCATGAGGAACAAACAGGGCCATGATGTCATTGGGGTTATGGGGATGTGGTGGGATTGCTCAATGACTGGGGTGTGTGAGTGGTGGATATAAGCTCATTGGGTACGATTGGGCAGGATGGTGAGGAGTGGGATCTACTCTTGATGTGAGAGACCAGTGGGGTTTCCTGGAGTTCTGTCTGTGGGTGGGTGCTGAATCATCTGGGAAATTACAGTTCAAGACTAGTTATTTGGGGTACAGTTTTGGTTATGTGAGATTTCCAATAACTCCACAGAATACAGTCTTTGAAAAAAGAGAGATCCAGTAAAGTTGGATTATTTTCAAGGATCACTTCCTGCAAGCTCAGTTAAGCAGGGAGTTCTTGTCTAAACACAGATGTGAAAAAGAAGCATAAAAGGGCTGGAAGCAGGAGAAAATGATGCAGAAAAAACCCCAAAGATACTGCCAAAGCATGGAGGGATGGGATGAGAAAAGTTAAAGCCCATCTAGTGTTGATGTTGATGTGAAAGACAACAAGTAAAGCTTCTACAGGTATATCAGCAGCAAGAAAAATGAAAAATGTAAATCTGCTGTTCCATGGGACAAGGGATCTGGTGCCAAAGGAGATGGAAAAGGACAAGATGTCTAATGTCACCTTTTCCTCAGTCTTTATCGACATGTCTGGTCTTCAGGCCCCTGAAACTAGAGGTGAAGTCTGGAGCAAGGAAGACTTACCCTCAGTGGAGGAGTATGCTGATGATACGAACTGGGAGAAGTGGTTGATGCACCAGATGGCTGCCCAAAGATGTGCTGTCTCCACCCTTGAAGATATTCAAAAGCCATCTGTGCACTGCCCTGGGCAACCTGCTGTCAGTGGCTCTGTTGAGCAGGGGAGTTGGAATTGATTATCTCAGGAGATCCCATCCAACTTCCACTACTCTGAGTTTCTTTTTCAGTTATTTTCTTATGTAGCTCTTGTACTAAGGGCTAATGCTGACCCTTACAGGCCTGGACTTCCATTTCAGCATCTTGTTCTTAAATGTTGTCACACAAGGTTGGTTAATTGAGTTTTGCAGGAATTTTGCAATAATGAAAAACAAGCTAAATAAGATTTGATTGTACAAACAAAAGATAATTTATTCCAAAAGCCTGCCTGTAAAAATCTGAGTCTGAGCAAAAGTTCATCCTAGGCTTATGCATCAGCAATTCTTAGTGTGTGATGCTACCACTCTTTGCGGTAACAGGCAGTGAGATGGGCTCATACAGAGAAAGAAATCTGCCTAAACCTCCAAGGAAAAAACCCTAGTCTTTGAAGAAAAATTGATTCCCTGCTACCTTAGGTTTGCAAAACCTAAGAACACATATATCTCAAAAAACCGTGTCATCGATACATAAAAACTTCTTTTAATGTATCCTGTATATATATGTAATAGAACATTTATTCTGAGAAAGCTCCATTTTGAAATATGTTAAACTACAAGGGAATTCAGACTCTTCTCTGGCAGGCTGATACTATTTATGACTAGACAATGCATTTAGGGCACCTTCTTTACTGTCATATGACCCAGCATAATGGAGAGGCTTGAAAGAAATGGTACTAAGAATTATTTCAGAAATGGAACATCATCTGCCACACTACCCAAAGTTTAATTCAGCTTGAATGGCTGCAAAAACCCTTTTTTCCAGGGATGAAACAGAAACCGCTGAAAGTACAGGAAGCATGTAATAGGAATACAGAAAACAGTTACTTTTCATTATGGTTGTGATCCTTACTTTCTCATTAAAATGAATTCTGCTTAGTTCAGACTTTTTTAATGTCATTGTTCCAACAGTTTCTTAGCCTGTACATTCTCTGCTGATAAAATTACTGTTTCCATAGCTGGTCAGACTGAACATTAATATTGGACTTGTGTCATTTCAGCTAATACCTATACTAGAGGAAAATTACACTGACCACGGGTTCTTACCTTTTCTGGTGATAAGCGCACAAAATAGCATAATGTTCAATGCCACTGATTTTTATTTTCTAAGCAGCTTGGACCTATGCAAAAGCCATTTGGAAAACTACAAAAAGTAACATGGGTCAGCAGCTGCCTCAGATAGGAATAGAGGGGGAAAAAATAGCATACTGCAGTGGTCCTCTTTCCAAGCTTCTGCAGCTGAGTGATTTTTGAGGTTACTTGATATTTATAGGAACAATTTCTTACAGTGTTTTTTGATGCATGTGATACAATTGCAATTTTATTGGAACCTGATAGGTGTTTTGTTTGTTTCACAGTTTAATATTATGTCAGTTTTTGTTCTCATGAGAAACACAGAATGCAGGAATAGGACAATTGCAAATTGTAATTAGATTTTTGGCAAAAGAAATCATATCTGCTTGTTTTTTTGTGGATGAGAAAAGATCACCTTAATTTGCTAGAATGTCACAATTCTCATTCATTGTGAAAAGCATCAGAAGAAAAGGTATTGGTTATCATAACCACATTTGTTTCTGTCTCTGGGGAAGAATTTTAACATATTTCACATGAAATCCCATAGTATATGCTCCAACTTAGTTGACATACTGAGTTTCCATAGGCCCCAGCATTATCCTTTGGGATATAACTCAAGATTGACCCAGATCCCTTAAGATTTTAGACTTCTGTTTCAGATCTGGTTATATGCCTTTCATATTGCCATGGTAAGGGGGAAATTTTTTTGCACCTCTTGCAGTAAATTTAGTCTTCACTAAGCCCATCATAAATGAGAATCCAATGGCTTATGCCTAATTCATTTGAAAAAATTATGATGCTATGCAACTGGACTTGTAATATTTTCATGCAGTTAAAAAAAAAGATGGAAATACAGGGGAAAAAAATGTATTGTGCCATTTGACATAGAACATAACTATTATAATATTAACCTGAAGCTATTAAGCAACTTTAAGAATTTGAGATATTTGAGAAGACCATCAGGGTATACACCGTCTTGCTCTGTCCTTCCATTGTAGGTATGAATAGACAATCTCATATGCAAAATCTCTATAGCAAGACATTCAGGTCCCATTCCCAAATGGGATATATTTTGCCTGGAAGTGACAGTTTTGACTCATCTTTGCAGTGCTTGTAGTAATCTTGTTTATTTTGATTGTAAACCTTTGGCAGCAAGAACTGTCTATGGAGATAGGATTTTAGTCTCACCGGGGCCTAAAGGTACCATCTGTGATATAAGCAACCAATAACACACTCCATTCAGAACCAGGGAGATTAAAAATGAGTATATTTTGACATGGAAATATTCCCTGATGTATTGATATCTTATGTGCATACTACTTTGTGCAGTTTGGTAAAATAGTTTTCTTTTCAAATAGACCTTATTTTCAGAGGATTTAAAGAATGAATATGAAAATTCATTTACTTTGAGCTTGTGGAGCATTCTACTTCTATGCTTACTTGGTTGCCTAGCTGCAGTCAATTGTGTTCAAAAAAGCATGATGGGAATTATTTTAAATGCTCAATGAGAAACAAGAAAAATATATTCTGGCCTGGTGATGATCACATCACATGATTTTGTGATAGCAGATCCTTATTTATTTATTAATAATTCATATTCCTTTGGTTTGAGACTGGCTACCTCTAGACAAGTGGATTAGATGAGTAATAACTTTTACCTGGGATTTAACTTAATTCCCTTTCACTTAATAAAATACCTTCACCAAGAATTATGCTTTTTTAAAATATACACTGATACTACTTTTCCAGTGAATTAGCCTAACTAGCCTATTATGTTAATACAGGAGTTATTGAGTCACTGATTAATTTTGTCTGCAAGTATGACACCCAAGGAAGCAATCTACATTTGTTGCAATTGTTGTCATTTGAAAAGCCAGTTTTATAAAGTAAATTATTAACACATTCACTTCATTAAAATCAATCTCATAACTGATATAATTTTCTACCTGCTCAGCCACCTCATCTCCCAGGCTGAAGATTAAATCATGCTAAGGTATCACCTAACTCCTTTCCTTGAGCTATACCTTGCCTTCTGATATTAATTCAGCCTATAAAATACTATACCTTTTACATGTCCTTGCCAGGCTAGATAGCATTGCAATCTTAATGTTATAAAAACATAAGATCATTCAGCACCAATTAGAGTTGTAGAGCTGCTGTAAAGTAGCTCTGACTGATCAATAAAGACTTTCTGTCTGGAGTTCCTCGATGAAAGAAATATCTTGTCTCTTGACCTTGCACTTCACACTTCATTCTGTGATATATTGCTATGTCAAGCTATAGCAGATGGTGAGGGATGCAATGGGAGGTGAGTACATTACCCCGTATTCTCGACTGCCTTTGACTTTAACTGCAGCATTTATATTACTCTGCCTTTGCCTCATCAGCTTGAGAACTGAGATGTTGTGACTGGCTCTTTATCACCTCTGACCATCGTTTTTTTTCATGAGACTCATTTCCTTTTCTGTCTTTATCCACCTTTTTTTTTTTTAACAAAGACTTTCCCACTGCATTGTCTTTCTTCTGCTAAAAAATATTGCTGTTTCTTCTCTCTCAAGGGGATTTTTCACTGTTGTGAAATTTGGTTCTGTTTTGGGAATCAGTTTGCTGCTTTTTCAGAGAAAAGGTTCTTAGGATGGTGAAGGGGCAAATCACAGATTAGTGCTAGCTGTATAATCCAGCAAGAAAACCAACTGTAAAAATTAAAGCAAAACAAAAAACCTAGAGAATTCGAAAATGCAGGTTTCCAGTATGCTTTGTCCCCTCCAGTTGAAAAAAGGGAACCATAGACCAATTTTTTACACTCTTACTTCAAGTTAAATGAAGGATACAGAGTAAACAGATATTTTTTTTCAGGAGCATATGTACTGAGCACAGATACCCCTTTTATTTAGAGTTTAAAATAGATGAAGCTGCAGTGGTTAATGAGACTGAGATACTGCTACTATAGAAAAAGTGCCTGACAAGCATGAATTGCATTAGGGGAATTTTCACAGATGATGTTATTGTCACACTACTGTTTTCTAAAAATGATGTGTCTCTTTTCCCATTCATCATGACTAGTTAAGTAACCAAGTGAAATTTATTCAACCCACTGCAAGATGAGGGTTTTCAAAACTAAGTCCCAGAATTAGGCTCTACTACCTCCAGTAACGTCATCCACATAGTTAAATCCTCAATTATCACTTTGAAAATGTACTCACTGGTGTCACACTTATGAGCATGATTATACATGAAGTGCTGAAAAGGGAAAGTGATCATTGCATAATTAGTTTTCTCTGATATAGATGGCTCTGGGTTTCAAGTCACACATTAAGGAGATGCCTGATGTATCCCTTTTTAAAGAGAAAGTAAATTTTCTGCAGGTTGATACCCATATTGGGACACAGTTTTTAGAAGAATTAAGAATATAGTTCTTGCACCACTGGTACACTGGTAAACACAGATTAAGGTCTCAATATCTTAAAAAAAAAAAAAAAAAAAAAGGAAAAATCCTGCTGTGAAATGACACTTTAGCCACCAAGCCTAGACAATCCTTAAAATGCCCTCAACAAGAAAGAAGTGGAATATGGTAATATTGTAAAATGATGCAATCTTTAGGGGGAAGGCAGGAAAAAGACTAGTGAAATAGATCCCTGTTTAACTAAGGATTAAGAATTTGATTATGTCTGTGCAGGGAAAATGGATATCAGGTTTAAATACATGAAGGAGGACATCAGTCCAGATTACATATTTTGAAAACCACCCACTGTCCAAAATTGTGACAGATGCATAATTTCATTTGCTTTCATTCATAAAAATTTAAATAGCTCGTTCTTCATAAATGTCCTTGCAAGTACCAGATATCTGTGAAAACATAAATTTGTTCGCAAAAATATGAGTTGAATACCTGAAAATTAGGTGCAGAATTTTGAGAATAAGTATTGGAGACTTTATAATTGTTAAAGAAGAAGTCTTATGCATCCCAATAGAAACCGGTACAGTTCAATGTTGCTAAGATAATGTAGGAAAAAAAAAAAAAGCAGAAAATGTAAAATCCTGCCCCTTGGATGTCAAGAATAAAATGCATTTTGTCTGTATGGGAACCAATACTACCCAGTAATTATATGAAAGTGACATTATGAAAAGTAAGCAGCATTTGTATATTGAAGGAGATACATAATTTGCTGACAAAATTAGCTACAAGTAATCATGGCCTAATCACAGGAAAGAAATATCTATTAGAAAAGAAAGAACAAGGGGACAAATCTTGTGCATTATCCAGACAATTCCTCATATTCAAAATAAATGCTCCCTGGAACAAGGTTTGTCAGTACATAAAGGAATATACATTTCTCACTTTAAAGTATGTTTCCATTATGAAACATTCTGGTAAACAAGAATTTTTTTTCATTGAATGTAGAAGTTCCCCGTATTTCATTTGGATTATCCATAGAATATACTGCTTCAAAGAAGTTAGATTGACAAAGAAAATTATCTTTTATGAATATTTAATTATGCATCTGAATCTCTTCTTGACTTTTTTCCTAGTAACAATTTCAATTGTCTGGACATTCAAGATTTTCTTTAAATATAGAAAATACATTTAATGTAATGTTTAAAAAAATGAGAAAAATATGTGTGGATAATGATGTATTCTGACCTAGACCGCTGATAATATTCTCAAAAGAGAATTAATGACTTGTTCTACACACTTGTTTGCTGGTCTGCTTTTTATTTGGCCATACCTAATTAACCCTTGAAGGCTATACAATCCCGAGGGCTTCTTTTAAAATCTACTTTGAACTTGTGAAGTCTAGCTAACCTTAGCAAATTATCAGAATATTCATGGCATTTACTACCAAGCAAAATCAGAACAGCAACAGGGATGTATGTGATTCCACACACTTCACCTTCAAGAAGTACATCACCTTGGAATGAAAGTTGACTTTTAAGTGAGCATAAGCAGCACTTGATCTTGTTTTGACAGCTTGTCTTTGATGGCATGCACGTATATATCCTTCAGGAAGCTAATGTAGGGTACTTACTTTCAGGTAAGCAGTGAATTTAATATATTGGAATTATCCTTCCTTAAGGATCTTGCTTGTAAAATTAATCTCCAGTCACTTATAAATGCTTTTGCTTTAGGCACTAAAATCAAGTGACCTAACAGCCAATTCAAACTTAAAAAAAAAAATAATTACACAAAGAAAATGTAGTACTTTTGATTGCCGTGAGTGCAGAAGGAGATTTCTTATTGATTTCATTAGAAGTAAGATTAGGTACTTTGTGATCAGTGCATGTCAAAGGGAATAAACTCCAAACTCAAATGGGAGTTATTTCTATACATTCTTGAAGACTAAGTTATTCAGCTTGAGGTCACTCTGCTTATGACCTTACATATATTGATTTGAGTCTGCTTGAGCAAACTATGCAAAAAGTCTTTGTAACACATTTTCTTTTTGAATTAAAATATATTGAAGAGCTAAAGTTACTCTGATTCATGTTGCATACGATAAATAAATAATTGCAGATTTAACAAGATTATTGGTCCTCTTAAAGGATTTTAAGAGAGTGTATTGATGTCTTCTAAGAGTCAAGTCTTTAAAACCAAAACAAAAAAAAAAAACCTCATGGGATCAGTCATGATACTTGGTAACTTTCTGGTTTAAGATGACCACTTCAGCACATTATTGTACATGCCTCAAGCTTTTCAAAGTCATCATTACAGACATGCAGGAGAGGAAAAAAAAATCTCATTCTTGAAATAGTGAGCCTTTCAGGGACTGGCAAGTATTACTTAAACACTTCTGCTTACGAAATGCAGTCTAGGGCCCAAAACCCTAGACTAGGGTATAATAAATTGTTAACTGTGGAAAGTGGCTTTGGTTTCCCTGTCACTGCTCTAAACTGTTAGAGTGGGATCAATCTCTGCCCTGTTTTGATAGTAATTTATTTTTAATAATATGAGAAATGCTACCTTAAGTTTCTGATGAAGATTTTCTGAAGTCAAGGAGGAAGGTCAATTTGAACACATCTGCAGCATCAAACATAGTTGTTTCATAACATACTTGTATGCTGATTCAGTACATCATTCTGTCATTCCATTTATGTGAAATAGATGGTGGTGTACTATGCAACAGCAAGCCACAGGAATGGGCATTTGCAGCAGGGGAAAATTCAGAAAGATTTATAAGTAATTACAAAGATTGATAGATAAGCACATTTTTTGTAAAACAAACAGAAATGTTTAAAATAAATAAAATTGAATTAATATTACAAAAATAAAAGTTCAGTGAAAGTTGATTCAAGAAATGTCAACTCTTGTAAGCATATATTTCAAAGATTTCTTTTGGCTTCTGTATGCTTGGGGATAATATTTCAGCTGAAGGTCAGATAGGACCTAGTTTGAGAGAAAATGTAGATACCAGGAAATATTTTTTTCCTTTGAATTCCTTGTTATTCTTTGCCTTCCTGAATATGGATGATGATTTTCTGACCCTGAAGGGACAGGGTTATTTTCTCCTGTATGCTCCTGATATATACTGTGGTGTACAACTGGAGGGATACAGGCAGAGAATTTATCATGATTCAACTTCTATATAGGAAAATCCTTGCTAGGGATTCTTTTGATACAAATTCCCAGAGGAAATAATTAAGGTACACACATAAATATAACTTTTTCTTGTCTTTTACTATGTTGTGGAACTTTTCTTTAGATACTAATTTTCACATTGTACACTCCACTTGCACTTTCCAGGCATGGCAGGATAAAACTATTTATTTTGAAATCATGAGCTGACTTTTAATAACAGATTATTGTTTCCATTAGACATAGTAAAAACAAATGGTGCTTGTTTGCTGCACAGCTATAGAATTGTCCCTTAGAAGTACAAGAAACCCTGCCTGGCACTTCTTTAAATGGCACCATGATTCCCTGTTGGTTAAATGAGTCTGACAAGGATTGCTCTTCGTAATTTGAACTCTTTTAAGTGGAGATGGAACAAACTGGTTCAGTGAGCATGAGTTACCTGTAACTTTGTAAGCTGCTGGAAACCTATGCCTGGCTTGGTAAGTCATAAAAATATGACAGTGAAGTTGCTCAGGGTGTTAGACCACCCAGAGAGGTCTGTACTGCTGAATGGATGAAGAGGAGTTTGACTTGCCCCTCAGTAAGTGACTTATTTTGACTGTGCTGCTTTGTAGAAGGCAAGATACATTTTTTAAAACATAGACTTCCAGCTGGGCCCACCTATTTGAACAACAGATGTTTTCATGACTCATGTAGCCAGTTGGGGTTTACCAATATTTTATTGGGTTATAGGTAACTAAAGATCACTGAGCCATCTGTGCTTAGCACATTTTAATGGTATCTGCTGGTTCAAATAACCTGCATACTCTATTTAAAAGTCTCTAGCTAGTTACCTAACTAAACATGTAATGAAAGAAATACAGAAAGGCATATACATGGAATTTCTACCCTGTGATTTGGTTAAATATTAAAGCTTCCTCATAAAAAACAACTCAGAATAGTAGGGGGAAAAATATTACATCATAAAATCTCAATATTCAGCAATTTAGTAAATGTGCATATGACACCTAGTTTGGCGTATTTTAACACCTTTTATACAAGAAATTATTTTCTAGAGAAACAGAATTCTGAAAGATCTCCTTTAGGGAACACATATGTCTTTGGAAAGGCCATAGAGAAGAACTAATTTAGCAACGTAGGCTTTTCCTAAATATCGCAGTTGTGGGTCTTGTGGTAGCAACAACTTTTGTAGGCTATGAATGAAGAGTGTGGATGAAACCAATATACAATGCTAGGATCAGCCTCCAGCAAGTGGCAAAATACTAGGGGCAAGAAGGCCCCTTTAGAAGTACAAAAAACTGATACAGTCGTGTTGGGGTTTAACCCCAGCTGGGCACTAAGCGCCGTGTAGCCACTCCCTCACTGCTCACTTTCCTCCCCTGAGGGGAGGAGAATCAGAAAGAAAAGGCAAATTTTGTGGGTGGAGGTAAGAACAGTTTAATAATTACAGCAAAATAAAGCATAACCATAATATACTACTGCTACTAATTGTAATGACAATGGAAAGGAGAGAGAGGAATAAAACACAAGAGAAAAAAATTATTCAGCACAAAAAAATGATTCCACACAATTCAGTTGCTCAGCACATGCTGACTGATGCCTGTCCCCAAGAAGGGATTGGTGGCTCCTGACAAAGCTCTTCCCCATTTTCTATACTGACCATAATGTTGTATGGGATGGAACATCCATTTGGCCAGTTTGGGTGAGCTGTCCTGGCCATGTGCCCTGCTGGCTTCTTGTGCACCTCCTTGCTGGCAGAGCATGGAAAACTGGGAAGTCCTTGGCTTAAGTAAGCACTGCCCAGCAACATCAGGGTGTTATCAACGTTATTCTCATACTAAACCCAAAAAACACAGCTCTGCACCAGCTGCCAGGAAGAAGATTAACTCTTTCCCAGGTAAAACTTGGATTCCAAAGCATGAAGATAAACCAGTAAATTGCATTCAGCTGCCATAAAATTCACACAGGTATTAGAAGGTCCACCAAAGGAAACTTGTTGATGAACTGGATAAATTTATTGCAGGATCCTTATTTTCTACATGGAAGAATTAAACTCCCTAAGAAGAAACAGGAGAATTGAGATAATAGAAGGTGATTTTTTAGCAACTCTTTTACCTAATTTTGCATTCAGATATTCAGCACCATCAAAATCCTTACTTTTACCTTTCACTAAGTTGTCTTGTGATGCTGTATTGCTTGAAAATATATATCCATGTATATGTGTGTGTTTCTAAAATAAATTATCACAGTCTGTGAAATATATATATATATATAATAAATTTTCACAGCCACAGTACAATGCTGTATGGCATTGTAATAATTAGTATTGAGAAATACAGTCTTGAAACCTTAGCACTTACTATCCACACATTTTGAAAAGTAACAGAAAAGCTATGTAATTTAGGAAAGGTAGATTCCTTTCATCCATACTTATTTCTTTGTATTACCAGATGAGCTCTTTAAACTAAATGCAGAAGGCTGAAGAAGGTGGATTATACAATAATATCTGGTCCTTATAGTAGAGTTCCTTCATTCACCTTTTTATGGATTGCTTTTCCTGATACCAAATTGTCCTTGTGTACTCTAGGTGTCAAGTTCCACAAGCTAACACCAGCACTCAGCACCACCACTGTAACCATGTAATTGGAACTTTGAATATCTTCTCTGCAGAGTGCAGAGAAGCAAAAAGTGCATTCTACACTGCACACATTTTTTGTGTCACAGCTATTCAGTCATTTTTGTTTGCTTTTTTTCTTGGCAGAACCACAAAAACTTTTTTATTTGCCTGATTTTTTATTTGAAATTAGGCCTATTAAGATGATAAAGGAAAAAAAAATTAATCATAGTAGAGGGGAAATACTCTGACAGCAATACTCAGATATTCTGCACTTGAATATCATGCCCTAGCACTCAGGTTGATTCACTGTAACTAAATTTGTGTTCTCCTGGTTTACAATGGAGAAAAAAAATCAGAATCTTGGAGACAATGTAAAGCATAACAATCAATATTTGCAACTCTAAAAGTCCTCTAATGAATTCTGTGAACTTAATTTTCTTCTATAAAGCTACTGTTGGCACAATTTGCAGCATAGCTTTCTAGCTACTGATACATTACATTGCTGGCATGGTTCTGTAATTTTTCATTAGCTAGTGATTCAATATTCTCACTTTTCTTTATAGCAAAATAGAAGGGATGTTCTTCAGTTATTGCACTGAAAAATACTCTTGGGTATATTGTACCTAAAGGGAGCAAATTCATTATATAGCAGCACATTATAAAACTGCAGTTACTCCAAACTGACAATTATATTTTGAAATATTAAAGTTTGCTAGAGTTTTTTTGATAGCCTTAGTTTGAACAGATAGATCAACATGAACAATTTTATAATAGTATGCAAGATATTCAATTTACATTCTTTCTATGTTGACTTTACAGTGACTCTTCAAAAAAAGATAAAATATAATAAAAAGATGTTAAACAATATTAAAGATCATACCAATTTTGGATGTTTGCTAAGTGTAATTCCACATGCTAATATTTCCAATAGAAAAGTGTCTTTTCCATTTAAGATATTATCTTACAGTGAGATATAGTGTGAGAGACTGGAGGGATTGCTGGCTTGAAACATTTCTTCGTCTGGGTCTATGGGGGAAGAGGCAGATCAGGCCTTGCTTGTGGTGAGGTGAGGCACCACCCCACACACCTTTCTCCTCTGGGCTGGTATCCCAGTCCCCAGTGGCCACCTATCACCAGCATACTGCAGGCAATTCTCCACACCCCACCTCTGGAGCCCCAACCCAGCTCCTAAGAGGCAAGATGCCTGCAAGTCCCATATGGGAGATGGGCCCAGGAAGGTCAAGGGATGTTTAAAATCGAAAACAAGGGGAGCACATATCTTGATCATACCTCCTCTTGAAATTTCATTCAGTTAAGCACCACTGGAACCAGGAGTGGTAGTTATGTTTGTTCTTTTCTCTATGTTTTCTGCCTTTTTCTTCTTCTAATTCCCTCTTAGAATTTTTGAGTAACTGAAAATCAAATGGACTTAGAGTTTGCTAAGTTGAATGGGCTAAGTCAATACTTGGGAAGTGTTTTATGTTGATTGAATGCTGCTTTAAAACTTTTGACAAAGTTCTTTGATTTTCTGAGGTTGCAAGTAAAGTTTTTGTTGTTTTAACCACTTGAGAATATCTTGTCAGTATTTCTTTCATGCATCTAACTGAGAATATGTGTACAACCCTAAATCCTTTTAAAAGTCTTGTTGAGAGGAGTTTTCTGGGACCTTACATATACATTACATTAAGTCATCTCTTGTTATGATTGTTCTCTTTCCAAGTTTCATTTTTTTGTCTTGTCTTTTCAAGTTTTGCCAGGATTTTTCAGGGAAAGGAAATATCATCTCTTACGCACCTCAGCAAGATCAAGAGAATACAGTGAGAAAATGTGATGCGGTTTGTTTAGAATGTCCATCTCTCTTCTACAAGTGACATTCAAATCCAATTGTGTTCCAGTCTTGTATTTTCTACTGGCTGAACTCCATGCATGTTCTTCCCATATGTGTACATGCATTTAAACAAGACACAGGAATGACAGGAATGACAGGAATGACCATATTTCTAACCGGAATATTGTTTTTCAGTAAATCTAAATTCAAAATGGCTAAACTACCATCACATCTTTAATTTAAAGAGTTTTGTTCCCCCTAGTTTCAAAAATTACAGAGGAAAGCATTTAACTTATATATTTAACAAGTTATTGCATGTTTTTAACTGCATCTATATCAGAAAATGTCATCTTCTCAACTGTAGTTTTTTTACTTCAGTATCCTTACTTAGAACTGAAAGTTGTAATGTGAAAGCAATGTCTCCCAATGAAGTTTTATTGCAAGCATTTGAAAGATCATATTTCAAGGAGTTGTATAAATTACTAATTTTCTTTAAGTGTTATCTTTCTCATACAATCTTCAAGTTCATCGGATAAAATAACATTAATTTCACAAGGAAAGCACAGGAGCTGCAAAAGAACTGTTTTTTAACACCTGAAATGTAAGCTTCAACTCACTAGAACATTGAAAATTCATTTTTTATTTTTACTGCAACTCGAATCACTTTGCAATTTCTTTACTACTCAAACATGCATCAGGCATTGGAGTTTCTATGTAAAATTGCTTCCTTTCAGAAATATTTATTTTTCATCTAATACGCTGGGAAAAAAAAATCTTATTTTACATTGTTGAAGAGCATAGGCATAAAATTGTGCTCCTGCATTGCACAATAATTATAGGATTTTTATGTTTGAAATATTGACATTTGCCTACCACAGTTACTGTAATTATCAGTAGTTAACAGTTTGAAACAGAGTATTTATGGTTTTTTTGTCCCACCAGTGGTCACTCTGGCACACAAAAGTAGCAGCAAGTTCTGCTATACCCATATAAGAGGATATCCTGCTGCACTAGATATGGTTGTGATGTTATTTTTCTCCATAACAGTCTATATGGTTCTATGGTCTAAATTTGTGACCAAAACAATATTGGTAACTCATCAGTGTTTTAATTGTTGGTGAACAGTGCTTACAGAGTGTCAAAGCCTTTTCTGTTTCTCACACTGCCCCCTCAGCAAGTAGCCCTGGGAGTGGGCAAGAGGCTGCAGGGGACACAGGCAGGACAGAGAGACCAAACTGACCAAAGGGATGCTCCATGCCTTAGGACATCATGCTAAGCCATAAACCTGGTGGGAGAAATGTTTCCAAAGCAGCCTTTGTTTGGAGCACAGCTGGGGGAGGATGTTTTTACACCATAGGAAGTCCATGTCACAAGCTTCCAGTGGGGTTTTAGGTGGAGTCTCTGTGTAGACAAAACATACAAAAGACATTTACACTTCCCTGCATTATTTGCTTTCTCATCTTGTGAGCAGTCTGAGGTTCTCAGTCTTGATTCTGCATCTCTTTGGCATCATCTGAAATGTGTGGGACTGAATTTGAAAGTTTCCTTTCTTCATTTGAACAAAACCAAAACATATTTTTTGACCCTTTCTGATTAGTCTAGCAACTGTTTGTTCTTAGGTCAATCTTAAAAGCAGCTCAGTTGAACTACAGGTTGTTTCTCAGCGAGCAAAGTAGATCTATGAGCAAAATAGGTCACTAAGGTGCAACAGTATTTGTGTCTTTATTGAACCCTTTATGCCAGTTCAGGACTCTATCTTTCATAGCTTTTCTGCTCAATGAAATATATGAAAGTGATTATTGAATAGTATTTAATTAAAATAAATTTATAATTTTAAGAGTGACAGAGCTTCAATTCAGAAGCCTAAACACAATCATGAACTGTGAAGTAGTCTTCTTTTAAACAAAGTGAATACTTCACTCAGTTTTGACACAATCTTGATACAGATGGGACACACTCAAAAATAATAAGAAAAATTAATTTTTGTTAAGGATTTTATTGGTGTTATGGTAAAAGTGCAAAAATGGTCTTTTCTACAAAGGTCTGAATTATTAATAGTCTATTATAATTTGATGTTGTCCTTGTAAGCATGTGCCCAGTTTGTGCTTTGTTTTAATTGGATGCCACTTTTTCATATGATGTATCAAGGAATTTGTGCAATAATGCTCTGTAGAAATTATCAGATTTCCATAAGAAACAAAATATAGGATCATCTGCATGCTTTTCAATAATTATCTGCACCTGCAATTGTTTTTCCTTGCAGTGCTGACGAGTTAATGCAATCAACTCTAATTTCTCTAGACCAACATTTACCTTTTATCTTCCAGATGAATACTCTCATCTTGTGATACATACTGTAAATTTATAGATTCTTATAAAATAAACTGCATACAAAATACACTCAAAATGAAGCCAAAAATGAAGTAACAGAGGTGATGCAGGAAACAGGTATTTAAGGAATATTTTCTAATCTCTTATCCCTAGTACACTGGATTCAATTCAGTGATGCATCATTTTATTCATGTCAATATTTAATTTAAAGATAAACTCATTTATTTCATCATAATGATATCTTGTGAGGAGAAAAGAGTAGTAAAAAAACTGGAATTTCAGAAAGGTTTGAACAACATAGTAAAAAAAGATTAAGTGGCTTAGAAATAAAGAAAAAGGGAAAGGAACACAAAAGAAATATGTAAGAGACTGATTTTAAAGTTTTCTGTAATGCATCAATAGTAAAGATTTTCTTCCAAAAGGCATGCAAGTGATTACTGCAGTTTAAACTTCCCTTATACAGAGTAATATTAAAAAGATAAAGTGTTATTCATAGGCATGATTTGCATATTAATACATGTAAATTATAAAACAAATCATAACTCAGTGTGTAGTGTTTACAGTTCATTGTGTGTCATGCTAGAGCAACTTGACAATGGAGATGATTAAGTTTATGTCAACTTCTATGGGCACCTGGATTATGCTACTGAACTTTCTGAGATTAATTAACTTGAGTAGCCTAATTACTGTCAGATGAGGATCTTCTAAGGAAATATTTAAGAGGAAGAAGGAAAAAAGGTTGAATTAGAAACTGTCTGAGTTTCTCTAAGTACTCTGAATATTTTCAGCAACACTTGTTATTGATCTTTAATCCAGTGTTAGCCCTTTCTGTGCTGCAGCTTTTACTATATAACCACCCAATAATGACAACTGTAGCTTGATCTTGCTGCAAAATGTCTTTCTGTATCTAAAATATTCTATCTACCATCTCATACTTTCTAAATGTATTTATATCAGTGCATTACTCATCCATAAAATTACCTGAAAAAAATGGACAAGTTGCTTTGTTCACAGCAGGCTCATCGAGATTCACAAGTTTTATTTTGCGCTGAAGAAAGAGCAAAAAGCCTCCAATGTTAGCTCATTTACCCAACAATGAGACTTGGGCTCCAGTAATTGGTCTAATGAAAATTTAAGTGCCACATATAAAAAGAGACTCAACAGAAAAGATTGAGGAAAGCAAAATAACACATAGTTTTGTAGTGAAAGCGTGACTGGAGAGGATAAATCTTTTTTTGGTTAAGTGTCTTCCTGCAGAACTTCTGTATATTGAAGTTATAGCACAATCACAGTGTTACTGGGGTCCTGCTGCCCCTTCTTTCCCTGTTACACCATTTAAAGGAAAAAGGCTGGATATTGTGCTGCATCTGAGAAAAGATTTTGATAGCGATTCTTCACTGGAAAAGGTGCCTTCCTGACCTCTGGAATTAATGTTAAAGGCACATGCAAATGAGTGGGCCATTAACTATACGCTGCCTTGAGGTTAAGCTGACTGTGGAAAATTACTAGATACAACATGAGAAATTGCTGACAGAAGTTACAGATAACTTGAGGAAAGGTGAGTGGATCTCCATGTCTGTAAAGGAATTATGTGAGAAACAGCTAAATTCTGTGGGCTGTTGGAGGGTAGCATCGAGAACCTTGAGGGGAGCATATCATTGCAATTCCAACAGCACTACATATCCATAACATTAATATATATGGCTGATACTATATCATAATGCTATGTGTGGATATGGATATAATCAATTCTGGACCAGTAGGGAGAAGTAATTAGAGATAGATTGTTTATCTGGGAGAAGACTGGCACTGAGAACAAAAGATACAAGAACGTCAAGAACAACACCTCGTTAATCCAAATTTTGTGGGCAGGGTTGTCATAGGTTACTAGTCAGGCAACCTTGTGCATAGTTTTTGTAGCTGAAACAGGTCAATAAGCCATAAGAGCTAAATCTGCTTTTTTTTTTAGTCAGGATCACTGGGGTGGGAGTGGTGGGGAACTGATGCTTCTAAATAGCAAGTTTACATCCAGACTGAAGGAGCATCTTAGTGTCACTATGCTGGTACCTGTTACATACTATCAGCTACCCTCTACTTCATAAAAGTTAAATGTATTTCTGTAAGATGAATGTTAAATGGTATCCTTTACTCAGTATATCCTGCTGCATCATCATCTCCCTGCTATGCATAAATCCAGCAACTGGCCAATCCCTCCTTCTCCCCAGCTCTGGCTTTCAGGCATTTATTAAGCCATAACTTTACTCCATGCATTATAAGAAGAATTCAGCCATCTGATCTACACTTATGGACTCCTGCACTACTAGCAGGACTTCAGGCAAATAGTACATGCCTTCAAGAAAAGTGCTGTAGAATATTCACTTTCTGGACAATCAAAACAAAAGATGCCTGTGGTGTTGTGTGCTTCCCAGGACCTCCAGTAAAACATGTCTAGGTGTACTCCCTGACCTGCAGTATGCACTGCTCCTGTCTTGTGTATCATATCCTTTCTACTTTGCACATCTGAATCTTTATTACTGTTTCACCCTATTAGTTTATTAGTTTACTTTTTACTTCTACTTGCTTTTCCTCAGTGAGCCTGTCAGTACAGTGATAGGACAAGGGGAATCTACTTACACTGCAAAAACGTAGATTTAAATTAAATATAAGTAAAAATGTTTTGCTGTGACGGTGGCTGAAGGCAACGCAAGCTGGTTGCTCTCTTTGAAATTAAACTGAAACACTTTGCCCAGATGGATGCCCCATCCCTGGTAGTGTTCAAGGGCAGACTGGATGGGGCTTTGAGCAACCTGTCTGTGGAAAGGGTCCCTGCCCATGGCAGTGGGGATAGAACTAGATGATCTTTAATGTCCAAAGGCATTCTATGATTTGGCACAACAGCCTTTACTGCAACCTCTTTTACTAGCTCTGGCTAAACCTTAGGGTGTGCCAACAGCTTTGTCTAAAACACAATTTAGCAGGGATTTCCAAGGTCACAACCTGAAACTCCAATCTTTTCTTCAACCCCAGCTATGGCAGATTTTCTTTTTTCATCAAACTATACTCTCTGACTATTAATGATAATTAAGATGTGAAATAGGGGCTGTATCACAAGATGTAAATAAAAACAACAACAACAACCATACTAATAAATACTAATACTAATACTAATACTACTAATAATAACTTCGTAAATAAAATTATGTTTCTAGGTTGAGCTTATATTCTGGAAAATTATTTGGAAATATGAAAAGTGGCACTCAGGATAGTCCTCAAATTTACTACAAACATCTTCTGTAAAATAGCATAAAATACTGTAAGAGGATTCTGTAAGGAATGTGGATGCAGTACAGTGCTGTTATGTTTTTGCACATCCAATCCTAAATTACTTTTTTTTACATAGGTGCAGTCTTAAAAGGAATTATGTGCATAGTTATCTTCAGGTAAGAAGACATAAAGATAAGCCTACTTGCTTTTCTGTGAAAATGAAAACAAAATATCTCCTAAAAAAATGCATCAGAAAAGCTTGTTCCTCATTATTATTGAAGGACCTAATCTAGTAGAAACAGGAGTAAGAT
Source organism: Alethe castanea (assembly GCA_024734035.1). Lineage (NCBI taxonomy): Eukaryota > Metazoa > Chordata > Aves > Passeriformes > Muscicapidae > Alethe > Alethe castanea. The sequence continues at coordinate 49,530,299 of JANRGV010000084.1, forward strand.
TCCACATGCCTGTCAGTTATCCGGGTGTCAACATACACATAGGTTGGCTGTCTACCCAAAATTAAGTCAAATATGAGCACTTGGTTTGCTGCTCTTATTACTTACTTTACTTGTAGAATAACTACACACTCCAGTGCTGTACCAAATCAAACCCAATGGCTAAATACACTATAAAACCTCAACAAAAAACATTGACAGAGAATATATGATTTTGCACATTCCTTAAAGCAGACTGGTTTTGTTAGATGACTTGTTATCTAGTGTTGTTTTGTGAAGTAATGAACCTACAGAAATCTGACTCATATATTGTGATTTTCAGAATATGTATCCTTCCACAGGATTCACTTTGATTCAGTTAAACTTTTAATGTAGCTGTAAAAGGTTGGGTATAATTTATGTTTGTACAGATTAGACAGCATTTTTTTTTCTTTTGTTATGGATAAATTGCATTGTTAAGTCTAAGAGGTTTTTCTTCTGATTATTTAATCAGACTCAGAATTTATTTTTTAGGCATATGAAGTAAAAATATTGCCTTAATTTATATTTCTTTTAATACATTTGCAGTACATATATATTTGGTATGCCTATAGGCATATATTTGGACACAGACTGTGTGTCCAAATAATTGTGCTATCTGCTGATATGCCCAAGTTCTTTAATAAATGATACTATCACATAACTACTATGATAAATAACAGGACTGAAGGAAAATATCTACTGCATATTCTTGGTTCTTTTCCCTTATATAGAATACACCTAGTAAAATTGTTTTTAGGAAAGTTCATTATACAAAATCAATTATTATTACCAAAGTATCCACCCCTGATATAACTTCAGCTGTAGTATTATATTCTTTTGGTCGCCAGATGATGGTTAGCCCCTCAAAATAAGGTAAAAATTAGAAGCAGTAGGATCGTATGCTTTCATGAAATGTACAATAAAATGTAGAACTTTCATTAAAGACTATGGTTGAGTGGTTTTTCTACTGCAAAATGAAGAAGTGAGGTTAGAAAGTTAAGGGCACTGCATCAAGAGCTGATTAATAGACTCTGAGAGAGTGAATATGTGTCTGCCATGCTAGAGCAAAGACCATATGTTACACTATCACTTTCATTCCAGCTGCATCTTAGCCGAGTGACAAGAATAATTTCTGACAAGCAAGGAATTTGTCCAATACAAGAGATATCATAATTTGGAGCAGCAGATTTGCTGAATGACCTGTGGCCCCAAGACTTGCTCTTAGGCAACCTACTAAGGCTTCATCTAATAGTGACAGTGTTTGTCATCTCTGAAAGGAGCTGGAAAAAAATGTCAAAGTCAGTACCTCAGAGTGTTAAATGCAAGACAGAAATTAATGTAGCTTCTTTCAGATCAGCTACGTTTATGGCAGATATCTAAGGGGCACAATAAACGATGAAAATTCGTTTCACTGGAGACATAATATCGTGTTGGAGAAAGCGTGAGAAACATATTACGTTTGGAACTAAACTGCACATTCGAAGATGTCAATATGTTATTTGAAACACATGAGGTCTTTTTACCCTATTTTGCATACAAACTCTTTGCTTTACTTTTAAATCGTACCAGTTAAAATAATCAATTTTATTTATGAATGTGGAGTTCTTCAGATAAGTTACTTTGTTGCCATAATGATTTATTTCCCTAGTGACATAATGTTCAATTTAACAAATCAAATTTAATTAGTTATTCTATGGGGTTTAAAACATTAAAACTGAAGATTCAATTCTCCTCATTGCAGTGAAGGCAATCACTATGCTAACTGCTTCAATATCTGAAACCGAAAGACACAGAAATATATGATTTTGGAAACTAGTGTTTGGCTAAATTCAGAAACTATCTGGTGAATCCTAAAGCACTTGCATTAAGTTAACCCAATAGTTTGGTTCTGATAATTTTATAATATTTATCTGTACTATATGCTTCACACAACTTAGCCTATTTAAAAGGTCAAAAATTCACACAAGATCTGTGGCCTCTCTCAGGCTTATCTGGAAACAGTGACATTAAAAATATGAAGAACTAAGTAGACTTTCTATAGACTCTTAATCCATATTATTTGTGCCTCAGCATATATTTTACATAGACTATATGATTCGAAAATTAGTGAGAATGACATAGTTGGAACAGGACCTTTGGATCAGAATAAAAAAGCATTTATTTATTGCATCTTTTTATACTCATTTTGGCTAATAGATATCTTTATAAATATGCACAGAAATTCCAATATCTCTGAAAAGACATGTGCTAACTCAGATATTACAAACCTTTGAAGAAGATACAGATGCATAAGGCCATTTCTTCCTTTTGCCTCCTCTTTTTCCCTTCCCTGAATTTTGTGGGGTAAAAAATAAAGATCATCTTTGTATCTGCAGAAGAAAAGGTTCAGATCCAGGAATCATTTTTATAATGTTTTTATTGCTGAGTACTGAATTAAGAGGTATGGCAGAAGGGAAAGGAAAATAAAATTCTCCCTTCTGAGTTGAATGCTTGGGTTCCACATAATACATTGTTAATGTTCCACCAAAGGGAAGCATAGCCTTCATGGTGATAGGAAACTGTCAGTTAGCTAAGTATTCATTAAAAAGAAAAGATCAGGGAGATTTAAGAGACTGACTGGAGAGAGGAAGGCATATGCTCATGGCCAGTCAGAAGCCTCCATCTGTGTACCATCCTGATTTTCTGAGTCTGCACTTGTCTCTACCATGTGTGAAGCCAGAGCAGAGCAGAACAGGTGCTCTTCCCTGAACAGCTATAATGGCTGTGACATATGGGATTTACCTCCCAAGCCAAGCTCTGCATGATTTGGAGAATAAACTTTCACTGTTTCTTTGTCAATTGCCATGCAGGGGACACCTTGGCAGACTGCAGTACCATTCCATGCGGCTTGTAATTTAGTGATTTCTGATCAACTAGCAAAACTTTCAATGCTCCATGAGACCAAGATGCCTATGGTTCAAGATATGACAGTCTCTTCTGAAATTCAGTACATCCATGGTGGATAAATTCCCCTAAGTGTGTTTGAAGAGTGGACTTCATATGTACTCCAATTCAGTTCTCTGTAAGAGAAAGTAGCATTTTCCTGCTTAGCTCACAAGACCATACTTAGGATAAATTAAGCATTGTAATTCATGTTGCAATCAAAAGTAAAGTGTTTGAGTGCCAATCAATAAAGGCTGAAAGAAACAGAATCTATAACCTCTGAAATCATTGACAATGCAGTGCTTAGGGAATGTTAAATGCTTAGAAAGTGCAGGATTAAAGCTTTGAGCAAAAAGCCAATTGCAGAGACTCCCAGAGAAAGTTATAAGTAGAAAGTATCTTCAATTTTGCCTGGCCCTGGATTCCTTTCTGCTTTGTCTGAACCATACACAGAGGACCTAGAAATCTGCTTCTACACAGAGCACTTGCCTTAAAGGTGGGAGACAAGATACTTCCAAACCTTACCTGAAATCTTACCTGAAAGGCCCCATCTTCATCAAATCAGAAACCTGTCTGTTAGAGCTATGGTGTCCAGCCTAACCAGTGGAAAATTTATATGGCTAACCAGCATTGATTCAAGGCAGAATACATAATCCAGAATACATTGTCCAAGGAAGAATAGGAATCATGTTCATAATTTTTCTTCAAGATGCCTGCTGACCCTTTCGTATCTGTTATTACTAAGTCTTCTTTGGAAAACATGTTTTTTTCCAGGTCACATTTACACTTTATATCTTTAATAATCTTAATTAAATTGACAACGATGCTCTCATATTTCTAGTCTGTAAAAGAAATATTCTTCAAAAGTGCTGTCCTTATTTAAATATTTGTCATTAGATTTCATGAATGCAGAATGCATAGAAAAAAAACATAGAGGAGATGGGAAAAAGGGTATTCATATTTAACTTTCTATTATAGGTATGTTCAGTGAAGAAGCATGAAGGATCTTATTACTATACCAAAATGAAGAATTTCCTAAGAGAATTCTCTAATTTCATATTAGCTTATTCCCCCTCCGAAACACAATGATTACTACACTGAGTGATACATAAAAATGGGAAAAACAGCAGGCTTCATTGGTTTTCGAGGAGTCAGCATTACTGGTGTTTCAAGCTGAGAAAATAATTGTCAGCAATGACACTGAGTAGGATAGGAAGTTTATGTTTCATATTCACCTAGTATTTATGTACTGCACAACTTCTTTTCAGATGATCAGTATTTGCCTCGAATAAAAATAATTTATTTTTGTATTTTGTCTTCAGAAACCAACCTGTGGTTAGTTTTTGTCTCATCTGTAATTCTGAGTTTCAGTGCCATCAGCTAAAGTAATAAACATTTCTGCCTGGAAGTGTGCTTTAAAGAGATCCTTCTCAAAATTCATACTTTTAATTTAGAAAAATATTGTTTAGGGTTTAAATAAATCTTCCCCAGATTTGAGAGGTAGTCATATGGATGAATTCATAAACAATTCTTTGAAATTACAGAAACAAGAAGCTTTGCAGACAAAAACAAAGAAAAGAAAAATATGTAAAGCAGATACATTTCTTGAAACAGAAAACTCACATATTCCCCAAGGCATGGCAAACGTTACTTTAAAGCTCATTTGTTCAATCTTTTCCAAAACCTAGAATAAACAAAATGGTTGTTTTTGAGGTAGTTCATGGGAGTCTGTTCTTATGAATGAAGCATCTGCAAGAAAAAAAATTCCAGTCGTCTGGAACAAAGTTAATTTAGTAGGGCTAAGTAGAAATGAAAATTTCTGCATGACTTTATTTTTCTTTTTGCTTCCAATCAAGAGAAAATTTAGAACTATAAGAAGGTGATAAAACTAAACCACTGAAAAATCTCACTTTATGACTACTATGATACATTATAATTTTTAGCCATAAATCTTTAGTTCATATGCAATATAGTTTGTCTTGACAGCAGACAGTGGGGCATTTGGTATCCATGTGGTCTAACTTTTGCTTATGTGATACCTGTAAAATAAAGTAATTTGCTGTGGAGAAGAAGAAAACAAACAAAATCCACAATAGAATCATATAACTTGGAGAATGCTTTTTTCTATTCTGCTACATATATCAGGAACATGCCTGTGTTGTGCTATGGGAAATCAAAGAAGGATATGTCCAAATGGGTATTTTCCATTATATTTTATTTGGTTAAGCAACCTCTTTTAGGGGGAGATTTTTGCATTCTATGCTAAGGTATATTTTCGTAGTAAAAGAATGTTCTTTTTCAATTTTTATGATGGATAAAGTAGCCTTACTTAAATCATGACAACTTTAAAGGAACCTATTATTTTTCACATCAAAAGAGGCTGGAAGAATGACACACATTTTCTACAAGCAGCTGACAATTGACAAACTCCAGTTTGAGACCAGCAGCCTAGCTGCAAACATCTTGAACTGCTCTGAATTTCTTAAGTTGCTCCAGTCACAAGCAAAAGTAGCTGCATAGGAGTTTTGATCATATCAAATAAAGAAATTTAATTTAATAATTGAAATATATATGCTCAGAAAAATAAAAAAAATGAGAATAAGCACCTATATATCTTTGAGACCTTAGGTGAAAAACAATTGGAATTTATTGTGATGTTCCTCACAGACAAATTAAATTTTTATTTTCAGCAATTTTAATGATTTTTGTGCTATTACATACTTGTTACAGAGGTGTTTTCAGCATTATATATGCTGGCCTTTCTCAATAAAAATTATCAATGTGAAATATCCTGAATACAAAGAGGAAGTCCATCACTGGAACTGTGGAAGTAATCACACAAAAGTTGCCTGCCTTAATTGTTCTGCCTAAGTCTTCTATCTTAATTATTTCTTGCTAAAATTATATATAGAATTATGAGTTTGATGGAAATGAAGAAATTTGATGAAAATTGAACATGATTCTTTTTTTACTTCCCTAATCATGATAATATCAGATGCCTCAGAACAGCAATGATCTGCATTTCCTTTGACCTTAAGCAATCTAACCAAATAGGAAAAGCTACCATTTTTATTTGCACAAATTTTAGAAAAGTGCAATGGTGACCTACAGCAAGTGCCTGATATCACAGGATCCAGTCAAGCTCATCATCATTAACAGACAGATTTTATTGATTTCAGTTAGCTTTGCATCAGTGTTACAGAATTTGCTTCCTCTCACCTTGTGCGAGGTGAAGCCTCACCACTGAGGATAACACAGTGCAATTATGACTAGATTTTTGAAAGGTCTTAAATATTGTGTAAGCATATAAAAGTTAGTTTGTATGTTTGCTACGTGTCTGAAAAGTATAAAAGGTCTACAGTGATAGCTGTAAATAGCCATGCCATAGCTAATTGAAAATTAAAGCATGTTGCTGACTGTTAAAGTTTAGCTTTTTTACATAAAAAATTACTCCAGTTGTTTATCTAATACTTCTCTTCTGACTTGCATTTCCTGGTCAAGCCATTAATTGTGGCTGTTCAAATTGTTATTTTAATAGCATTTATTTCAGCTCTGTATATTTATAAATCCATTAGTTGTAAAGGTTCCATATTGAGAAGAACTGTTAAGAAATTCAGGTGTTCTTTTAGTAGAATATGGATAAATATTCTGTTGCACATGGCTACTTCTGGTGCCATATATTGATCAGAGTTTCATTACAAGTTAAGGTCAGATCTAGACAGAGTATTTCAGAAGGTATTTAGTGCACTATATGCATTATTTTCAGTCACACGCAACATGACACAAGATAATTAAAATTTAATTGTTAGTTTATCACACTCCAGAGTCAAGTAAGTCAAGTAAACACCTACATTTTCTGTGTTCATGCTTGTTTGTATAATTAAGTTCAGTTTTATGGTATTGCATTGAAAGCAGCTATTGTGACTTGCAAAAATTAGCTTTTAATATCCAGTATTGCAAAATTATAGCAGCAAAATTATATTCCGAGACATCAAGTCAGAAAAATTGCGTGTGAGATTTGCTGGATGATAATGTTCCAATGTTTGATTGTGTCATAGAAAACCATTAAATCCTCCAAAGTGAAGAAATGTGTTTTTGACATTTTTCACAAAAATCCACCTTTATTATGATCACAACTTTCTGATTTTTTAATTTCCTTATGGACCGAACTCTTTAAAAATGGGTTTTTTTTTTTGTATTACAGAAGATTTCTGATCAGAATAATTCTGATCTATGTATTTATGCAAGATCAGGTGAATTTTCTTACCCATGTTGCTGTTTTTTGTATGTTCAACCCCAGAGCTTGTGACTGAAACAAATTTTTGTATGGATTTTTGAATTATAAAGGGAGAAGATCAGTTTTCATCCTAACTTTTGCAGGCACCATATATACAGAAATCTGTAGTAAACCTAATCCTATATCATCTTGCTATATTGAAACAAAATACTGTGAAACTAATTTTTTTCTAATTTAGAGTGCTACTGAGCTTTTCAAGAAGATACATGCTCTTTCAGTGGATGTAAAATAAATGAGTGTTATTCCAGATTTTGCCAGTCATGTTGGCATGATTATTTGCCTAGAGCAAAGAGTAGGCGGTCAGGGTGGAAACACTATTTCTGACTAAAAGTTTTCATGGTATGGAAATAATTTCTAATATAAAGTCTATATTAAAAAGTAAATTGAGAGCAAAAAATCCCAATCATTGAGATGTTTCGCCAGGTATTGAAAATTTTGCTTCACATTTAGTTATTTACTTTCACTTGTTAAAATGTAATCAGTTTAAATCTTCAAATACAAAGTTGTTTTTACAGTGAAACTGAGTGTTTTGTTTCAAAGAGAACAAAATAAAAGTTGTTGATGTGAAAAATAGCAGCCTGCTCTTCTGACAAGCTCTTAATTATTATTGATCCAGGCAGAGCGCTTTGAAGGATGCTTTGTTACTGATGAAATGTGCAAAATTCTTTCATGATTTTTTGAGAAGTAAGAATTATGTTTAAATTAATCTTGGTACCTGTTTGAGAAAAGCTACTTTTTCCCTGAGACAATTTCAGTGTGGAAATGGTGGGTGTTAGACTGATATCTCTTTGCCAGAGCAGGGCATAACAATATGTCAACTGTATCTAATTTGCCACAGTATTGTAATGATTCATCATCACATACTCCTCCCTTTAAAGTTTAGCATCTTTGAAAAATGTGAAAAACTGTAATTGGCCAGCTTTCCTTAGTTTTACAGTTAGTCTGTTAAGGTTTTATGTGAGCCAATTAATTACTCTAGATCCTAAATGAAAAATTTAATTCTACTTACTGCAAAGCAGAGTTAAAAGCTTTCCCCTTTCCTGCTTTTAATTTTGAAATATTAATAAAAGGAGTGAGAAAATTAATTTAAGCAAATGGCTTTTTATTAAGATGTAATGTCCAAACAGGTCAACGGCCACATACATTAATGTCCTAATAAGAAACAACTTTCAACAGTTTTCACAATGTACTTGAGTCCTCAAGAGTCACAACTCAATAAAAAGCTACTTGTAATTCAGAAAATTAGCTGAAGGGACAGAATGCTGAATTGTTCTGTTTATGCTTTAGACAAAGGTCAGAAAGACCATGTAACCTATAAAAACCACAAAATATTCTTCATAAGAGTTTTATGTATCTCAGGGACACATCAACAAAGAAAAAACAGAAAAAACAATTTAAATTTGAAGTCCGTAGAGAAAATATTTAAGGTAATGATAATTTTTGTATATTAACTAAACTTTACTCTGAGGTATAAAGCCATTGAGTATATTTTATTGGTGAAAACAGCTTTATTTCCTCCCATGTAAAAATCCCTAAGTTTCTACAATATTTCTGAATGGAATGCAAAAATTTACCTGTAAGTATGGCTCAATTCAGCTATTTCTCATCCATACTTTTCCTTTTCAGTTCCATGAACCACTATTATTCTATTCATCTCCAACAATTAATTAAAATTGTAATGATTTTTGATGATATTTTTATCTATATTATTCTTACATTTTCTTTGTCCAAATTGGAAAGCAAGAAAGTATATATTTATCTGTTTATCACATGGAGAAATTAGGAAATTTTGGTGAAAAACTGTTGATCCTATTCCAAACAAGAAGCAGTAAGAGATAAAAAGAGAGGAAATGAAAGAACCAGGAATGAGAGTTATCTTCATACTGGATTGTTTATCTCTACCAAATATTGATAAAGCTCCTAGCTCTAAGGCTACAAGTACAAAACTAACCTTGAAGGATCAAGGTTCCAGAATGTTTACCTACGGTCCAGAAATACAATTCTAAAATCACTCTGATAAAATTTAGTACTATAGGAAACAATATGGCTTTAATTTCTTAATTTTATCATTGCAGACATATCTTGCAAAATTAATTAGAAATAGAAATAAATTCTATTTCAGTTTTAAGATAAAGAGCAGTAAATTGTTCTAATGGAATTGTCCACAGGTAATAGAAGTGTTTATTATTTGCTCCTTAACAACAGTGAGTAGAAAGTAAATACAAAATGCTACAAAATCCAAACAGAAGATTGAATTTTTAAATAAACAATCTTCATGTAAGCAGCAAGAACCAAGAATGTGTCTGCCATAACTTTTCTCCATTCTTTTAAGAACTTCTTAGTAACTAGAACTTTATTTTACATCCATTGGTCTTTAATCTCTCAAAGGTCTGTTTCAGCTGGCTAACTCCTTTGGCTTTGATAACTTGTAAACAAGTTCCATTAAACTTTTCATAGAAATTCTCTAACATATTTCAGTTGGTAAGGATGAACACACCTTAGACTACTTAGGGTTTTACAGAAAACACCAAAACCTACTTCTTCATGTTTAAGAAAAAGAGCTGTAGGAGGATAATGCCTCTCCCTTCTGAGACAAATTTTCGATATTAGAGCAAACTTGAAGGATATTTTAGACTGTAGTTGCCAGTTCTGTCATGCATTTCATGGTTCCCACATATTAGGGAAAGAACTATATATGAAATTTTTTGTATATATCAATTTTTTAAGATGCTTTCCCAAAATTATATACAATTCTATAGTTTAGATTATGTCTATAATATATAATAGACGATAAGCTATGTCAAACAAGTAGGCTAATGCTACAAATATATGTTATAAAACGTCATCATCTTTATTAACTTTGTCTACTTCATTTAAAATTAAATTTAAATGGTTTATTTGATGCAAAATATAGGACTTGGTTCTGTTATTCTCATAAGATCCAAGGTTATTGATAGGATTTCTTGAGTAGGTGAAATGAAGTTTTCAAGCATATATTACAAAATCCTTTTTTTTTTTTAATATCAGTTAGTGGATCTCTAAATTACTCTCACCTTAGCACCTCTCCTGAAAATTTGGATGTGGTAATTATGAATTATAATTTATTTAAACTCTTAATGTCAGAGGGATCAAAGGCCATACAGCTTCCTACAAAGAAAGTTCCTCACTGGTTTATAGCACAAGACCTATGTGAGACCTGTGCTTTAATAGAGGAGCTTCTTGTGCCTGCCTGTCACTGTTAATGATGTGTAATTTATGGAAATAGTAGACAGTAATTTCTAATCAGCAAAGCTGCAGCTAATAATGCTGGAATATATCATATAGGATTGATGTCAGATTTATAAAAAATGAATTTGACAGGTGAATTTGCTCCTATCAACAGCTGTAGGACTTTAGAAAAGCATTCAGTCTTTCAGTAACTCATTTAAAACATTGGTTTAAATCCTAGTCTGTTTAATAATTATTTTTTAATAAAGAAATATCTAATAATTTTAGAATGACAGAACATTCAGTAAGTGAATTCTTTACATTATATTTCAATACATAAAAATTTCTATTTTAGTATTTTAATTTTTAATATAAAAACCATGAACCAACTTAGAGTAGTTACTTATATTTACAAATTGGAAAAGTCTCTGGATTTTTATTATAGCATTTCTATTCCCATTACAGAGTTTTCTGTGATGGTTGTATGGATGGAAGTTCATTTTTGAAATTGCAAGGATGGGTGTTTGCATTGCCACTGATATTATTCCTTAAGCTGCATGAAATTATTTCATAAACACAAGATTGTGAACATAACTATGCAGGGTCACCTGCTCTTCTGTGTTATCCAGATAGGTTATTTGATGATCACATTTTTACAATTCCAAGTATTTGGGAGACATTATGTTTTAACATGAAAATCTTGCTTCAGCTGCTCTTACTTCTTCACAGTAAAAAGTTGCTTACTAAACTAGGTTAATTATCAAATTTCTGATTTTCATTTCTTTACTATTCCTTCACCAACTTTATAAAAAAATCTGAGTACCATCATAGGGGCAGTATGTGAGAAAGATTGTATTCCTCTCAACAGTATATGTTGGGTAGAGATGGACAGTACTTAAATCATCTCTAGTTCTGAATTTGACCACAGTACAGAAATGTTTAGGAATATAAAGAATTCATCAGGCTTTTTTTGCTGTGTTTGCTAAATGTTTTCTATTTAGAAATATCCATATATTTGTGTGTGAAGTTTGAAATTTGTCATATTAATCTGCAGGGAAAATGACTGAAGCAAAACTACCTTATAGCTTATCATAAACTTCTCTTGTAGATGATGTCTGTCATATTACTGCATATTCAGGATCAACATGTGCACACAAACTGTGCAAAATATGGTCAGTATTTTTAAAATTAATCATGATAGTCATTATCATTTTGGGCTACACTGAGAAGGCAACAAATATCTTCACTGATGGCAGTGGAATAGACAAAATATGGCACTGATGGAGTGGAGCAGATTGTTCAAGCAGCTTGACTGATTGACTGTATCAGATATCACTAGTCTGGAATAATCTGCAGAATCAACACCAGCTGAAAGGAATTCCAGTATTCATCTGGTTTCTGTAGAGCTCAGCTGCTTCATGGCAGAATCTGAAGCTTTTAAAAGTTTAAATAGAGAGGGTGATACTCATAATGAGCCATATATGTGTATTAAGATGAAATAAACACCAAGAATCTTTTATGAGGTTTTGTTCTTCCTGTTCTTGTTTGCTTGCCTGCTTCTGCAAAATGAAATTTCCTTTAAAACCAAGCATTGAGGGATGGGGAGAATCTCAGGAAGCCAAAGCTGGATACCTTTTGAACAATGTGCTTTTGTCGCAGTACAGGGGTAAACTGCATACTGTTCTATGACTTCTAATATTGCATCTAGAAAGGTAATGATGATATTCCTTCTGATCCTGGAATATCTTAGCACAGTTGTTTTTCTGCTTGGTTACTTGTAGTGCTTATTTAAATCCTTTTATTCTTCATATAGTTTTATCTTCGGTGTTCAAATGGTGTCAAAGGGCCATAAATAAGAGTGGCCATAACTTATATTTTAAGTCCCCTGAACCCATGAATAAATTTTCAGTATGGTCTTCAATGGGACAAATGGAAATAGAAACGTAATCTAATAGGAATGTAACATAAATCTCTTGCATTAATAGATCATTCTTTTTTCTCTGCTGCTAATAACTTATTCAAAATCTATACCAATACTGGAGATGAAGATAGTGAGTTAGCATATTGTTATTGGGCTGTAACAAAATCAATAGAAATGTGCTGACTTGAATGAGCAAAGCATCAAGTCTGCAATGAGTGTCTCTAAAGGGTTAAAAACCCCTTGAACTTTCATTATAGAAGCTCTGTTTTAAAATATGTGCCAAAAGAATAAAGCACGCTACTTTCTATAGACTGATAATTTTCTGTAAGTTTTCAGATGAACAGAAAATTGTACCAATGAAAGGCAATTTGTAAGGATGAGGTAAGAGGGAAAGGTTTCATAGCACTAACTAGCAATTGTTTGGATCAAATAACCAGACATCAAATATAGGAATGTGTCCAAGATGTCTTCTTCTAGGATTAGTGGGAAATACTTTGTCTGAGAGACTGCAGGTAGCAAACTTCACCTAGAAGGTTAAGATATGAAGGTAGAGGTAGAAGGTAGAGATACAAAGTCTGCAATAATGGTATTATATTTTACACAATGGCTTAGTGACAGGAACACTCACCTGAAAATGGTAAATCAGCGCTGATTCCAGCAGAAGGGAAATCAAAACACACAAGCTCTGCCTTCTTTATAAAAACCCTGACTGATAAAGTGATTTAAAAAGAAGGATTTCCAGAGTGAAGTAACATAAGCAAAGGTATTTGTGATCTCAGTTTTGTATTTTTTGGGTTTTTTTTTGTATTTCAACATCAATTTAGGTAATTAATTTCTTTCCAGATTGAATTCCTTAGGGACTAATTTCAGATAGTCATACCATGTATGCCAAAACTTCTACTTAGCATATTTTGTTCTGAGATAATATCTCCTGGTTTAATATCTGGGCATGTTTTATTTTCCCTGAAGCTGAAGAAGAGTAGGATTATTTCAGCAGGAGGTTGTAATGCTTGGGAATATATCTCAGGTTCTGAGCTCTGATTTATATTAGGCTTTATCTGGTGCCCACCTTCAGGAGGATATTTCTATGGTTTTACTGGTTTTTAATATCTGCCAAAGAGCAAATGACAGATATGTCTTCTGTGTACTAAGCCATCAATCAGAAGTGCAGTGCTGTTGGACCTGTAATAGTCTAGGGATATAAGTGAGGTAAATTTCCAGAGGGAGATAATATCTTTAATAAAATGATGGGGAAATAGATTTTTTGAGGAAAGAGGCCATAAAATACTTTGGTCTCAGAGTGAATAATTGCCTGTTTCTACCTCTTTCTCACAATGTCAAGGATTTTATCATCTCTTGCCACTACTCTCCTCCATTAACTATCCTATTTTCTGAAAGTATCTGGGTTTTTTATGAAATGGAATTGAAGGTGTTTATTCCAATGTACTTTATTTGAAATTGAGTATATTTTAGACATCTATTAAGAATGCCTTCCTTTTTTTCCCAGCTATTCCAATTGGTCCAATAAACTATCCTACTTCTCCCTAAGAAATCTGCTTATTACCAACAAGATTGATATATGGTTGTTAGTCTCTTTGGTGGAGGAATTCATACCTACCTCACTTGTACTTTTTACAGTACTGAAGCAAAAACCCTGTGTGAGCCTCTGTACTCAGTAAGATGACCTTCATGCAAAAAGAATCAGTTAAACTGGAGATTCCATTTGTTTTTATTTTCTCAGTATTAAGTCCTTTAAGTTAAAGAAACTTTACCTACCTTAGCTTACACTTAGTTTTATGACATAGCTAATAAGAACAGAATAGCAGTGCACAAAAGGCTTTGTTGTTTAGTATGCAAAATCATTATCCCAGCCCTCAAGAACCTTGTTAATATGTAATCTATCTACAGTTATGCAGATGAGGTAGTGCAGAGAGATTCCTGTTGGCTCTTGTAATCTGTGGCAGATTGTTATTGTAAGAACTGTTTAGAAAATATAGTGAAAAACACATTAACATGATGATATAATTGAACTTATATGATGTTAGCAGAAAGGAAGATGGGTGTGAGTCATTAAATGGCTTGTGCACAAGTTAGAAGGTTTATGGCTGTCTTAAAATGTCTTAAAATTGTTATAACTGATTTTTCATTCAAATATAAAAGAGCATTTACTGGGCACTGATTCTGATGACTTTGAAATATCTCTTAGTCCAAACAACTATGTGCAAAGATCTTTGTGTTTTTATCATTTGTTATTAGATATTTTGTATATTAGTTAGAATTACTCAGAAGAAAGCATTCTCTTAGTAAACTTTTTTAGTATAACTTGCGAGAGAAATTGCTAACAGAAACAAAAGCTAGTGCTTAGACTGACACATAGTGATACAGCAGCCTATGAACAGCCTCTGTGGGCTTCATATGAAACAATACTTTCAGATGTGACAAATTATGGTCAGGAGTTCTCCAGAACTGAAGAGACCATGACTTGCCCTTATAGCGGCATATGAATGAGATTAGAGAAGGAAGAACACTTGATAACTTTTTATTACTCTTTGTATTTTCATTGTGTGACAGCACAACAGGGAGAATGACTTCCACAGTGTTTCTACTTGCACTGCTAAAGGAAAGAGGGGCAAGAAGTCATCAGACCTTTCTGCTCCCAGCCTCTTTCCCTGATGTAATTTAAAAGCACATGACCTTCAAAGACAAAGAGAACTGAGGTATAGAGCTGGGCTGCAAATACCATTCACTCAAGGAAGATCATGAGAGTGCAAACATTTAAAAATTGCATTATGTTAGAAAGGTATTTCAAGGGTAGATGTAGCATTAATAGCAGTTGTATAAGCAGTTAAAACAGCAAGGTTATCAAAATGGGATTGGTTATATTTGAAACGCAGCTATTTCAATGGCTATCTGAAAGTTATTTTGGAAACACCACATTTATTAACAAATTAATTGCTTTGTTAGGCAGTAACCCAGTTCCTTGGTGAATAAACTTCAAGAAAATTGCCTTGTGAAAGCCCTATTGTCTTATAGGTAAATGTGGCAATGGTCTTCATATAACAGGATAGCAAATATTTGTCTTGCTAACTTTTTCTGCTGCTTTAAGAAGCATTACAAAGATCTAGTTAGAAGTCAGAAAATCTTTGCCGTTATAAAATCTGAACTGAGAAACCATCTGGGAAGAGCACAGAATAGTCTAGGCTGGGATGACAAAGCAGCTGTTATGAATGGTTTGAAAACGCAAGGAAAAATAAAAATATACTTTAGAGCTGAGTGTTCTATAAGTGTGCATAAATGTTCATTCAGGAAAAAGCAAAGATCAATATTTAAAAATCAGTCTTCTTTAAGACAGTCATTCAACATCCCCTGGAGCACAAATAAAATCATGTTGAGTGTTGGTTTCTATCTTTTTTCTTTTCTGTAATGCCCTATGGCCCAAACCCCACATTTTGAAATAAGCAATTGTACAAGCAACAACTTATTTGAAAGTTTGAGGGAAAAAAGAAAAAAAAGAGAGAAAATAGATGAAAATATGATGAAAATCATTATACTTATGGTCAGAGTAATAATTATTGCATATTTAGAAAGCATGGAAATGTCAGTCGATGGTAAAATAATCCAAACTTCTCTACCAAGTACAATCACTTTTGCAATTAAAAATTATTTTAGACAGTGTGACAGAGATTGTCACTCCCTTTTGCAATGGTACAGACTTTTGACATGTTTAACTATTGCCAGGCATAGATTTTAGGCCTTCACAGAATAATCTCACTCCTTGCCTCTCTAGATGTGCAGTCTATGTACAGCCTGCTTTTTGCCAAGTGCCATTTCATTGTTCTGTAAGGTTTGGCTCTATGTCAAAGAAAATATTTCTGATTTCATCAAGACCTTCATATAGAGATAAGCACAAGGTCAGTCCCTATCCAAATAACAAAACAGCTGAAGAACAGCACGGCCCATGTGGATGACTTTGGATCAGCACATTACAAGTAGATTACTTTGGGAAGTAATCTATTAGGGGTGAATGATGTGTTCCAGATTTAACCTCACTAGAGCAGTAGATCATAACCTTTGAGCTTCTCTGACATTTCAGAATCACCATTTGCAATAACTTAGATTTTCCCTTAAATTTTTCTGCATTTTGGAATATCATCCTTCATTCTGTAAAGCAGACAACCTCTTCTCTTATTGAAAAAATATTCTTCAACTTTTGCTCAGTCAGCCTTAGAGTGTTGCTCTCTCTGCCCTTGCTACTTCAATCTTATTGCACTCCCAGGACGAGCGCTCGTAGCTTTCTAAAAAGGGGTTAAATGCGGTTTCACATGCGAGGTTGCAAGTTCACATGCTTTCTAATCTACTGCTGACAAGTATTATTTTCCCATTTGACAGCAGATGTCCTGTGAAAAGTCTGTGACGGCCAATAGGGTAAGAAATGTTGCTTCCCAGTAAAATAAAAACAAAATAATGACCAGTTTTTTCGCAGTATTGAGTTCAGCAGAGAGGTAAGTGAATGGAACTAAAGGACCAGTACATCTGAGAGAGATCAGCTTAGGATGCTTATTTTAAAAGATCTTTCTTTTATCCTTTTTTTGTTTTAATTTGCAACACTATTATGAACTGCAGAATACATGCAACTCCTATTAGCATAAAACTGTTTTTTATTTAATATCTAAGCATAGTGCCTATAACTCATTGTTATAGAGGATAACTGACCTTGGCACTCCACACATGCTGTGCAAGAGCATATGCCACTGAAAAACCAGGAATTCCAAAACATGAGACAACTGACTTCTGTTATGGAAAACTATTTTTACATCCTGTGTGTATGAAACAAACTGCAAACCTCTTTCCTATTGACATGACATTAACAAGAGCTGAAGAACATTATTGTCTCTGTTGAGCTTGTCCTCTGCTTTGCTGTCAAGAGGATATAATACCACTGATTGCGGCCTGGGTTGGAACCAAAAATGAAATGGAATAATCCTGTTTAATTTTATAAAACTCCAGTTTAATTTTATAAAAGCTTTATACAAATTTCCCTCTTGCATGGAACGATTCAAGTTAAATAAAATGCTTCCTTCAACAATCTATTTTTCTTGAATTACCATATTTCATAATTTGCTCTAGGCAGTGTTTAGGTTCTGCTCTGCATTTTCACCTATTACTAATTTTTTCCATCTATGTCACTGAGACTCTCTTTTCAGGCTGGTGTAAATATCTAGATTTTCATCACAAACTGAACACAAGATAGTGTCTATAGCACTTGTAAATTAACCAGATAAGGAAGAAAATATTAGCTAATGGAATCTCAGGTAAAATACAGAGCTCAAGGTTTTACTAGTATACCAATTAATAAGGCCAAGAAAAGGCTAAACCACCTGGATATAATTTTAACTTGATTACAAATGAACAAAATATTGCATAGAATCATAGAATATACTGAATTTGAAAGAACCCATCGAGTCCAAATCCTGGCCCTGCACAGGACACCCCTAGAGTCACACCATGTGCCTGAGAGTGTTGTGCTATATATTGTATTGCATCATCAGTTTTCCTATTTTAACTCCTGAGTTAGGGGTTTAAAACAGTTCTGTCTCAGAGAGAAAATCCATTAATTTAATACTGGTTTATTAATATGTGAATGTGCTGTTATTGCCAAGACCAAAAGTAGCAAAGGCATCATCAATATTTGTTTCTCCCCACCCCTCTTTCCCTCTGCACGTCATCATCCCCAAGGATCACCAAATGTTTCTGGAGCTCTGTCAGGCTTGGTGCTGTGGCCACTTCCCTGGGGAGCTGTTCCAGTGCCCAAACACCCTCTGGGTGAAGAACCTGATATCCAGCCTAAACCTCCTCTGAACCAGCTTCATGCAGTTTCCCTTAGTCTTGTCAGTCCTGCCACTGGTCATGAGAGTGAAGAGATCAGTGTCTGCCCCTCCTCTTCCCCTCACAAGGTGTTTATAGACTGCAGTGAGGTCTCCCCTCAGTCTCCTCCTGGCTGAACACACCAAGTGCCTTCAGCTACCCCTTGAGGGCTTCCCCTCAAGGCCCTTCACCATCTTTGTTTCCTTCCTTTGGACATTCTCTAACAGCTTTAGACCCTTCTTACACTGTGGTGCCCAAAACTGCACACAATATTCAAGGTGAGGCTGCCCCAGAGCAGAGCAGAGCAGGACAATCCCCTCCCTTGCCCTGCTGGCCATGCTGTCCCTGATGCCCCCCCAGGACAGGGTTGTCCCTCCTGGCTGCAGGGCACTGCTGGCTCAAGTTCAACTTTCTGTTGACCAGGACCCCCAGGTCCCTTTCCATGGCACTGCTTTCCAACATCTCATTCCCCAGTCTGTCTGTGCCTCCAGGGTTGCCCCATCCCAGGTGCAGACTCTGGCATTTGCCTTTGTTAAAATTCATACATTTGGTGATAGCCCATCTCTTACTTGTCAAGGTCTCTCTGTGGGGCCTCTCTGCTGTCAAGGGAGTTGGCAGCTTCTCCCAATTTGTTGTCATTTGCAAACTTAGTCTTCATTCAAGTCCAGCCTACAAGTCATTAATGAAGATGTTGAAAAGAACTGGGCTGAGGATGGAGCCCTATTTCCTAGGATAGCATTTAAAGTCAGCTTCAGATAGGAGAATACCAATACTGAAATTTATATTCAAAAGATATTTTTGTTTACTAATATTTTGAAGATGAGATTGTACTCATAAATATAGAACAGATAAAATAAATCTTTCGAGAACTAATGTGCTTTAGGGCTGATGAATTGGCAACAATTAATACTCAAACACACTGTAATAAAATGTTCATGAAGTTTATTATTTGCCGTTCTTATCAACTAATTAAAAACATCTTCAGGGTTGGATGTGTAATAAATGGGTTGGAAAGAAAGAATGGATTTAAACACATTTTTCCCCTTGAATATTATAATGACTGTTGACTCATGGAACATTAATTCATGCTATAGAAAAGAGCAGTAAGATTAGAAGACGAGCTATACATTATAGTGTGAACTCTGGGTATATTAGGCACTCTAACTGTAAGTTAAATTTGAATGTTGAGATATAATTATACTGTGCTGAATTATACTTCTAAAGTGGAGACCATGTGAAACTTCTTGGTGTCACTAGCTAGCATCAAAAAGTAAGAGCTTATTCTGCTTCCTCTCAGCAAAGCTGAGAGACTACAACCCATTCTCTTTCCCAGTTTTACAAAAGACTAGTGAGCTCAGAAGACATTTACTATCTATAGAGCTCTGATCATATCTTTGGGAACCACCTTCTATGGAGTCCCTTGAAAAATAAAAACTATTTTTAGGGCAAGCTTTCTAGTGACCTTTAAAGTAAATAAATACAAATGTGGAAAACAGAACTGAAGAATAAGATTTAAATGAGTAACAACATATGTTACCTCATGCAATCACTATGAGCCAAGGTATGCACATATTCATAGACTAGAACCTATCACAGAATGGCCTGGGTTGCAATGGACATTAAAAACCATCTAGCTCCAAATCAACCCCCCTGCCATGGCCAGGGACACCTTTCACTACACCAGGTTGCTCAAAGCTCCATCGAATATGGCCTTCAATACTTCCAGAGAGGGAGTATCCACAGTTTCTCTGGGCCACCTGTTCCTTTTCTTCATCACTGTCACAGTAAGTAATTCCTTCCTAAAATATAATCCAAACCTACTCTCAGTTTGAATCCATTCCTCCTTGTTCTATCACTACATGCTCTTGTAAATAGTCTCTCACCATCTTTCTTTTGGGCTCCCTTTTGATACTGGAAATCTACAATTAGCTTACTCAAAAGCCTTCTCTTTCCCAAGCAGAACAAGCCCAGCTCTCTCAGCCTTCCCTCATAGGAGAGGTGCTCCACTCCCCCTAATCAACTTGGTGTCCCTCCTCTGGACTCGCTCCAATAGCTCCATGTCCTTCCTGTGTTGGGACCCCAGATCTGGATGCAGCACTGCAGTGGGGTCTCACCAGAGCAGAGCAGAGGGACAGAGTCCCCTCCCTGC
>JANRGV010000084.1:49550777-49562947 GCA_024734035.1 Alethe castanea
ACGGGGCTCTGGATGCAGCCCAGGACACGTTTGGCTTCTGGGCTGGGAGTGCTCATGGCTGGGTCATGCCCAGCCTCTCACCCACCAGCATCACCAACTCCTCCTTGGCAGGGCTGCTCTGATCTGTTCACACCCAGACTGTGCTGATACCGGAAGCTGCCCCAGTAGTCTCATGATATTGTTTCCATTTCTGAAATGAACGTCTCATTTGAACTTGGCTGAACCTAGGTAAGGAATGAGGATTCAGTACACCCATTAAGTTATACCAGCCTATGTGTGTCAGGGATATTAGTAAAATACTAGTGGGGAGTGAGGCTTAAACAAGCAAATTGCCTGTTTGTAGAGAATTATTACCCAAAAGGTTTGCAACTATCTTGCTTATTTGTGAAAAAATATCTTTTTTTTTTATTTAGTCAAAAATAATGGTTATTGATGAAGTATAAGAATAATCTTATGTGACAATATGTATTGAAGTAATTTTTTAAAATTTATTCTGATACAGAAAATAATGTTTTCATGCAGGAACCAATAAGACTGAGATACTTAGAAAATATTTAAATGGATTAGATTTAAAGTTCATTTTATGGAGTATCTCTTAAAAATACTCCCAAAGTCATGTTTCTTCTCTGACTCTCTTCCAAAAAAGTGCAGGCTGTGCTTTGACTTGAAAAACCCTAAAACATTGTATTTATTTTTCAGTGAATGATTAAAGAAACTTGAGATATTTTGTAATAACTTTAGTAAGACTTATGAGAAACAAACCAAGAAGTAACCACTGTTAGTAGACACTTATTTTTTTCTCAATTTTATAAACATCACGGTTACACACAACATTGTTAAATATCACAAACTCTTATTTCCATAAAGTCATAGAGGCTTTCCTTTTACCTTTGTGTTAGGGCAAACAAATTTCAAGTAGATCTCTAGTGCACTTGTTAACAATCCATTTTATCTGTCCTATTTATTCTCAAAATGTGGGAGGAATGGAAGACAGGAATATATACAAGAGGCATAAATTAAGGATTACTACCCCTAATCTCACCCTCCAGAAAAAAGTGTGATGTCATGCCCGAAATATTTGGGCTGGACTAGATTATCATACTGCTCATACTTTCATTCCTAATGAAAACAGGCAAAGGATGTAATGTAATAACTGGCAAATATAAAAATAGAGGTGATTCAAAAGATACATTGAACAGCTCTGAGGTATGCATTTTGATGAAGATAAACATGGTTGATAAGGATTTAGAGAATAATCTTTGATTCTACTTTTTAATGATAATAAAAAATCTGTTACCTGAACTAGTCCAGTAGTTACAAAAAGAATGTGAGTATGAAAAAGATTAAAAGGTCAAAATATCCTTCTGGAGATATTACCATATTGCTGAAAGGGCCATTAAAAAAAAAAAAAAGGATAAAAGGGGAAATGAATCAGAACTCAAATGTAAAGTCTGTAAGGTTGTTTCATTTCTTAGATTTTTTAACTCAGAAAGAAATTAATTATCTTCAAACAGCAGGAAAGGCATTAAACAAGTTTAAAAATTTCAAGGATAAGGAGCTGTATTAGCATACAGGGAGAATATCAACTTTATATCAGTTTAACAAAAAAATTTGTGAGGAGTAGGAATTAACATTATTGAATACTAAGGGTTTCTCTTGAGTGCTGGATGAGTGGCACAGTGTGAACCATTAGAAAGTCTGCCTTCATTGAGCTACTGCACAAAAATGCTCGAGAGAGAAAAGTTCACTAGAATAGAAATGAACGCATGCTGAAAGATGGTAACTGGCACTGATGACCCCTGACTGAATCCTTATAGTGTGTGGTAATGCTTTTGGTCATGTAATTACATTTACAATGTTAAATATTCTGTTACCCTGGGGAAAATGATATTGCAAACCACTGTAGCTTTGCTTCAGAAAGGACAATTGGATAAATCCTGATGAAAAGTACACAACTATAAATATGTAAGATAGATCCTGTGTGTCAGGGCTCTCAGTTGTTCATTGCTGGATTACAATAAAAAACATGTCATTTATTAGATAAACTGATACGGTTAAATTTGAGGAATACAAGAAATTTTACAGATCAGAAAGCTCACAGCATTTACCTAGCACAATATTTCAAGTTCCAGCTTACACTTTCAAATATGCAGTTAGAACAATTTATATCGTATGTTTGACAGTAAAGGCATGATCATTCCACAGCATGTTATGTAACAGACAAGTTGTTCGGTTTCTTGTACTGCCATCATCAGCATATGTGCTTGGCATTATTGGCAAGCTTAGAGGATGTGATAGATTCCAAGCTTTTTAAAGTGTCTGAATGCTGTCTATGAAGTCTGACTCCAAATGGCTGAACATGCAGTTAGAATAATTGTGTCTACTATATTTATTAATAAGAAAATTAGCAAGAGGTTTTCATTATGCAGCTTGTATCATGACAGATATTTTCAGTAATGAGTAAAAAGCTTTTTCTCTCTTTTAACATTTCTTGCTCCAGCTTCCTGATCTTATGATTCATCCATTCCATAATTCCCTGGAACTATGACACAAGTTAGATTCCCACATTTGCCATCTACTAGGTCAGGGATAAATAAAATATTCCACTCAGCTGTGAGTTTTTCTATGAGCCACTTGATTGATTTTAAGGTAGTGAACAACATTGAACAAAACATAAAAGAGGCTCCTTTTTAAAATGCTTTTCACAGGAACATCTCTGAAAATAAAATATCCTTTCTTCAAATTAACATCAAGTATGACTTAGCTAGAAAATGAACTAGATATCACTTTGTGTATTTTACTTGAAATGCATCTAGAAGACTATGTCTATGGCAACTAAAGCTACAACTAAAACATCCAATCAGTAATACTCTGCCAATCAATGCAGGAGGTCCTACCATGGTACTGTAAGGTCTATAGGTAGGAAAGGAAGCCAGAGGATTGTAGACAAACCTTTGGCAATCACAATCCCAGGAAATGAATTTTTTCTACTATGTATATTTCAGACACTGGCACAGATGTTTGCTCTAGACTGTGGTCAAGTTAGAGAAACCTGACGACTTCTATAACCTTAATGCATGACTTCAGATCCTTATAGAGGCTTATACTACTGAAAGGTCATCATTGTGGGATTCTACAGCTCCTTGGTTCTCTTTATATGCAATGCTTGAGTAAGAAAGACTGCTGGTTTTTAGCAGTCATTTTCTTCAGTGTGTATCCAATAAAAAATTGGTATTGGTTTTCAAATCCATATAATAATGAAAAGTCTCTTCATGTCCTTTATTTTAAGATCCAGAAATAAATTCCTCTTCTCTGTTGAAACAACCACAAAATAATGTTAATTAACAAATGGCAATGTAAAAGATTGCAATGTTGATCACTGTATATTTAGTGCATCATTTGAGCCATTGGTAGTATCAGCGATGATCATATATGAAAAGGCAAAAGAAACTATCCAATGTAATGGTTCTGCAAGAAAATAATTTTTAAGTAGAACAAGACTAAAATAAGCACTAGAGAGGGTTTTGTTTTGTTTTGTTTTGTTTTGTTTTGTTAGCATTTACAAAAATAACTTTTAACTAGAATAAAATTCACAAATATCTGCTGAATGAGATGAGAAATTATGAATGCTGTAAATTGGACATTCTGAATGCAACTAATTTAATGAGATCATTAGTGAAACTCCAATTGCATGTAGCATTATTATACTGCTCTATCATAAATATGGTTGATTTAAAACTCTTTTTCTCAGAGGCAGGATATAAATATAAATTGCACTTGTCCTCTGCTCCAATTGATTTTGTTAATAATACATATTTACATAAGAAAAAAAATATAAAATGTAAAGTTATATACTTTAATCATTAAAGCCAGTACATGACACAAAAGCCAGTTAATATAATATCTGATAACATAATATCCAATGTATTGTACATGAATCTGTACATGAATTTGAAAGCCAATATTATGCGACATAACATAATATGGTATTCCTTACTGACTTCACCAGATGGAAGTATTGTCTACATATATGTATTTTTAAAATTAGTCTTTAACTGTATTTTAATTGAATTCTTACTGACCAGGGGAAATTTGCATCACTGGATGTCCCACTTTCATTATTGTATTAAATCAAACCACTGTTTCTACATTTCTATTTCTATTCCTTGCAGTATCAAGCAGTATGATAGAATATCAATATCACTAGAATACCGACTCTGGAGTTCAGCATAGCAAGGTTGTTTAGCAGCAGAAAAGCAGGAAGTATTAGAAAATCAGGGACATATTTCAATTCTCACTGACTTAAAGCATTTTCTCTTAAATCTGTGCAATTTTGGCAATTTAAACAGAAGTTATTTTATTTAGTTTTTAAGTGGTAAAAGGATTGAAGAAGTATTTCTCTCGACCTAACATGCTTTTGCACTCCCCTACTACTTCACTGAAGCAATTTCAGGCTTTCCTGATCTGCTGCCAATAGAAACTGCTAGGCAGTTTTTCACTCTTTCTTGCAGAATTCTCCGAAATTGTTTTATAACAGCTTAAATAGACTATGAAGTTTACTGAACAAAATTCTATCAAATCTTAAAATATGACTGAACTGGCCTAAAAAATCTGCCTACGCACAAATTTTTTTTTTCTCCTTTTAGCCATTCTTTTGGCAAAACAAGCAAGAAATAATCTTTTTCCTGTAGGATTTGGTTGTCCTTACTTCAACCACAATATCTTCCTCAATTAGTGGCATCCCTATTATCCTATTAGGCGAATCAAACATTGTAAAATTTTTCTTTTACCTCCAACACAGATATCTGCTCTCTCAAAATTAGAACGGCTTTTTATTATTTAATATAATTTATTATTAGCCCATCAATTTTTCTTTCAATATCTCAAAAAATGTCTGAAAGATTTTAAATATTTGGCGAGAGGGTTGAATTCTCAGTTTTCATCTCTTATTTTGTCACATGGGAATTATCATGGGAGGATTAATAACCAAGTGGAAAACTAGGAATTTGCAGAATTTGAACCTTCAGCTTTTTCACTGTGAATAGTCTTTTGGAGTCCAGTGGTAATTCATGATGTATATATTTTAGTGTTCATGTCAATATGGGTTATGGCTACATACACAAGTTACAGCATTGCAAACTAGGGTGCAGAATAATAATGCATATTCAGTCCTCTGAAATATTTGTTCACGTACATGCATTTGCTACAGCTCAAATGATGAAAAGACCACTTTTTGGTTCTTTTCAAGGGCTAAAGAAAAGAATTCTACACTTCCAGAAATGTACTTTCAAACTCAAAACCTGGCAAAAACCTACTTGTTCAGCAGTTTCCCCTTACAGTGAAAGAAAGCTTTCTATACTCAAACTATACTCAAACAAAAGGTTCTTTAATCTCTGCTAGTTTCTCAAAGAAAAAGACAGTTTCAGCAGTGACCACTCAAGCCCATTTTTGAAGTAACTTTAGTTTTAGGAAAAAAAAAAAATAACAAAAAAGAAAACCAAAAATCTCTACAGACACTCCACAGAATTTCTAGAAGGAAAACATCCCTGATAATTCAGGCCTAATACCGCTGGAATAGAGATGACACTAAGAAAGATGGTGATACAGATAGGTATACAAAAATTTGTCTCCTTGATAAAACATGCAACACGAGCCAACAAAAATTTGTCCCTCTTGACAACTTTTTACTGTACCTATGACATATAGGAGCACCAGGAAATGATGCTGTGTTAAGTTATAGGTCTAGTCAAGCATCCTGTCACTGACACAACCAAAAGTGGACGTTCAGAGAAGGGTATATGGAAAGGATGAAGGATGTGCAAAGCATCCTCAAGGTTCTCTTCTAGTTACCAGTTGTCTGAACTTCAGTAAACGTGAGTAGTGTGGGCACACTTTGGGTTCAGAAAACCTCAATCATTCCCTTCTCTATGGACAGGTCTAATCAGTGTGACTTTTGGAATCCACAGCAGGCATTTGCAATGTGGCCTTCTGAGGCAAGAATGTAGTGCAATGTTGGTGTCACATAATCTGTTAGCAAGCAATATTGCCTTTAGGTGATGATGAATAGGACAATGATACATATGATAGTTCCCATCAAATTAGAGCCCACTGCCAAAGACGAGCACACTATTCTTGTGTTATTATTTTTTTGATTCATCGTAATCATAATTTGAAAAAGTAAATAATTTCCATTGCAATAATTTAAGGCTGTAAACGAGCATTTAGGTAAATGTAGAATTCTGCACTTACAAAAGCTTATGTTTATATTTATTAATGCTTTTTTCCATCCAGCTCATGTTCTATATATTAATTACTTCAGTATGAAAAGTTCGAGAGTCCCTAATTTTTTTTCACAGTAGGCAGCAAAAGGTTTTTCTACAATTTTCTTTCTCCTATAATTTCCATTAGGTATTTTGCCATTAAGTTTCTATCAGTCTTTAAACTAAATTGAAGCAAAAGATTTGCCTTTAATGTGCAATACCAGCAAGTCTGTAACAGCACATTTGTCTTTATGGGCAAAACCTCCCTTTTTGCTTTTCATTTAAAGTTTCTGTGTAAAGTCTAAGTTAAATCTCTTTTGAGCTCTAATTTTTTGACATTGCCTAATCTTTAACACACAGAATGCACCTGTAAGCCAAGTTTATTTCCATCCTTATTCTTTTCTCACTTTTATGGAAGATACTTAGAGATACAAAATCCTTCCTGAGGATTCCCTGCCCTGCCACCCCCCTGGGTAGTTATGCAAAGAGTCCAAGGCCTCTTGCTGGTGCTCCAGCATCCATAGCTCCATGGACAGCTCCTGCTGCAGCTGTTGACTGTGCTCCCTGGGTAACGGGTTATTCCAGCAGGGGAAGATCTCCACCACCGACCCAAGAAACCCTCCCACTCAAAAGAAGAGAAAAACTGAGCATGGAACTAATTAGCATGGGAAGTGAGAGGATTATTCAACCAGCAGAAGGTAGAACATTAATTAGTAAGAAAGCTAGATAACTTTGTAGCCATTCAACTGTGATTTTTTTTTTTTTTTTTTTTGCTAGAATGTATGGTGTGCAAAGTTTTGAGAATCAGCATACTAGCTTTGTGGGTTTATTACTTTGTACCTATCTTTGGAGAAATATAAAATAAACAAATACCTGGGCTATGTGTGCAAGACTGGCTTATTGCACACTGGGTGATGAATCCCTGTTTTAAGAACAACAGCCTTAGCTGATAGTATTCTAGGAATGTTGCTATATTATACAGAAACCAGATATGATTCTTCCACGAGTTAACTTGACACCTGATATCATAAATTACCTTGTGAAATAATCAGAGTAGATTCTCCATGTCAATTTATTTCTACCATCAGATTTTAGGATTTTTTTAATATTCCAGAAATGCTGTCATAACTCCTTCCCAGTTACATTGCTCAGTTGGTATAAAAAACATCTACAGTGTGTATGTAAATGTCTTGCTAAGTGCAATCTTTCTCTTTGATTTTTGAAGAAAGGCTGTAGGTACCTTTCATCAGGAAAGATTTTGAGATCTCAATAAGGCACACAAATGTGAGAAATCTGAGTATGTGAGAAGTCTGAGCAAGACACATACACAATAATTCTGAACAATGCACCTAAATTCTAAATGATGGCAGCATATAAAACAAAGTACCACTGACTAGCTTTGACAGCTGCCCACTATGGAATACTAACTTGCATCTCCAGGACCAATATATACCTTATTGAAAGATTACATACATTGTTGAGAAGCCAAATCACTGGGGAGAGCGGGTGAATCATAAAGAAACTAACTCAGTTTTAGTGCTGTAACATCAAGGAGCTGATGAGACCTAGAAATGTACAAGAGGCAGTAGTGAATATGAATGGAGTAATTTCACTGCTATATGGGGTTGGAGAGAACAATATCAGGATAGAAAAATACAAGGAGAGAAACTACTGGCTAGATATTAATTTTGCAGGAAAGAGCTGCAGAATCTACTGTAAATGAGTGAAGGACTGTGCTGTTGTAAATATCAAGTATGTTTCTATAACAGATAACAAGATTGTGAAGAAATCCTTGCATTCTATTTAGCATTAGGAAGGTCTTATTTTAAGTATTTTAGTTAGAAGATTTATTTTCTAGTAGTAAATACAGGAAAGGGTTGGAATAGACAACCTAGAAAGATTATAGACTCTCCAGTGGTGGAAGTTTTTAAGAACAAGTCAGATAAACGTGGCTCAAGAATATGTACAACTGATCCTGCCCTGAAGCAGTGGATGAATTGGACAAATTTGCCTAGTATCTTCCCAGTCGTATTTTGTATGAATACTATCAATTTTTCAATTATGCGAATAAAACATACAATTTCTGACAAGATGTTGAAATATAGGAGGAAGTATAGAAAAGCTGAAAATTTTAAGTTCAAAAAGCCATGTTCAAGTAAGACATTTAAAAGAGTCTAGGCTTCTGTTCCAAAGAAGTTGAAAAGTATCTTAATTATTTGGTTGAGGACAAAAAAGCACTTGTAGAGAAAATGCTAATTCTGAAACTATTCTTAATTGGGTAAACATAACAAAAAAATCCCTCTTTAGAAACTAGACTGGAAATAATGCTGAGGTGTCAACAAGATATTAACCACTGTAAAAAACTAATGGAAGCCCACACCGGGACTTGAGAAAGAGACCTTTCTGAAAGGTGCATTTTGGGGTAAGTTTACCAGCAAAGACATAATACGTAAATATGGGAAATATAGTGATGTGTTGGCATGGGAAGTTAGATTAGTTTAGATAACCTAATAGTCCTTTCCAAATTTCTATGGAAACTAACCTATGTAATCCTTCTCTGAAATGCCTTGGTGTATTCAAGGCTTGATTTTTGATTTTCTGAAAAGTATTTAAGACTATAGCAATATCAATAGCATCTCAAACACTAGTTTTTTCTAGTAGCAGAAGGGAAAAAAAAAGATGAAAAGTCTTTCTGCCAGAAATGTAACAGTCTGATAGTTTCTATCTTGTAGATGGAATGTGTCAATCCTAATTCATAGAGCATAGAATAACTGTTTTCTATGTACGGAACAATTTTGTTTTGTCAAGAACAAAAGGTCCGTACATTTACAAGGTAAAGTATGTAAGCTGCCTTGAAATTGTAAATATTTAACAGATTATATTTGAACTTTTATTCTAGTCGTTGAGCATAAGCTTTGTTGTATGGAAGATGAAATTCAGCTTGGGGGGGTAAAAAAATTAGAAAATCACCTTTTATTGAAATACAAATTTTTTTTGTTTCCCAGGATCAGGTCCCTACATTTTATGTTCAACTTCCTGGAAATATCTCTCTAAGTCGAATTAGGCTTTAGCTTGGAAATGACAGCAGGGGATATATTCTTTCTGAAAAACAGAAAATAAGCTCACATCTGCTTTCTCTCCAAACTAGCAGAGCTGTCTGCTTAACAGAAATAAAAATAAGTGATGAATCTCTTGCTCTCAAAGAAGAAGAAAAAAAAAAAACCACACAAAAACAACCAACCAACAAAAAAACTCACAAAAGAAAAAACAACAAAATATCAAAACTATATCCATAAGCAATTTTTTACATTTTCTGTACTTTAGGCATAGTTACATTTTTCTTCCCAGTTTGTCCATGGGGGTGCAATTGGAAGCACACTCTTTCAGAGAAAGATGATTTTTAAATGAAAGTTTGTCTCAAAACATCCTCATGAATATATTTTGAAAGTCAATATTCCTATAGACTCTCAAACCTTCAAAAATTCTGAATACTGTTCATTAAGAATTCAATGGTCACTTATGGAAAGGATGTAATTGTGATTCAGATTCTGTTGGGTAATGCCAGAGAAGTAGAAACATCACACAGAAGAAAAGCAGTCCTTATGAACTGAAAGAAAATACAAATGCAACATTCTACAGTGCAGAGATTGTATGAATGTTTATGGAATAAACACCTGCTGCCATTGCATACAGAAAATGGGTATCTAAAAACTGTGCAGAATCACAAAGGAATAGTGAGATACTTTTTGACTTTATAAAGTTTTTGACAAATAAAGTCCCACTACTACCTTCACAAGTCACAAATTTAGGTCTCACCCCTAATTAATCTGCAATGAGTGTATCTTTCTTTGCTGTGCACAATTTTTTTATTCCAAATACAATTTCACTGTTTCTATAGCTCAATAGAAAATCTTACTTTATAAATTTGCCATGATAGATTAATTACACTGCTATTCCTTTAAAAGTATGTCTAACAAGCCCAGTGAAATTCCATATGCATATTTGACCCCTATGCCTCTCTCCATTAACAGGGAGCAACTGTTTCTGCTAATTTAGAAGCAATACAACCACAGTAAAGCCAGAATAAATATTTCAATTCCTCTATAGAGCTTGTTCTACTTCTTAAAACAAGAAAAGGATCCACCACTGTTGCTCTCCAGCCAAGCCCTACAACAGAAGAAGGCTCAGAGGCAATGGGTGAGGGAGATGAGCTGTAAGCTCCAGGAGCAGTGCAGGCAGTGATTGCCCACAGCTGCTGCAAGGAGGCTGATTGCACTTAGTGCAAAGGGCACCTGAAGGTAGCTTTTGTTTTCACTAAACAGCCAATCCATCAGCATGGACTATCAGGAGGTGCAAATGTCCCTGAGTTCATTAGGGAGTATGGATATTTTGAGGAGTTAGGCTAGTGCGGGGGAGGAAGAGGGGAATATATGATTCTGCTTAATATGGAATATAAACATATAGCTAGCAAAAATTCTTAGAATCATAGAATGGTTTGGGTTGGATTGTTAAGCATTTTCAAGTTCCAATCCCCCTGCCATGGCCAGGGACACCTTCCACTAGATCAGAGCCCCATGTGGCCTTGAACACTTTCAGGGATGAACCATCCACAACTGGGAAACTTGTTCCTATGTGATAGGGAAGATGTGTGTTAATGTCTTTAGAAACAATTCGATGGGTGAAGGCATGGGTGTTAACGTCTCTGAAATGGGTCTTACTGTCTTCACTGACTTCAGGCAGCAGGTTTGTTACAGAGCCCAGAGAGCTCAGCTCCTGAAATAGACAAGGGAATGCACAAGCCTGAGTTTCTGAACTTTGGAGTAAAATGACAGGTTCAAGGGGGGAATATGTGGAAGGTGGTTAGGGAAGGCTGTACTTTCTGATTACCTCAGCTGATGGGGAAAGGAAGAGGGCAACATGCAGCTGAAGTTTAGGGCAAAAGGAGGCTGCTCCCTCCAAAACACCGAGAGAGAAACTTCTGCAGGCATATGGCCCAGTGGACTCTCTCCCTTTATTTGAATAACGTTGCAGGAATCCTCTGTCTCCTTTATGGACAATGGTTTTTCATAGTGTGATTTTTCCACACATCTGTTTAGATGAGAGGAACAAGCTTGAACTTGTTTCAGCCCATATATTTCTTTCTGGCAACCTCCAGCACCTTATAAAAACTGGTAGTGGCATTCTGGTCCATAGTGTGACTGACTTGTGTTTTGAGATCACTATATGTTTTGCAAAGTGTAACTTACATTTCTAGTTTCATATTTTGTATCACTCTACTAAATCAGACATACCATGAAATATTAATTGTCTTGAAATAAGTAAATTTGATATTAAACATGAGTCAGAGTTTTGGCTTTGTCGAAACAGCTCTTGCTGCTTCAGAATGTGAGATGCTGTGTGGTGTTGTGACTCTGGGACTGCTTATTTTAATTTGTCGCTGCATATTTATTTCTCTTTCTCTATACATAAGAGACAATAGTTTTATGGATCTGAGGTACTAAAGAAAACATAAAATTCAGTATTTCACAGGATGGATGGGCAGGGTGGAGATGCAGCCTTGGGAGGAAGGCAGATAGTGCCAGCTGGGAAAGGTTGGGAATGAGTGAGGACAGCAAGAGGAGAAGAGGAGAGAGAAGGACACGTCTCCCCCCACTGAGCTGGCCTGGGCTGCAGCCAGCACCCAGCATGCTCACAGACAGGGCAAAGACAGACTTGTGCTCGTAGTGGTGGTACTTAGTGTTGTGTAGGGACTGGCCATCAGCAATAAATGTTCTCATGGTGCTGGAATTTTGTAAGGCTTACCTTGAAAATTCAAAAGTGGCTTCATGTGTTGGCTGGCTGATTCTGAGCCCTCGAGCTTCCTGGAGGAGCACGGGCAAGAGCACCCTCATGACTGGCCCTGAGGGAGTC
>JANRGV010000084.1:49562974-49610613 GCA_024734035.1 Alethe castanea
ATTTGCAAGAAGGTTTCACATGTTCTGACAGAGATAACCTGCTGTAGGTGTCCTGGTCCTTGACTGTACTTCATACCATCAGCTGGTAACTGCTACACAGCCTCACTCTCTGTAGCAGGTCTGAGCCCCAAACCCTGTTCCTTGGGCTAGCTGATCTGTGGATGAGAACACAAACAGCAGCTGCAAAATGCTTTGTCAGCTTATAAATGGCCCTTCTTAAGAATTATCACCTCCTTTGTGTTTGGATTGCATCTAAGAAAGACAGAAATTCTAGATAAGTAATTTTCAATTAAAACTGTTGTGTCAGAGCCTGGTGGTGAATATTTTTTTCCTTCTAGCAGGTAGCAGTAAATTTTATAGCTGTTTTTATTTTAATTCTTTCTTATTTTGACTCATTCAGGTGACACTTCTTGATGTGCCTGTGTTTGTTTTGCCCTTACTAGTCCATCAATACTTTCCTGCTGCTGCTGACTCAGATGTACAAGACCAGATTAAATTGATCTTCATCAGGTATTAAATACTACAAGTCAGCAATTTCTGCATAACATAGAGTGGGGAAGAAAATCCTACCTACTACATGAACTGTTAAAAGTCGAATGCTTTCTGGAAATTTAGTTAAGTATATTTTAATGTAATGATGAAGACCAGAGTCAAGGTTAGCTCTGAAATGTGGGAGGAGAGTGACATAAACAAGGGAACTTATGGATTGGCATTAATTTTTAAGAAAAGTAGGACTCATTTTAATGGGGTAATTAGCCCTTATGTATAGGCATGGCAAAATGTCGAGATACTCAGTGTCAGCAGGTTTTTCAGGTCTTGCATTCCTATTTTGGTTCAGCCTGGGAAAATCTGTACCTGACCACAGTTTAAGCTCAGTTATGGTTATTCGGGTAACTTTCAATAGGTAAACCTTGCTTGTCACCTAGAAACACCTAATAGTTCTCTAGAAACCTGGACACATGATAGCAGCAGAGTGAAGAATTCAAGAGGAAAGCATCATCATGGAAAAGCAGTGCCAGTGGTTCAGACAACTCTGCTTCCAGTAGGCAGTGGGGCTGATGTGCATCTGGAGCTGAAGGCAGAGAGCATAAAAAGGAGCAGATCAAGGGCATGCTTACCTTGCTACGGTTCCAGCATATCTTGCCAAAAGAGCTGGGTCTGGGAATATAGTCCAGGTAGATGCATCCAGGCAACTGTTCCAGCATAAGATTTCCATCTGGGACCACTCAGAGCCTGGATGAAAGCTTTTGTGTCTAAGGCAGCAAGGAAATAACAGAAGTGTCCCTTTTGACTTGTTGCAGTGATAATGATTTGTCTATACTAAACCTTGAATATTTTGCCATTTCAGTTTTTTCCCAAAGTGCACTCACCTGCATTTTTACAAGACCAGATCGGAGCTGTAGGGAACGATAATCCAATGAAGGATTTTCTGAATGGATGATAATGATGAGCTGTGAAAGTATCAAGAGCCCATGAGATCCCCATTACTAACACATAGTGAAGTAGGTCAGCCTAAGTGCCTACAAGAGGGTTTCTTTTACCTGCCAGATGGGAACTGGAGGCCTGATCATAGCATGAATTATGCTAAAAAGTGGGAGAAGACTTGAAGAATAAAAGAGAAAGGCTTAAGGCTCAGACATGCAGTCTGTCACAAGGCAGCTAGTAAGGTAACTCAAATCTACAAGTGCACTTTGATGAAAACTTAAAAAAAATTTTGATTAATTCTACTTTATCTACTGAAGGAAAAAATAGAACATAAAATTATTTTTCCCTAAAACTCCTGTGGAAAACAAAGGATTATTTGTATTTGTTTTGGGCCTACAGGGAAGCTGGAGAGGGACTATTTGTCAGAAAATATCATAATAGGATAAGGAGTAATGGATACAAAATTGAAAGAAGAGAAATTTAGGTTAGATACTAGGAAGAAATTTTTTACTGTGAGACACTGGAAACTAGACACTGGAAAAAGTTGTCCAGTGTTAGTGAACAGGTTATATTTCTTTCAAAAGGAGTCTATGCAGCAGTGGAGGAAAATGTTGGGACCTAATCAGCAAGAAGGGAGATTTAATCTGTGAAACAGATAGTAGCTAGCAAGCAAGGTCTAACTGATGCCCAAATGTTAGAAAAACAAATTAAAGTTTAAGGCTTGACATGCTTCAGAGATCTCAGACCTGGGTGGAGGAAGTTAACATAGCTTGGGAAGAAGGATGCCCATAGATAATGTACACGAAGAATGCAGAATTTATAGGCAACAAGGACATTTGGCAGGACTCCCAAGATAAAGAAGAAACTAATAAAACCGACATAGTAATTGTGAAATCAGATCCAAGTGGGTAAAAGGAGATTCTGGTAGGGGGATCTGCGACCAGCATGCACCTCAACACTGAATATCAGCTTTCTAACCTAACAAACAGGTTGGAGAGTTTATTTCCTGATTTTTGGTGACACCAGGGAGAGGGATACTCCAGCATTGTCTAAAGCCAGCTTGGATAAGGCCTTCAGCAACCTGTTTGAAAGGAAGGTGTCCCTGCCTGTGGCAGGGGGTTGGGATTGAATGATCTTTAAGGTCCATTCCAACGCCTTAACTATCTGTGATCCTCTGACCAAATTGCAGTCTCTGTTCAGAAGTGCTCTGCACAAAACATAGCATTTCCTGCTTATAAATTTATGATACAATTAAATCCTCTAAGTTAAATTCTGTGCATTAAAGAAATAAATGCACAGATGTTGATTTTTGCCGTATCTGTAGTCTTAGTGAACATTCATGCTTTTGTTCACTAAATGTCTTTGTCATTTTCTTGCACAAGTTGAAGCTGGGAGCTCAAAAAGGCTAGGGACATGTTGGGCAACTTTAATTGGGACTTGATAGTATTTGGAAATAAATACTGGACCTGAAAAGCCTGAAAGTGATACATCCAAGAATGCACATAAGAGGAAGTGACAGACATGGAAAGTACTGGCTTAGAAATTATATTTGGCCTCTCAAACATACTTGACATTACTCTCAGTAGGTCTAGGAACTGGTACAAGGGTCTTAAATGCACTGTTTTCTAAAACTGATTTAAAATTTGACACAGACTGAGAAAAGCCTTGTATTTCAGTGTAGATTCAGTTGAAGAAATGTGTGTTCTATGCTGGGATGAAAGAATGCTTCTCCCATGTGGCATTTTCAGGTTTGTAATTTCAACTCCACAGGCAAACATCTGTGCTTACGTCAAATTGGAGTAAGAAAAAATATAACCAATGGTATTCTTTGATCTATTCTGTAGCACCACAGTAGTGAGAAGGATCAGTGTGAGATGTGCGATTATTTCTCAAAGATACATGACCTGACTGTGGAGATTTGAAGGCTGTTACTCAACAGTGTTTTTTTCCCAAGGTTTAGAGATCCTTTAAAGGCTCTGTGGTGACCTCTGAGAAGATGGCACCTTCTATGAAACTGTGAATCTTCCAACACTCAGTTTAACTGGTCACAGCCTGATTTTGAACAAAAAAGAAACCCCAGAAATATTTGGGATAAATAAAACAAGCAACCATAACTGAAATACAAGCTGCTGGTGAAGAACTGAAAGTCTCTCAAGGAATGTGTAATAGGTTGTACATAATGGGAGCACACAGGTTTGTGTAGAGGAGAACAGGATGCTCAGGGTGGGACAGAAAGCAGAAAATCCTTCAGGTGCAGAATTTCATAATAATATACCCTGATCTGACTCTAGCATTTAGCATGGCTGTTCTAAGAACCCCAGCTCAGTCTACATCAACAAATCCACTTTCACATCTGGCATCTCAGTAAGGAACATCAAAACAGAAATTATGATGTTACTTTTCTTTCTTGGTCTTTAAAGAGAGAAGCTTTTCGTTTAAATGTAGAGGGTGAAAGAGGGAAGCTTGTATTCATCTGAGGATTTCAGTACCTAAGAAAAAAGTGGTTCTTACTCATTTGTGCTCATCCTGAGGCATTATCAGGCAAGATTTTTCTTGAGGGTGGGACACAAACCTGATGTTTGTAATTCACATGATTTTATAGAATAGTAAGTAGAAAGAAATGTGGCTAATAATACCTAAGAATGGCAAAAACCCAATCCCAAAAAAAACAAAACCAAAAAAAACCCCAACCAACCACAACACAAAACAAACAAACAAACAAACACCTCAAACGAAAAACAAACAAGCAAAACCACAACAAAATAGAAAACACAATAAAAGCCCCCACTAAGCCCCCCTACCCCCCAAAACCAGAACAGTCCCTAATGCAAAGGATGTATCAATTGTTAGGAGTCCATTGGATGAGGAATTACTCCTGTCTCTTTTAATACATAAGCCTCTGTTGGGATGGAAATAGGAGTTTACATTTATTTTACAGTGTGGGATAGATTACTGGCTGAGATGAGAGCTAGGAACTTGAATGATACAGTTTAGGTTCTGAGTTCAGGTACAGGATGACCTTGTGCTAATTACTCTGTCTCTCTGTCTTTATGACTCATAGTTGAAAAAAGAAATGTCTTTTTTAACTTAACATTTGCAATGTAGAGGGTGCACTAATGTGTGCCCAGTTACTATAATCATTAGAGACAGATGAGTTTAGAGGCTTAAAGAGCAACATTTTCTAAAAGCCTCAATGTCTGTTCTTTGTTTTTTAAAAGAAGATTTAGTTAAACTAGGCTTTGGAAGTTCATTAATTTTTTTAAAAGGAATTTGGGTTCCTAACTTCCAAAGCCATTTCTGCACCTCCAAGATTTCTGAAGGGATTGGTTCTATAATGGTCTTTCTTTCCTCCCCAGTGCTTCTAGATCTGCGTAAGTCTTTGGCATCAGCAGAAGGATTTGCTCCCAAAGTGAAGAGCCTTCTACCAAAAATCTTCTCCTAGCTTGTTCAAACAATATCCAGTTGAATTAGGAGTGACTTGAAAATCTTACTTAAATCTACAGATGTGTAAGTAATTTTTTTGCTATTATGATAAGCACAGGATGTTTAGACTGAAGAGGATTTTAATTTTATGGAAAACTGAGCAGGTACAAAGAACTGAGATGATGGAATATAGACAGCTGACAGATTCTCATTTGGACAGTGCAGAGTCTGAGGAGCACTCAGTGTTTCATTATAAAGAACAATTCGTGAAAAAAAAAAGTCCTACTGGTTAAACGTTAAAAGATACAAATTTTAAACTACCATCTCATAAGCCTATTGATTTGATAAGTTTTATACAAATTAATTCAGTCCTTAAGAACTAAGGTGATCTGAGTTCAGAGTTATATTTTTTCATAAATCAAAGCAACACTGAGGGTAGGAGCAAAAGGGAGACTTCACTCACTGTGCATGGATCCACTTATATTTGAGATGGAGGTTAGCCTTCAACTAAGGTGTATTCTTGTCAGCTGGATGTCCTGTTGTCTGACGTGATTCAACACTTTTTCTAAAGGAAGTTACAGCAGTGTCTGAATCCATGTTCTTGTTGGTGTAGATGATGTTATATGTCTTTGGTCACTCAGATAATATTTAGCTCAGAAAGGGAAAAAAAAACAAACCAAAAGAATTATCATTTCTATCACCTAGATAATTTTCTGGATATTTCCCTGCTGTCAGT
Source organism: Alethe castanea (assembly GCA_024734035.1). NCBI lineage: Eukaryota > Metazoa > Chordata > Aves > Passeriformes > Muscicapidae > Alethe > Alethe castanea. The sequence continues at coordinate 49,568,559 of JANRGV010000084.1, forward strand.
TGCTGGGATAAAGCCAAAACTCTCATTCACTCCTCTGCAGAAGATTTTGGAAACTTGAAGGAGAGCATTGAGGGACTGAAAAGCTAATTTAAAACTGGAAATTGTCTAAATATGTTATTAAGAGCAGAGATAACTCTGAGATCAAGAATGGTTCTTTGTCTGTCCAAAGTCCTGTATACTGCTACCATGTTTTATGACTGCAGAGGGCAAGAAGGGCGAGCAGGTGTGGAGCTCTGGATATTTCTCAATGGTGTCAAGGAGAGTAAAGAGACACAGCCCTGCTCTCCTCCTTAGCTGTGCCCTCAGGTAGGTATCTTTTAATGACCAAGGTTATTGTACCCAGTGCTTTTAGCCAAAATGCCCACCTCTGAACTCTCAAAGCTTTATTACTTCTAGAATCCTCTCAGCTAGGGAATCTACCTCTCCTAGAAAACTTTCCTTCTAAAACTTAGTTTAGCATTGCATGAGTTAGAATAAGTGTAGGGAACAATGTCCATCAGGATAGAGTATCAGATGGAGCATGGAAAAGGAAATAACTTACATTTTACTAGAATTTGAGGAATGTTCCGTTTCTAATGGGCAACAAAAACTAGTGTGGAAGGTGTTGCAACTTTTCTCATTTCCATTCTCTGTCTAACAAAACTCCCTCATGCCAGTAAGTCTAGTCTTTGGAAAAACCCCTCAACACATGAAAAAAGCACTTTGCATGTGTTAGATAAATGTGCAAAATCTACCATTCTGTCCTTAACCGTGTAAGCAGAAAACAAGGCAAAGTTTATTTTTAATACAGGAAAAAAAGAGCCGATGTGTGAAAGGACTGTGATTTTCTATCAGCTCATAAATTGTTAAAAAAATATTATTTTCACATATATTTTCTGATTGCTTGCATCTTTTTTGTACTTCAATTTGCAACTACCACTTCCTCATGTGTACATTTTAATGATTTATTCTCCCAAATTATACTTATCAAATTAGCTTATTCCAGAAAAAGAAGCTATGAGGTAGTCTTCCTCAATCAATCTTATTCCTCGGATTACTTCCTTATGTATGAAAAGGCAGTTAGCACTTTTGATTGCTCTTAGATAATTAATTACAAAAATGCTTAATTATTAAATTAAGTAGCTTTTGCTCATAGAGCCTTTTGATGTATGATTTAATGTCATTAACACAACTTTTGCTTCAAAAATTGAAGTACCCATTTTTAATTTTTGTATTGTGCATTAGATACCAAAATGGTATAAAATTTTAGCTTAGTAAAGCATATTTTGCAATCTGAAGTTCCAACTTTTAAAAGTTAAATACAGTTGATATTTTAAGTAAAAGGATTATAATTGTCTTTTTGTTTCATTGTATCGCTGGGAGAAGGTGTGAGCTGAGCTGGTCTCCTTCATGAGGCTGCAATCTTCCTGTGAGAAAGGAGTATTGGAATCTGATGTCCCTGGTACACCCTGTAGGGTGTTAAAGGGAGCTCCCTGCAAACTGCTCTGTTGCTTGGCAGGTCCTTGCCTTTCATAGCCCCTGCTCATAGCTCTTACAACTGAATACAAACTGGGAAGTCAGAAGTTCTTTCTTTACAGATAGACTATTGCTGATAAACTTACTGGTTTTCATATGCCCACCTAAATTTCCTAGTATGGTCTAAGCGTTGGAATGTTAATTATTGCAGTGTTTTTGTTAAAGCTTAGTCTTACATCATTTGAAGGAGTGAATGCAAACAAAACATTGAGTTTCTTTGTGGTTTAGGTTTGGAGAAGAAGTGAAAAGGGGTGAAATAACTATGTAAAAAATAAAGAATAAAGTTGTAGCTCCAGTAAGAAGAGAGAAGGTAATTTAAAAAGGCTACAAAAGAGAAGATAAAGGAAAGAGAAGTAATTAGATTGAATTTTCCCCAATATAGATTTTCTTCTCACTAACATTAATGGATGTTCTTATTTACGAGTGATTTTGAATGGCTGTGTGAGTAACAGACATTCTTTACATCAGATTTGAGATGTGTGGCCCTCAATGAGCCTCAGTAGAAGAAAGCCTAAAGTCAGTAATGCTGTTTGTCCTTCCTATGTGAATAAATCAGTTACATAAAGGGAGGAAAGGGAGTACTACCTACCATTTTTATAAAGGAGAAATAAGTTCATGTTTTCTGTCTAATTTGTTTTAAGTTACTTCTGAGTAGTCCATTGAGAAATAGAAAACAATGACATTACTAAATGGCTGAATATTTATTAGTGTAGACAGCGTATACTTATACAAATGTATTGCTGGAGATTACAATTTTTGATTGAAGTCTGTGGAGATACCATACTGTGAAATTAATATACTGATGATGCGGCCCAAAGGATCTCATCTCACTTTGAATTTAGTTACAGGGAATTCTGTCAAACTTGAGCTTATTAAAACAAAGCCACATTAACTGTTTGTACTGTGAGCCTTTTATGTGATTGTGTTCTTTCTGCTGGAAATCTTCTCTTTTGCATCTGTCCAGTTTTTCAGAAATAACCCTGTATGAACACTTGTAGCATTTGCTAGCATTTTTTAACCTCTTACCACATTGATCATTATTAGTCTACCTGACTTTTTTTCCCAATGCAGCAATTGCAGTGACTATGATCGTGTCTTATGACATTCTTTTAGTTGCACTGTTTTCTTTACTTTTTTCTTTCCTTGAATAGAAACAGAAGGTTTAAGTTTCTGACACTTGTGAAAAATTCTCTCTATTCCAATAACTAGTTGAACCCCAAAATCATAGCATCAAGGTTTATTAATCAAAATCTGGACAAATCTTAAATATTAATAATTTGGTTACAAAAAATTCCATTAAGAACAAATTTGTAATGTGTGTGAGAGCAATAATATGACTACAGATGACTAACTTGAATGTAGACCTGCCTTGCTTTAATTTTTCTATATCTAAGTTATCCTGATGCTCAGCACTGATGTATCTATCATAGCATAGAGATAGCAAGGCCTCCTAAATTATTACTAGTATGAAATCTGAATTTTACAGATCTAGTTCAGAAATTTCTGATCTGTCCTACAGCCGAAGTAATAAAGAATCACTTGACACTGAAGGTTATGAAATTTCATAAGGAAAAATGTAAAAGGACTGGGTAATGAGAGCTATGCATAGGACAAGGGAAATTAAAGATGTGTAGGTTTCTGTAGTCGTGATGTCTGCATGTTTTTTGAGTACAGATTTTTATGTTACTTTTCATTTAAGTAAGATGTGTGTGAAGGGTGTGTGTTAGCTACCCAGACTTCCAGCAGAAAGTGTTCCCTTAATATTAGCAGTACATATAAGTAAGTATTCAACATACTGGACAGATCTGGACGTCTTTGCACTCAAACTCTAGAAGTGCTACTCTGCAGCAATATGGATCCAATTTGGCTGTCAGATGATTCATAAGGGAAAGTATGCCTCCAAATTATAACATAATTTACAATAGTTTTCTCTGAAATTGCTTTAGATTTGATTAAGTTACTGCCAGAACAAAGTATATTTTTTTTGCATTAGTCTTTTGAAATAAGGTTATATTTTTAATTTATTTCTAATAAGTAATAAGTATTGTGAATAATTGTTCTTTGTTTATAAGTGACTGCTAGATCAGCTTGAATTTTATAATAATTCATGAGAAATTAATAAGCACTCATAATGAATAAACTTAGGGACAGTTTAATGACTATTCATCAGTAGTTCATGCACAACAAATCCAAATATTTATCAAAGATGTTCATAAACATAGTGCACAAGCAGTTTTAATGAACTGATAAAGAACATTAATGAACATTCATTATGAATTTCCCTTTGCTGGGAATGACATCCTCAGAGGAGATCTTAACATTTCAAATTACTTTCCTTTGAAAGAAAAGAAACATGGATATTTAAAAAATTGCTAGTACTTAAGATCGGAGTGAAAACAAAATACAGATTAAATTTTTTATTGAGACCAAGTATAAGCTATGTTGGCATCTAAGATCACCTGCTTGTCATGCTTTGTATGAGACATTTTCAGAGACCATTTTGGCAGAGACCATTTGCCAAAAGTCTGCCAAATTCATCGAGACTTGTCATCTCCTAAGCTGTGGATTGGTATCTTTGGTGCAAATTTCATGATTGTCTATTTTCCACAGAACTTCTAGCTTTTCCTAGAAAATTCTGTGCACTAAATTCTATCTTAAATGTTAGTGGAAAAAGATGTGTTTCTTCTTGTCTATCACAGAAGCAATGTTAAGTAGAATTTCAGTGCAGCAAAGTCATAAGTTCAGGCAATTGTAACTTCCTCAGTTAATGGTTCGGTTATGAGAATAAGTTAAACAAAAAAAAAAGGAAAAAGTATTTGAAGTTAGGAGCTATATATTATTCCTCTTGATTATCATTTCACTGTTGAAAAATGACTATATGCTTGTTATATTTTATTCAAATCACATTCATAATCCAAAACAAAAAGCTTCTAAAGTATTTGTTATTTATCATGGTTCGTTCTCATTGATGACATGATCAGTCTTATATAGACTAATCTCTTTTCACAATCATAAAATACGGTGATGGGTTCCATGTTACTTCTAATAGCTGACTAAATTGTCCCTAGTACAGTGATGAAGACCTAGATGAATGACAGTGCAGCTATATGCTGACTCCTTTTCACAGCAAGTTAAAATGCCATGTGCATCATAGCATTCATGATCCCATTGCAGAAACATTGGAGGTCAGCTGCATAAAATCACATTTATCTGCAGAGGAATTGGAGGAACAAAACTATTCCTCCAACTGGGATATGTTTTTTATCTCTGATTCATAGGTATTGGAATAAGATGAAAGCTGTACTAATCATTGCACTGAATTTCCTTAGCATACAGAATAACTTTGCTCCTTCTGGTTTTACTACTACTAAGAACACTATCGATATTCATACAACAAATTGTGCTCAAAATCATGTTGGGGGCAAAAGGGAAATTTACATACATAAAACCTAGAATTTATTATTTGTGTAATTGATCTACTCAAGCAGTTATTACTAGCCTACTTTTAATTTCACTAGCCCACATGCAAAGAACAAAGACGTGGAAAGGAAAAGTCTCAGTAATGGCAATCCAGTAAAGTAACGTATAGACTTGGTGGGTCCTGATGTTATGCTCATAGTGCTACTGCCTTTCTGGGTACTAAGGGCACAGATTTCAGAGTTCAGTCTGGGGTGTGTGAGTGCATGTTTGTGGAGGAGTTGTACAGTGTGCTGCAAGTCCTTGGAAGGCCAGAATGTGGTGCTGGCTTTTTTGTTTTTCTACTCCATTTGTGGTCACTTTTTATGCTTATTAGCTTGTTCTTTGTTCTCTTTATTACCCCTAAAACTGTTTTTTGTCTGGTCATGTGAAATAGTCTTGATTTTTGTTTTTTTTCCTCACTTATTACTTTTCCACTTGATTCTTACACATCTTTGTACATTTTCTTTATACATAAGGACTTTCAAAGCATTGCAACTATCTTAAAAGTGGTTTGCATTTCTGTCAGAAAATCTAAGCAACCAGGTATCTTTACCTGGTTATTTACCAGATCCTTAGAGTGCAGTCATCAGATTCTTGCTCACCTCTTCATGGGATTTGATTTGTCCAGCAGCACTTCTGCCAGGGTCTTGCACCAAAACTCTGTTAGGCAGAGTGCATAACAGAGAGAAAAGCCTCTGGTATTGGCATTCAACTACATGTTTAATCCTAATTGGTATACTTTTATGATTGAGGTTGCCAATGTGAAGATGAATCATATCCTTGAAAAAATACTTTGCTTTTTCAGGGGCCACAGAGCATCCTCAACTGAAATGTGATTTCTTGTGCATTTCAATTGATAGGGAGTTTTCAATGAAAACAGGATCGCTGAGAATGTGCAAATAGTCTATGACAAATTTGAGGCCATATTCTAGAATTCTTCAAAGATAGTGACTGTGTCCAAAAACTTCATAGGGCTATAGGATAATTCAAAATGGAAGTCTTCTTAGGAGGGCTGTATCATGAGCAGGGTCACCTATGAGGTCATGCTAGGTAATTCAGGGTTTAATCCACTTGGATCATGGAAACCTGTGGTGCTGCTTTTCTGGGCAGCCTTTTCCAGTACCCAGTTCTGCTTGTATCCAGTCTCCAGTTCACAAAGTTTTTCCTTCTATCCTGTCATGTTCTCTCTTTCTTCCTTTTCCATGATCTCTCATCTTCTCAGCATGCTGTACTGTGAGAAGTCTGCTCTGTCTCCTTTGTTTCCCCACCAAACTGCAACTAAGTCTTTGCTCTTAGGTAGGTTTGCTATTTGCCTGCATGGGAATAAAAAAACAGAGTTCTAACCTGACAGGATCATTCTTACTGCTTTGTCAAGCTAAATTTGACATCTGTGGTTCAGCTTTTTTATCTGATGGACACACACTACACAAACTAGCTTCTCAATAATACCATCATTTAAGAAAATTAAGTCTTTTATGTAGTGCATATTTTGAATTTGGACAGGTCAGATCAATAATATAGTAACTGATCCCTTTTAATTTCACCTAGAAGGTCCTGACTATCTACCACAAAGTGTTGCCAGCCATACATATTATTTTTTGTATTTAGCACCATGTCTGCAATCTTGCAATACAACATGTCAAGAAGAATTTTGCCCTGAATTGTGGAACAAATTAGAGTTAGGCAGGCATTTAAAAATAGATTTGATTTGCTGTATTTTTCAAGCTTTCTGAGGCAAAGTGATAAACCATAGCAACTTGAAGTAATGTGATGAGAGCACTCTTATCTCTCTGCATATGCTTAACAATGTTTCACTGTCATACTGCCCTTAAAAATTGTTTACAAAACAGAAAAAACTATCAGTTTGATACAGATTTGTAATATCAGAAATGCTGAATCATGGATCCAAAAAATCTCTAAAAGCATTACATATTGAATGAATTAATTGCATATTACCTGGAAATTTCCACAGTTTGCTATTTTTGCCACTGTTGAGTATATAAAAAGTTTAAAAGATATGTATTGGACTGGGCTTTGTTGAACATTATGGGGTCTTTTTTACTTTTCTTTTTACCCAAATCTAAACCAATTTTTTAAAAAATATTTCTTTATTTATACAGTGTTTACTGAACTTTCCATTTTCCATCTTGTAGTGTAAGATTCAAGTTTTGATGAAGATTTTTGATAGCAAAACCCATAAGAAGGAAAATAGGATGTAATTTGATGAGTGAAAGAAAAACAACTTTTAAACCAGTCTTCATTCTCCAAGACCAAAGTGCTTAACATTGGACTTGTTTTAGGAACACTAAATATGTATGAGGCAAAGATGAAAAGACACACTAAAGTTGCATAGAAAGAAATCTTGAGAGTAATTAATTCAACATACAAAACTTCATAGACACAAAGATTCATACTTCAGCATAACCAATGCTAATAATTTATATTAGAAAGTGGGTTCAAGTCCGCATTTTTGGATGGGGATTAGAAATGAATAACAAGTCATAATTGAGTCTTTTCTAAAGGGAGACTCCATAAATTGAATACTTTATATTTTTCAGAGCTGAAAAATATGCAATATAATATAATTAAAAGCTCATAGAAGTCCTTCACATTTTTCAGCATAGGAGTAAATTTATTAATTATGAGCTGGTAGCAGCAGACAGCTTTCTTTAGCAAAACCTTCAGGTAAAAATGCAATAAAATACAATAAGCTCTTTTCTGATCAAAGCAGGATTGGCAGCCTTTATTTTTGGGTTGGGAGAAATATATGATAAGTGTTTCTTAGGAATAAATCCACATACAACCTCCACAGAGCAGGATTGTGGGCTTTTTGATAATTTCACAGGGTGATTATTAAAAATTCCAGTAGACAAGAAAGAAAGAAAGAAAGAAAGAAAGAAAGAAAGGTTGCAACAAAAGCCTTTTGTTAGAGGATATGCTTTAAAAATATCTTTCAAAGTTTAAAAAAATTTAAAATTAAAAAATTATAAATCAGATATATGCCTTTTGGTTCAAAACAGTGCATCCTAATGTTTTCAATTTCTAGTTATTAATGAAAAACTAAATCTTGTAACAGTATCAATTATGTATAAATTTCTTGCGTTTCAAACACATTTGCATTTGGTGAGCTTTTCTTCACTATTCATTAGTTAATGTACAGTTAATAGACAAAGTCAAATATACTTTATGAGATATTTTTAGTAGTTAATTTGCCATCATTATTTCTCAGACTGTTGTTTTTTTTTGTTTTTTTTTCCTGTTACTACAAAATGAAAGCTACAGTAAAGCACAGTACATTGACTGGAATCTGTGAAAGCAGAAATGAAGAGTAGTGGCAAAGGAAACTTTTATTTCTTCCACATTTTTCTCCCCTAATAAAACACGAAAGTGTTAAAAGAATTCTTATTTAGGGAATACCATTTCATTGTTAATATTCTTTCCAACCCAGAAGAACCTATCAGATGACAAAGTCTGAGTTGCTACTGACCTGTGAGACAAGCACAAATGTAGTAAAAATATTCACACAAAGATTGCAGCACTTAACCAGTCATCCTCTGCCTTCTTTTCTACTCTTTATGGCATATGAGTTTAAATGAGAGTTTTCACCATCTTATTTTTCCTGCAGCTGCATGTCAACTTTGTGGTTTTGCTACTTAAGAAAGGGTCAAATGTGTCTTTCTCACAAGTGAGCATATCAACCTACTTAGTTGAAATTTTTTCTTCAACAGCAGAAGGCTGTGGAATTTATGCACAGGACTTAGCAACAGCCCTTCCTTAAGTTAGTTTTACTACTAGCTGTACTTATTACTGCCTGGTTTTTTTTCAGTGTATATAAAATAACTTACTTTTTATCAAATCATTGTCTCTTCTAAAGCCCCCAGTGTAGTAAAATGTAAGTGCTGTATTTCTTGTGGATTTACAGAGTTTCAGCCTTTCTACCTTTGGTACTAGTCAACAAGGACTTCTTGCCTGGGATGTGGTTTTAAAAGAGTGGATTATTCTTTTGAAAAGCTTTGATCACTGCAGTCATATTGTTGAACCTTTTATCTTGCTGGTACATTGATTTTAGCCAAAGATTGCCTTTCATGCAACTCTGAACTTTAAAAGCAGCTCAGTTTCAAGGAAAAATATTCTGTGAAACATCTGAAAGCTCAGGTTTGATCTTTTTATGTGCATATTACTTCTGACTTATTTTCTGTGGGACGGTTGTATAATGATTGTGCTTCTAAAATGTGAATTATTCACTACCAGTATGGAAAAAATGTTGATAATTTAAAAGTGTACATAAATAATCATGTAATTCTGACTTTGAGTGTGAAAGCCTTTTTTGTTAATTATTTAATTGGGCAAACCACCTATGTCTTGATGTTATAGATATTGAAACACAGTTCAAGGGGTGAATATGTGTCATGTGTAAGCTTAAATCGTTTTTCTTAATGTCTATTATTCTTTGGTATTCTCTAGAAATTTCTCAACTGGGCTACATAAAACACCTTATATCATTTTTAAAATGTGTCGAAAGAAATGCAAGGAAATATATGTTTGCCTAGAAAGCATGACAAAGAAAGATTTGGACATTTGGAGTGTATTGCAAGCATTATTACTATACTGCATAATTTGTAGTCTAAGTGGGATAGTAACTAAATAGACATAAGATAAGAAAGCATATTTGAATTCTGTGACTCCACTCTACTCTTGTGTGTGTTTCTGAGTTTGAAGCACTAGATTTCATGCCACTGGTGCTGTCAAACCATTAGTCTTATTATGTAAATTCTAGCAGAGCATAAAATGGCAGGAGAAAGCCTTCACATTAATTTTTTTCTCGAAACAAAATAAATCTGAACGAAGTTGTTCTGCAAAGGCACTGCAAGATTGCAACTACAAGATGAGGTCTGGCAACCTCATCTGAAGAGCCAGCAAGGAAAAGAAATATCTGTGTTTAAGTAGGCAATGCTCTAAGTCAAGGTCAGTCTTTTCTCCCAGAACACCCCTGTATTGACATTTATGTTCCCTCTAAAAGCTGTATCTCAGAAGTTATCATTTTAGGAAATATTCCCAAATGATAGTTGAATGTGAGAAGTGTATAGAGCTTTCTGGAGCACTGGAGCTTTACAGCTTATACCAAAGCATGTAAAAAATTAATGTCTTGATTTAATATTCATGTATAAATTCATGTTATTGAGATTTTATTTCTAAGAGAGTGTCTTAAATCTTTTACATTTTTTCGTGTCTAGAATTAAAGGAAAAGGATACAATATTACTTTACATTTCAATTGTCTAAGGTTCCCTTAATAATGCTGGACATAAACTTTTTAAACAGACGGAAAAATAAAAATTTATGCCATATCTAAGTCTTGCTGTTAAGCTGTGTTAGTTTCTTCATTAGAACTAATATGTAGGAATTAAGATAATTTTTCCCTATATTTATTGCATAAAAATCTATAAAAAAAGCATGATTCCAAGTACAGTTGAGACATTGATTTCTTCTATTATCTTTCAACAGTGGACTAAAATTTGGGTAGTAATTGAAAGGAGGTAGATCATCTATCTTGGAATTGTAAAAAAAAAATAAATTAAATGCAGCCAAAGATTTCCACCTTTTTTTGGTGGAACAGTAAAAAATTCATTTATGAAGCCAGTAGTAGCCTTACTGGAGTGTTCCCACACAAACAGCTCTTTAAAAAGTGGCTCTCACAATTACAAGATACTCTTCATAGACAGAAATATTGGTTGCTTTGTATGTTCATTTTTATATAATTTGGTCTTCCAGTCTTACACTCCGTGCAGTTAAAGTTTCAAAAGCTGGTGTATTGCTAAGCAGCACGTGCTTCTCTAACTCCTTTTTTATCTTTGAGTACATTTGTATGCTTTCTACATTTAATGTCAGGCTCAATACGCCTGTTTTTGTCAGGAGGTACTCCAGCGTTCACTAATGTTTTTCTGGGGTTTTTTTGTTTGTAGATATTCTTCACTCATTTTATATTCATATCTGCAGATTTTTTTTCTGTTCATTGTATTTGTAACAAATTCATTCATTTCTGCAAATATGAGGTGTAGGTTAGTTTATCAGAGTATTTTTTTAGGCATTAGCTGTTTAACAAAACAAAGTGTTTTAATTCTCTCTGTGAAAGAGAACAGGATTTTGCCTGTTTACTGTGCCAGCATTTAGTTTCTTCTTAGTTACAGAATCACAGAATACTCTGAGTTGGTATCATCAAGTCCAGCTGTAAAGTGAATGGGCCATATGGGGACCAAACCCTGCTCCTTGGTGTTATGAGCGCCATTTGCTGACCAACTGAGCTAAATATTGTTTAGTCTGTAGACAACCACATTTAGCTGAAGTGCACTAAATCTAGGAATCATGCATACATTTCAAGCCAGTCCTGTAAGCACACTCAGTTTTTTAAACAGTAGAGATATGAAAGATTTTTTTGTAGAAATTAATCTCACTTCCATAGAACCATCTCTTCAGATGGGTGAGATAGCATTCCTGGAGATGCTATCATAGATGCATATCCTGTGATAGAAGCAGCAGCTATTCTGTATTTTAGTTGTGTGCCCTAATCCACATTCAGTTTGCAGAGCCAAATTCATAATTTCCAGAACTATAAGGTAGGAAACTCCTATAGAACTTATTAGTTATTTTTCTCTGCTTAGCCTAGGAAAATAGTGTATTCAGTAACCATCAGCCTAAAGTGTCATACAATTAATCTTTCCCTATAATAATTCATAGTCAGTATGCAGATAAACAAGAATGCTAAAAAAGAGTTTAAAAGTGTTACAAAAATGTTGAAGGTTAAAAAAAAAAATCTTTACTGTAGATACTATTGAACTGTACTCAGATTCAAAATGCTGATGCCAGACTTGGAGAAAGATCTGAAGCAGCCAGGTATAATGAAGTGGGGGCAATGGTTTACTGCTTTTTTGATGCCTACATTTGTTAGCCGTGAAAAAAAAGATTGAATTTTAGTCAGAGTTTCTCACTCTAATTCTCTTAGCAGTAATTCCAAATATGTTAGATTTTGTTGTTTGTCAACTCCTGCATACTCATTATTTCCATTGTTACTGGATACAAATATATGGGTCAGGGAGAAGCTAAGAAGGCTATAGAACATTTTTATTATTGCTCAGCACAGTGCATTTGACTAAGAAAAAGCATGAGTGTTGTGCATTCTCACTACCCTCAGCCTCAGTCTGATTCATCCAGACTGTGGCCTTTTCACCTTCATAAAATATTAGTAAGTCTTTTTATTGTGTACTCAAGATTTCTATACCAGTTACTTCCAGGAAAGCATATTTTAAGTCAGAATCCAGAAAGCACTGTTAGAACATAAGCTTTCCATACCCTAAACCCACTCATTAGATTCTGCTGCTGCTAAAAGCCTGAAGCAGTTGGAAACTGGACACCTATGGACAACTGAGTGAGCCCCAGCTGAGGCTAATAGCCCCAGCTGCTAAGAAGCCAGCTCCTGAAGCAATGAACTCCTGGTGATCATGGTGAATATGGCAGCCCCCTTATACATGTGGTCTGGGAGTGCACTTGGTTCTGTGATGTTTCCCAAACAATTGGATGGGGAGGAAGAGACCAGAGCCGTGGGGTAGAGAAGCTCATACCCACATCAGTCCTATTTCCACTCGTCTACTTAACACTAATTGCAAATATGTCCTTTTTCTTTCCTTAAGAACAGGGAGGATTCTTCAAAGGATTCCTTTTCAAGGAATTTTAGGTGTGAATTCTTAAAAGGTTTTTTGTATTTTTATTGACAGCACACTCCTGGAACAACTTTGAAAATACATGCATAGCTAGTGAATTAGTTTTTGAAAAAGGGATGTTTTGGAGGGAAAATGGGGGCCTACAGGGTTTTCTCCTTAATTTTCTAAAATTGTTAAGGATTTTATGTTTAAAAAATAATTCTACAACAGTCAGTGGCACATCATACTGCTTATATTTAGGCTTTCTCAAAGGTTTTAAAACTCTCTGATGTGAAGGTTACCTTGTAATTGAATGTGTGTGCACAGTATATACTGAAAGAAATCCTAACTCTGTGTACAAAGGAATTGCATTTTTAAGCATTTCTTGCATGAGTGAGCTAGGACTGTGATGGTATTCAGAGTCACACTATTTAAACTGAGATACCAAATCAATGAGATCTCATCACAATTCTAAGCAAATCTTGAATCCAGACAAGTAACAAGGCTAAAGTCCAGTAAAAAAATACCCTAGGTGGAAAAGTTCTAGTGCTGTTGAAATGTTAACAGTAGGAAGAGTTACAGATCACGAATTTGTTTGTCTTGACAAGCAACTGCTGCCAGTAAAAACAAGACAGAAAAGCAGTGCTTTGACTGACTGAAGCTGACCTCTGTCAGTTACTTTGTCGGAGAAAAAATGGCAAAATGTCATTGAATAGGCTCATACATACTCAAATCTCCACCTTGCATTTTGAAATACTCAGGTTTTCAAACACATATGAATTAGTTTGGTAAAATTGAGTTGTGCTGATTTCTTGGCAAAGGAGTTGATTACTATATTATGCAAAAACCACTAGAGCAAACGTATGTGAATGTTTCCAGAGTTCCAAAAGCTTACACGTTATACTGTGATGACAGCAGCTGAGGAAACAAGCTTGAATTTATGCACAGTATACAGTCTCAACTCTGTTCACAAATTTATGCCACTGTAGGGTGCAAGGCATCAGGTCTGCATACAGCTACAACACTTCCCCAGTTATCTGGTACTTCAGCAGAGCTCATCAAAGCTGTTATTTCTATGTATGAGGGAAGGAGAAGAAGCAAAGCTGAAAGCAATGGGAAGCCTGTCCCTGAGTTTGTCTGCATCACATCATCTGTGAGAAGTCAGTGTGCCAAGAGTCTCAGGGAAGTGGGCAAGGAGGCAGAGTCTTTTTACCTCTCCACAAAGGGTGCTACTGCTAGGTTGAACACTGAGGAGGGGATTAACCCTCACAGTGTGAGGATACTTGGATCAGAACAGCAGCAGGTTACTGGATCAGCAGGTTATTGGATCAGGCACGTGGGGAGGGAATGAGTCTCTTTGCCAGACTACAAAGGAAAAAATTGTTTGGAAGGTTACAAGAACTTTCAGAGTGTTAAAAGCCTAAAACTGTAACTATTATTCACCAGTAAAGAAACTGTTCAGAGTAAAGGTTGTCTTATTTTGAGAGAATTTTGTAACACCCCAGTGAAGTGATTAATGTGTAGTTTTTGGCAGGATATGAAGTTTTAACAATTTGCAAAAAAAATCTGATTTACTAAAACAGTTATGAAATGCAAGTCAATGTAGATGGTCTTTAAAAATGCAGTGTGACTTTTAGACAATATTTTAAAAAATATCATTGCAATACAAGTGTGTTTTAATGGAATTTTTATTCTGAAAACTTTCAACTGACTTATGCATATGCAGGCATATATGTTTAGAAAAACCTCCCAGCAGACTAAGCAACTACCTCCTTACGCTATGGGAAAAAGAAGAAAGGTATAAGAATATGCTGATAATAACCAAGAGAGGTTTAAGAATTGCATTTGTTAGGAGCTTTGCTGTATTTTAAACCATATGGTGTTAAGACTTTCCAAATTAATTTTAGTTTTTATTAAGCCTTCTAGAAAATTAGTGTGGTGTCTGAAATAAATAGCGGTATAATCTGATTCTGCAGTCAATTTTGTAGTGCTAAAAATACAAACAAAAACCAAAAGAACAAAAGGTCTCCAAACTTGTTTATTTTGATACAAGTACCAAATAGAATAGCAAAAAATTGCTTAATGAAAGTCTTAAAATGCATTGTGACATTTCTGAAAATCAGATCCAAAAAGTGTGTACATTTGCTAGCTGTAAGTAAACCATATACCTGCTAAATACTTACTATATACAAATACATACATACATACATTACTGTAAATGATAGATGCTATGGTAGATTCTTTCTTTCCAGTCTGTATTTTTTCTGCAGAACTTTCCTCTGTTAATTGTTTTTTTTTCCCAATCATAATAACTACAAAATGAAGATGGTGAAAAACCCAATATCTATATTCATTTGGACATAAGTGTTTGTTTCCATGAAAAATGCAGTAGATGTATCAATAAACATGCTAAAGGTTGCAAGGATTATAAAGAAAATTTTATAAGTAACTTGATTTTGAATGAAGTTTAAGATTTATAGATCAATGTAACCCCTTGTATCTTCAAAAATAATCAAAATAAGCATGCTGGAACTTCTAATATTTGACCTGTAAGGCTGATTTTCAGAAATAAAAAGATGAGTTTTTACAGCTTCCATTGAATTTACCTGGCACTCATTACAGAACTGAATTTGATAGAAGAATACAGATGGAAAGAGAGAAAAGACAGAGAGAAAAATGATAAAAATCGTAGAATGGATCCCAAAACTGAATAATTGTGCTTTTTAAAAACTAAATATTATTACCTTATATCATGTACCACGTCAAGTTGTTTTGTTCCTTCGCACATCCATTGATAGCCTATGATTCTAGCAGGAGGGAGAAGTAATGTATCAGATGTATGAGATCAGATGGGGAAGAAGTTTTGTCAGATACAGCTGGTTTCATGAAAGATAATCTGTGTGTCTGAACAGAAGATTAATTTTATGACTGACATCTACCTGGGACTGTCTTGTCTGACATGACAGAAACTGTAGAAGGAGATGTGTGAAAAGATAGGACTGAGATATCAGGCCATGTAAATGTCATAGTGGCTATGCATTACACATTCCATCATGGGAAATTAAAAGGTTAATGACAATCCCTGTTTTCCAAAATAATACACTTTCCAATTTTTAAATGTTTTATCAGCAAAGGGGAAACAATGTCTAGGGGAACATGGGAAAACAATAAACCCATCTAACATCTGTTCTGGTTTTTACTCATGAAATAAGCCCAAGAAGATGAAACGGATTTGAGAATGTTTGCTGGGTGTGCTCTACTACGGCTCAACCTCAAGGGCACAATAAACTTAGAACAAGTGCTTAGAAACAGATCAAAGATCCAATGAATTATTTTGCATTTTTAACCTCTGACCAAAACACCATATCCTGAATATTGTTGCTGTTAATTGGAGAGCTTAAAAGATAAGTAGCATACAGGGACAACCATTGCCATAGGAAAGTAAAACTGTGTGATTAATAATGGCATATTCCCTTGTCTATTTAATATGTTTATGTAAAACTTTTTTTTATTCTTTCAGCAATAATATTAGAACTTTTCCCCTATTGAGTAATATTTAAATTCATGAATATGCAAATTTGAAAGGTGAGAATGTGCATAAATATCTATTGAGCTTATTGGAACTTACATTAAAAAATTAAGCACAAATCTCAGTGGAAGTTGTTCACTTATATTTTTCATAGTTTAGGGGCAAAAGTTAAATTTATTTTGAAATCTAGGCCCATTTTGCAGAGACTAGTACTTAAGCAACTCCATTTTCAATTTATGCACTGGTCTATAATGCAATGTTATTTCTTTAAAGTTCATTAAAAAGCCAGTATGTTCTATTCAATCTGTCTTGAATAACAAGGTGACTCTAGATCAAGTTGGCTGTCTGTTAATTGATGATGATAAAATGATTTGTATGAATTGATACAAAATACTTCAAATTATATATATTCAGTTGGATGACTTTTTTTGTTACTTTCTCAGGTTCTGGTGACTTGTTACCAAAATATTTGAAATTCCTTCTAATGTTACAAGTTTGTTATACAGGAAAAAACCAGAGAAAATAGTGCTCCTGAATTTTAATTCCATGAACTGAAATTGAAATTCATGTCAGTTCAGCACATTTCAACAACAAAATACAACTGAAAAGTGGATAAATGCTTTTATTTGCATGTGAAATGGTTTCCTTAAACAATAATAGTAATGTGACTTTATACATATGAAAATCCTAGGATACGAATTTGATTGAAGTAAATAGGCTTTTGTAATTTAAATGAATAGTCTTAGATCCTCTATCTTGTATTTTGACAAGTCTGTGTCTCTGACCAGATTACTCTTCTTTCTATTAGTTCAACCATCTACTCAGTGAAGTGGAAGTAGGAACTTGAAATTCACTCAAAATTTCAGGATGCATTTATAAGCATTTACCTGGTAGTAAGAAAGTGTTATGATCTACAAAAATCTACATTTTATACTATTACTGGATTTAAAGAGAAAAATATAAGACTAGAAGACTATTCCTTTCAAAGGTAATTGTGGTTTTTGTTGTTTTTATTAAAAGGAAAACCTCTTGATTGTCACACCTGGGTATATGATCCATACTTTTGGATTCAGAAGGAATTCTGGTCCTAAATACTTTTAGCATCAGAATGTGACTTCTATGTCTATATTTTTCTATTCCCAACCTTTTGATCTTACCTTTTTACTATATGTGGTGATGGACATTTATACCTGTTAGTTTGGTCTTTCATGGCAAATATAACAATTTTAGAATTTGCACTCACATTTGTGTAATAAAAATGACATACTCAAAGACTGACCTTCATTAATTACCTGTGATTTATCAGCTGGCACCTTAGGGTTTAGTATGTTGGTTTGTCTTTTTTTTTTTTTTTATTTTTTTGTTGAAAAAGTCCTGCTTAACATAATCAGTAGCAATTAAAATGGTTACATAAGGCATTTTCCTTTTTTTAGCATAAGGTCAAAAAAGAAAAGGTGATGCCATTTCATTAAAATGCAAATATGTCAACTGAAATTTAGATAACTGTGTATTAATGATTTAATTAACAGAATGAAACCTTCCTAAAAGCAAAGAGAAGATTCAATAATACCAGTCTGGGCACAGGTAATAACTGATTTCAATGGAGAAATACTGTCTTCAGTAAAAAAGTGTTTTCATAACATCATGAGCTTGAATATATAATGGTTTATCTTTAGTGAATATATTCATGGAAAAATAAAAGGCTGAATAAAATTGAAAGAAAGCTATCAGTTGTATCACAATTTCAGGTTAGGCAATTTAGGTTTACTTCAACAGTTCTTCTAAATAAAGCTTTGATATGTTTCATGAAAGAAAAGTGCAATTTGCTATTAAATTGGTCTATTTACATAAGTTTTGAGAGGAATAACCGTTTTCGGTAAAAAAGTAAGCACTTGTACTCTATATAGCTCTGAACGTTAATGATTATATGCCAAATACATCTAGGAAATACATTTCTCTTCTGTAATTCCAATAGAGTTGCTGTTTCTGAACTCAGAGATGAATTTAGTTCTGTGTGCTTCAAGATCAATGGCTAAAACTACAAGAGATGCTAGTCCTCAAACACCAGTAATAAGCATATTAATTTAATATGCAGGTCCTCAAAACATTTGTCTTTTACTTCTGGAGTCACCCATAGCAGACAGACAAAGATTTTAAACTTTGTTGATAAAGTTAACCTATGTGTTTCAAGGCATCTCTATGACTCCTTAAGCATTCACAGTGCTTAATGGTCAGGTTGTACAAGAGCAACTACCAATAGTTCTTGTTCAAATGTGTTAACATTTTTACTCCACTTCAGTTTTAGACACATGCAATGGCTTTTAACAAAGTTTGGATAATTTTCTTGATTTCATCACTTGAACCCATTGACCAAGTGATGTCAGGATGGCTACAAAGGAGATTGTGCACAGACTGAATCAGTTGTATCCAGCTTTCCAGGTATCTGAACTAAAGCATAAAGCTGTAGTTAAAGCTTGTCATAAAACTTGTTTGCTGCATGTCTAAAGCAACCTTAGTGGGCAGAAGCAAACTTTCTTTAGCATTTAAGTACAACTTGTGACTCATTTAGACTTCAAAATCATGACAGCTCTCTGTGTAATATCATTAACGCATCAGTTGTCTACTAGAATCTCTGGGTAGTTGGGTACAACTGGTGTTGTGACACTTTTTGCTACTTTGTGCTATGCCACTATTTTCTTTCACGCTATGATCCACAGATGAATCCCTCTCATTTGCAGGTTTGATTTATTAGACTAGCAGACTTCACATAACATCCTAGAAAAAATATAGTTGTGTTGATCTGGCATCAGACAGGAAGATGGATTGCACATGTCTTATTGAAGTTTGTTTCATGTCTACTCTAAAGGCATCCTACAGCAGTCTTTTGAGAAACTAGCTTCCTGTGGCCTGGACAGATGCACTTATACCTGGGTTAAGAACTGACTGGATGGCCAGGCCCAGAAAGGGGTAGTGGATGGAGTTACATCCAGATGGGAGCCAGTGGTGTGCCCCAGGGCAGCATGTTAGGGCCAGTCCTGTCAAATATCTTCACTATCTGGGCAAGTGGATTGAGGGCACCCTCAGTGAGATTTGGATGGCAGCAGCTTTGGTGGGAGTGTTGATCTGCTGCAGGGTAGCAAGGCTCTGCAGAGACAGGCTTGACTGGTGTCAGGGCAGTTGTATGGGGTTCAAAATGACAAAGTGCTGAGTTCTGTGCACTTGGGTCACAGCAGCTCCAGGCAGTGCTGGAGGCTGGGGCAAAGTGGTTGGAAAGCTGCCCAGCAGAAAAGGACCTGGGAATGCTGGTAGACAGCTGCTGAACATGAGCCAGCTTATGGCCAGGTGAACAAGAAGGCCGATGGCATCCTGGCCTGTGTCAGCAAAAGTGTGACCAGCAGGACCAGGGCAGGGATTGTTCCTCTATACTCAGCACTGGTGAGACCACACCTCAAATCCTGCATCCAGATCTGGGCCCCTCACTGCAAGAAAGACATTGAGGGGCTGGAGTGAGTGCAGAGAAGGGCAACAGAGCTGGGAAGGGTCTGGAGTAAAAGTCCTTTGGGGAGCAGCTGAGGGAGCTTGGGGTGTTAAGTCTGGAGAAAAGAAAGCTCAGGGCAAACCTTATTGCTCTCTGCAGCTGCTTGAAAGGAGGTTTTGGCCAGATAAGGGTTGATCTTTTCTCCCACTTAGAAGGTAACAGAATGAGAGGAAAGACTGCATTGTGCCATGGGAGATTTACATTGGAGACAGGGTTTCATGGTGAGAATGGCAGTGCTAGGCTATAGGTTGGAGTCAATAATTTTAGAGGTCTTTTGCAACCTTAATGATTCTGTGGATCTCTGTCTATATTCTATGTACTTAGAAGTGCCATGCTGGATTAGACCTCAGGAAAGGTGTAGGTGAAGTCATTGTATTTCATGTAGTACCATGGGACTTCATCAACAAGAGAGGGTATGGGAGTTCAAATTATTCATTGCTTAAAATACATTAGTATTTCCTCTTACAGTATAGAACATGTTAAACATTATCTGTAATGCATTCTGGACATTTAATTTATCTTTGTTGAATAGTAAAAAGCTGTTTAAAACTCGGAGTCATATGCCATTTGCTTTTTGGAGTCCATTAATAAAATAAAATTGAAAGAAACAGAATTCTAAGGAATTCTTCTCACTTGCAGGACCACTGGATTAGCAAAGTCCCAAGTAAAGCTACGGGTGAAGAGTTGTCATTGGAAATACAGAGATATATTTGGCCTATGGTGGCTTGAGGTTAGGCAGCCACTGAGTGGCAATTCAAAGGACATTGAGCAGTGAGGTGTGAGAGAAGACTGACAGGGAGCCTTCTGAAGTACCTCTTCAGTTACTTCAGCAATATTAAAATCTTGAAAGCTGCTCTATTTAGATGAATTGAAAATCCTATGGCATAGGAAAAAAACAAATTTTGTGCATTAGATCTCTATTTCTCTTTCATAATTTTGAAGGATGATCATTGTTACAGCAATAGCAAAAAAGTAATTTGTTTACAATGCCAGTGAAGAAGTCCTGTTCCTTGTCAGTCCTGTGAAAATAAAATTAAGCCAGACCAGTGCTCAAACACAGAATATTTTATTTGCTCTTGAGTATTATATTCAAACACACAGAGACTTAGAAAACACTTAAAAATATAATTTTTGAACTATACAAATGTTTGTAAACAAATTATTGCATCATATTAACTGCTGCACATTAGTTGAAAATAAAAATATGGTTTCAGGTATTGTATGGCTACTCCTTATGAAGCTACCACTCAGCAGGATTGTTGGCTCATGGCTATTGATAGATTCTAGTAGTATCTGTTGATAAATGTTGGTTCTTCTAGTGATGATGTATTATTAGTAGCCACTGAAGTTATGTAAACTTCTTAGTCTCCTTTAATCAGCACTGATTAAAAATGTAATTTGAAAATTAACAGTAAAGCTTCATTGCATTTATGCTGTCACCAAAAATTGCCATAATCATGGAGTTTCTAAAGTATGCTCATTTCTAACATAACTGTATTTTAGAAGAGTATTATTTCAATTGTTCATTTCTCAATATGCAGAGATTATTATTTAATACATTTCAGTCAAATTGTGGAAAGAGCAAAACTCACTTCTGAGACTTCTATTCACCAATGTCTTTATTATAACAGTTTCTCAAATATAATTGCTCTGAAATTCATTTTCTAATCCTACAGTTTCCATTGTTGGCTAAAGATTGAATTAGGAACAAGAGCCTAGATACTCAGAGGATTCTCTGAGGGTTTGGACTTAGGTATTGCTGTTATGTTAGCAACTATGCAGTAGTTGTGCCTTTGACCTTAGTTTAATTGCAAAAGATGATCTGTAATAAGAATTTGTATGAAACGTAAATAAACGTCAACTGATGTATTAACAGGCTAATTTATTCATTAGAATAACAATAGCAATACAAAAGCAGTATTCATTAATAAAAGCAAGCCTATGTTGAGGCTGGGAAAGTACTGTATCTGTGTGGCTCCTCCAGTAAGCATTTTGGCATGCAAAGTTACAACTCTGTCTGAGGAAATGCAAATGAATAGGGGGAAAAGCAAACTGAAACACTGTTACTGTGCTGTCAGTATCAAGGTTTCTCAGTGATCAGACTGGGGACCAATTTAATTCATTTTTTAAAAAAACTGGTACAGAAGTGAAGTTCTGCTGAAAATTCCAGTGGGCAAAACTGGAGAACACAGAAGATAAAGGAGCCAAAATAGCCATACAGTCGGAAGTGAATCATCTTGAGGATGATGATTTGCCTTTTTATAAGAAAATCTCCTTAAGGATTTTCTTTATAATAATATTTCACTGCTCCTTTCTACTGAGTTGAAGTTATATCAGTGAAAGTGGTTTTGACTTTTGAATGAATAAACCAATTTTCCATCAGTTATAATATTGTGTGGTGAGGTTGAAGAAAGATGGCTGGGGAAAAAATTAGAGGAAACTGGGAAGTTAATAGAAGTTATAACGGTACAGATATTATGGGGTTGCTACTTCCTGGTTGGAATGCTGCTGGCATGCTCAAAACCTGTTCTATGATGATTCCCCATACACACAATCTGCAACCATCAGCACCTGGAGGTATGGAATGGAGGGTGAAGCAGAGTGGGGACACCACAGCCAGGCTCTATTGAAATCCTTGCAGGGAGGGGAACTTGGTAGTACTTTGCAGCTGAGAATCCCTGTAACACCTGTCAGCCAGGAGAGAGAGGAGAATATGCCTTGCCATGCCATGACTGGGCCAAAATTGCTCTCCTCTCCAAGAGGAACTTGTTTTTTTATAACCTAATTGTAATATTGATGGACACCTGCATCCCAAAGGTACCTGCCTCCAAGGTGCAACCAACCTGCACTGGGCACATGCTCTGTATTTTATTCACTGTACACCCCTCAGTAACAAAGGTATGTATGACTAGAGGCACTCAAGCTCCACCTGACATAAAGAAATAGTATAAAAGTAAGATGAGAACTGGGAAATATTAAGCAAGACTCCATCACAGCTACTGGGATCAGTCAATTGACTGAACCTGTCTTCTCCCCTATGGAGACACCTATTGAGTAAGAATCACAAACTGTGCACACTGAATACTTTGCTTGGGGATAAGAACTTGTCTGTGTGTTGCTTTAAATACATTTTTGTGGTCAGATACTATCACCATCAACCTCCACAATTTTATATTAAAAAAGAGTGTGATTGTGTTGGTGTAAGTCCTTCATGGATGCTAGCAGCTGCCAGCAGCAGGCAACATACTCAAATAAAGTGGAAGATCCACTGAGAGGTCCTAAAATGGGAAGACTTGCTGAGGGGTCTCCTTTATGCTGCTGGTGTGTCCTGAATAAGTCAGTCAAAGCGCTCTCTGATCCAGCAGGACTGCTCAGTGAAGGTTCCCCCTGACAGGATGCTGAGAAGGATGCTGTTCAGCCTGGAGAAGGGAAGGCTGAGGGGAGAACTTAAAGCAGTCTACAACTTCCTCACAAAGGGAAGAGAAAGGGCAGACACTGATCTCTTCTTCATACTGATCAGTGACAGGACCCTAGGAAACAGCATGAAGCATGTAACTGGTTTAAACATAGATAAGCACCTGGGAAAATTCCTAATCTTCTTTACTTTGCCTTAGTTTGCCCCTCCATAAGTGACTCATTAAAAAGAACTGCAGGTAAGGTTTTGTAGAATTCCAAGCTTAATCATTTGACTTTATCAAGCTTTATACGAATATTATTCAAAAGATAATATAGTTACTCAAAAAAAGATGAGAAACATATAATTTATCTGCTTAAGTGGTTAATATCCCCACAAATTGGCTGGACAAATATTGAATCACTAACCAGGAATCAAAACAGGTTTTTGGTGAAATTCCTTATTGTCTGTGGAAATAACTAAAACATGTAGATATCCCAAATTTAACAGTCACAAAGAAGAATGAAGAGTGGCAAATTAAGGCCCCTTTTTTTGGCTGTTAAACTGTTTCTGTCACACATAATGAGTGTTATATAAAAATCCATTTAACAACAATGTCACTGAGCCCGGTGTTACAGATCCTTCCATGACTGATAATGTTTCACAACTACATAAAGATCCAGGGACGAAAGCAAATTTGAAGCAGTCTAATCACATAAAGAGTTCTGCAATCTATTCAGGTTCATTTCCCAGAGTGTTGCTTCTTATGCTGTCTATTTCTCTGTAAGCCTGTTTAAAACGCTAATATACTTAATATATATTTGCAATACCTAAGAAGTAATCTTGTCCATTCAAACTCAACACATATTAATTTCCTCAAGACTCTTGAACACTTTATAGTGCTAATTATGTCTATTACTGTCATTTACTTTGAAATTATATGAGGGCTCCCTTCTGAAATAGAAATCCCCAGTTTTGCTTAGTAATGAAGAAAGTTCTATTTCAGTAAGCCTTTCTGATCGAATGGCTCTGATTTCATTTAGAAATAATAGATTTACTTATACAAAGAATGGTGACACATATGTTTCATGCAGATAACTGCTTATCAAATTTGTTCTAATTAGACATTTTTGTATTACAGGATTAATGTAGACACTTTGGGGACACTGCACAAGAAGCATATGTAATTCACAATTGAGATGATTTTCTTAAAGCAATTTTGAATTTTTTCATGCTGTTTCTCCAATATATACAGGGTTAAATATAGTACTAAAAATAGTCAATGCCACTGGAATAAAGCTGAGAAACCTTTGATTCTAATGAAGTCTGAACCTGTGCATGTCTTTGTGCATCCATGAATTTGTTCATCTTTTCATGAATATGAATCCAAATTCAATCACCTTTTTGTTACAAAGCACTAATTTGCATAATTGTGCACCATAGTTTTCATTGTGAAGTGCCTTTGAAAAAAATGAAGTACTAGAAAAACAAGCCACTTCTTTCATTAGTCTGAGAACTAGACAAAATGGCTTTTACTTGAGATTTTGTTTGCTTGGTGAAGACACAGCACATTTTATTTACAGTTGTGTCCTCACACCAAAGGCATGGCTAAAGATGAAAATTCCAGTCCTCATCAGGTTGAAACATTTAAATTCTGCAGAAAAGAATCTGCACTTAAATCATTAAAAGTATCTTTTAGTTTTGTTTTGAGGTTTTTTGTCAGAGAAAGCTAATTCCTTTTGGTAAGATAAATATGAGACAAGCAGTTCTTTTGTTATATGATGTCATGAATCTGATGTATTTAAGATCTTTCTTTGCTCTACACTGAACTGTAAAAATACCTGAAGATGATGTAAGGCTTAAAGATTATCTGCATCAAAATCTGTGTAGAGAAGAAAAGGTGGAGGGAAGACTTGATCTTTCAAGAATGCCAGAAATTGCAAGAACAAGGGTAACTGGTTTTTCATGTACATTTTGGATAAAGCTGGAAAGCCTTATGAAGAATTAAGGAATTTTATCGGAAAAAAAACCCCAAACATTAACTGCTTGCTTCTAAGAAGATCAAAAGAACAGGAGTTGAGTGGAAGGAATCCAATTCTGAAAGTCACATTGCAGTAAAACAGAGATTTAGGAAAGAAGGGCAGATGAGTTCAGGATATATTATATGCCTTCTATTTGTTTTGTTTTAGGTCAAGGGCTAAAGATACAAAGCTATCACACTACTTTATATGTACATATTAAAAAAAAGAAAATCTAAGGAAGAAGATAAGAAGCAGGAAGTGTAAAGAGAAATTGTTTTGAGAAACCCAAAGCATCACGGTGTTATACTGATAGGAAAGGAGAAAAATGTGATAAATCTGATCAGTTATTTTTTCCGAGGATATTAGAAACACTTATTTTCTGAAAGAAGAAAAATTATAGTGGAAGACAAATTTTAAGAGAAATCAGAGAGAGCAATTAGACAAGTCACCTAAGCTCCATAACTCTTGGAGATATGGCTGGATAGCTGATGTACTCAGGTGTTAACATATTACTGAGTAATAACAAGAAGTCTTCAGACCTATGTTGCATGTTAACATTCACAGCCTGAGCCTTTTGTTCAGGAATTGTTATGTACATACATGTCCCAAACCAGTCTGATCCCTAGCTGAAGATGGCTGTGGTTCAAGCCCAGGCAGCCCCTAAGCACCACACAGCTGCTCACTCACTTTGCAGGTAATGAAAGCAGTTGCTGGTTTGGCTCCAGGATGGAATGCCAAATCCAGTATGACTGCCAGATTGCAAGGCATTTTAACATACTTAGCTTATACAATGTGAAATCTTAGGGAAGTCAAGGTGACTCTTTATGGGATAGGTGCTGCTAGTGATGAATAAGGTCATCACAGCAGACTGATTATCCACATGTCACTTTAAAAATAATTCATTTATTATTAGAAAATAACAAGATCACACCAGCCTCAACAAATCTGACATTTGTGTCGAAGAAAATGACAGTAATTGGATGCCAACTTCTGCTGCAAAGGCATTACTTTAATATTAATTCCATTTTATACAGATATTAAAAATTGAAACAGTTGATTTTACTGACATCAGCTAAATCAGAAATTGAAAAAATACATTAGCATAACAGGAATATTCTTCAGTCCAATAAAAATCTAAAATAATAGGGCATGGAGAAAAAAAATATAAAAGTTCCGAAATAAAGTGATAAATGAACCAAACACAAGAAATTAAACAGGTGTAAGAAAATAGCTTATTGCAAAGAAGTATTAACTATCTTAATTAAAAAGTACTGGAGTTATTATGTCAAACAGCTTAGATTTTACCTAGCAATTGGAGACCCTGCAGGATTTATAAAGTGCATTTTTCTATTAATAGCAGTCTGTAGAAGCATTAGAAAAAAAATGCAGAGAATGCACATTTCAGATCTGCATAATGACATCCATCACATCCCTGTAGGGGTACTAGAAAGAGATGTTTAAGTTGTGTACCAATCTCATTTTGCTGATAACACTTTTCATCAGAAAAGATGAAACAAATGTGACTTTCAAAATTTAATCATGAAGGACAAGGACACTGGATAACAGTAACCACTTTAAATGCCTCAGGAACTTGCACTGTAAATGTGCATGTTATCAACTTGAAGGCAAACCAACATACTTCAAGGCAAACTACCCTGATTATTTTGGTTCTTGAAGGAGGAAGGGCACACAGTACTTCAGATGTATTATACAGGTTACAAAAGAAAGGTGTATTCTCAGCATCACATAAGTATGAAATAGTCTGAGGTAAAAAAGTTCTGTAACCAGAGGCCATTAGATCACTTTAGCTGGATAAATAACTCCCAATAGCAAAGCAAATATGCAACATTTCATCAAAGCTGTGACATTGCATTGGTAGTATTCCTGAAAGAAACATTTACTACACAGAATTATGATATATTGACAACTAATACTGAACAAAATAAATTACTTTAAAAATACATTCTAAATTACAGAAATTATCTTGCAATTGAGAGATAAAACTGGATTTATAAGAATGCTGACTAACATGAGAGAATAAGTACGAAGATCTTAAGAAAATAAAAAATTATTCACTCAGAAAACCTGATTGTAAAAATGACGCTGATACACAGAATAACAATAATGTCTTAATACTGCTGAAATACGTATTGCAATGCACCAATAAATAAAAAGGGTCAAAAACACATTTGCCTTTCTAGTCTTGCAGTTAAATGGAAAAGAAAAAAGACTTACAGATTTATTCTATTGGGAAAAAAAATCCTTGAATAGAAAATTGTATTGAAGGATAGTTCAATTATTTCAAATATGTCCTTATTAGACTCACACTTTTTCCTTTTTCCTATCAAGTCAGGGATGGCTATGAAAGGAGTCTTAGACAAAATGTCTATACATATTACATTCACATACAGCCATGTCACTATCAGTGTGATTTTTGTGTGTGCTTTCTTTACTTAGGCATGTTTTTACAGACATTGATTCATCTGCTTGGTCAGGAGAGAAGGAAAGAGACTTTTCAAGAGGGCATGTAGTGACAGGACTAGCAGGAATGAATTCAAACTGAGAGATATTAGATATTAGGAGGAAGTGACTTGCTGTGAGTGTGGTGAGGCGAGTAAGTTGTGGATGCCCCATCCCAGAAGGTGCTCAAGGCCAGGCTGGATGGAGCCCTGAGCAGCCTGGTCAAGGGAAAGGTGTTCCTGTTCATGGCAGGGTGGTTGGAACTGGATGACATTTAATATTCCTCCTAAACCAGGTCATTCTGTGATCCTATGATCCTATGATCCTCTCCCATCATTGAGACTGTGAAGTGAACATTTAGCAGTAGACTGAAGAAAAAATTTACATATTCATCTAATTCTCCATCTAATCTTTTGCAGAAATAATTTTGATGTTTTGTTTATAGTTAATTCATACTTAACCATTGTTATTTCTTTTCATTTCATGATGCCATTATATTGGTCAGAGTAAAATATAATCTGAAGGAGAAATTTGACAGACTGAGTGTTTTTTACGTTCCTCCTTCTATGTTTCTCAAAAGAAAACTTGGATTTCTGACACTTGACTGGTTCAGACAAAATTTTCTGATGTCTTTTCTCAAGCTTGAATATTTTTGTCTTCATTCCCACTACTAATGAAGATATTGAATACACTGAACAAAACCATCATACTATTCAAAATTAAATGCTGAAATGACAGAATGGATGTGTAAAAAACATCAAATTACTTAGATAGATATGTCTCATTGATTTTCAATATGAAAGTACTAATCCCAGTATATACCTTTAATTCCCTAAGAATATCAGACCACACTCATTCTTTCTCTGAAGAAAGAAAACTTGGTCTTTTGAATGCATAACTAGAAACCAGGATTTTACTTCAGAGGATCGAGCTTTTAGGTATAACATTGCAGTATTTTTATTTCCCAGACTAGCTTACATATAGAGTTATAAAAGAATCTCCATTGAATAGTGGTTCTCCCCTCATTCTTCCATCTGTAACAGAGGCCAGAACAGACAGAGGTATTTAGGTAAAGAAGAACATAAAGAGAACAAGTACAAAAGTATTTTTTACCGAGTGTGTGCTCTCAACTTCTAGCAATTTTTCTGGACATTATGCAATTTGCAAAGAACATATCTGATAGAAAGAGTAAAGAATATGAAGCCAGGCTCTTCTTAGTGGTACCTGATGACATGACATGGAGCTCTGGGTACAAATTGGAAGAGTGGAAATTGTGACAGAAAATACCGTGAGGATAGCTGAACACTGGAATTGATTGCAAAGAGATGTGGATTCTTTGTCCTTTGAGTTCTTCTAAACCTAAACCCTAAAACCTTACTGGACACATTCATAAGCAACCTGTTCTAGCTAATCCTGTTTTAAGGAGGATGTTTTTCCAGATGACCTCCAGGGTTGCCTTCCAGTCTCAGCAAATCTCTGATTCACTGATTCAGTTACTCAGGAGTGAGAATATTTATGATATCCACGAAAAATGCCACACTTCATAATTGCAGTAAGTGCACTTGGAAAGCAAAGCCTATGCTACTTTTTGGATCCATGCCCAGGAGTAATAGAAGTCTAACCTACACCCCTAAATATGCTACTCAGGCAGAAACGCATTTTCTAGTATATCAATGACATTAGCAAAGAGAATACAGTTTGTAAAATAAAAAAAAATAGCAGTTGGAAATTGATATATAATAGTGCCTCACTGAAATAATTATTTCTGTACTCTCACTTGAGTTTAAACGTAAAAAACCCCAGGGCTCTGCTAAAAATTATAACTTATTTCTTTTTCACTCACCTGTAGAAAAATAGTAGCAAGGTAAAATGCCCAGCTCTGTGAAAACCTGGTAAAGGTAATCTGTTTAAAGTAAAAAACAAACGAGTTATAAGTACAGGCAATGGACTCATAAGATAAAAATTTCAAAGTATATGGAAACCTAAATAGTTGAGGAAAGACTAATGATGCATAAACTCCTTATTAGACATTTCAGGTGGCCCATCAGAGTTTTCTTGCTCATGTTGTACTTCCCTTGTCATTACTGACTGTAACAGTAATGGAAAATTTAATTAAGAACTGTTAGATCATTATATCTTTAATGTTTAAACTGCTGGAATTTTAAATTCTCCTTTTTACAAGGGAGGGAGTGGAACAGAACAGGAGTGCTTGTAACTGAAGAGCGTACCTGAGGTTTCAATTCTTCTTCTTGTGTTGAATATCTTCCGCATTGCACTCAAAACCTCAAACTATTTACTGAAGTTGCCTTTCTTTGAATTCCTTTGACAGGAACCCCAAAACAGCTCTTGCCTTGAGGCCTCTCTGAAACAGTCATAGATGCATATATAGGCTATTAATTGTCCCTTAAAAAGAAAAAAAAATCAGTGTTAAAATATCAACACATTATAGAAATACTTAAAAATTATAAATCAGTAGGAACATGAAAATGCCATTCATAAACAACCATATCTGGTTTTGCTTACTATTTCTTGTAAAGATTGCCAAAATAATAACTGATTTTATAGAATATTGCCAAATTTGGATTCAATTTTTTTATACACAGAATAAGAGATAGACTTTTTGTCCTAGACTTCACAGACAGATAAGAGAGGTTTTGTTTCTCTTTTAAAGAGCAATTAAGTAATTTACTGTTGTATGACTTTTTTGATTGTGTACAAATAGGATTCAGATTTTTTGACTTTTTGTTCTGTTCTTGATACACTCTTATTTCTCTCTGAACTTTTTATCAGGATGTCTAAAGGCATATTTACAGGTAAGTAAATGAAGAACAAAAAATATGTTAGGTTTTCAAACACAACTTTATGACACTTTTCAAATAAAGTATCATAACAACATAAGTGCTTCTAATTTAGATAGAATTTCAGAAAACTGTTAATATTAAGAAACTATTCTTAAGAAGTACATTTTCAACACTATGGGCACTATTATTAGAAGTCAGTAGAAAACACCAAAAAATTTTTATAGCAGTATAGATAAAAAGATGAAATTGTGCATTTAGTCTTATTCATGGACCAACAATAGAAATTAAATAAATGTCGTAATTAAAATTTTAAAAAATAATTTGACTGAAACACCTTGGCAACTCCAAACAGAATAATGATCATTTGATCATTATATCTCTAGGATCTATGTAGTGCAATTATAAGATTCTCAGAATTATCTCATAATAATTAAATTATATATTTATTTGTTGTACCTCACAGGAAAAAACAGAAAATTAATTACATTGAACTCACAGAATTATTCCATATTGAATTATTTTTCTTTTTAAAAGACAATTGAAAATAAGGACAGTCATCCCTCTGGACAGTTTTAAAACACTGTGGCATTTGAAATAAGTTAGTGAACAGCACAACAGAAATGGTAAGAAATAAAATGTGCAGATTTTTAGTAATAAAATGACATGCTGGTTGCTATCAAAATCAAGCATCAGCCAAAGTAATAGTCTTTTAAGAATTTTCACAAAACTTGGACAAGGACTATTGAAGATATCAACACACTTGGATTAAAGGTGAAAAAATGCAGATCTTGAAGAACTTTTTTTAAGCAATCAGTTTAAAACAATTCAGTAATGGAAGTATTACATTAAAGAGTACTAAAAATAACATTTATCCTCTTTATCTTCGAAAGCATGAAAAATGATTGAATAGGACAGTTATAATATGTAGGCATGTAAAAACATTGGAATTAGTAGTAGAAGTTTGTTGTATCATCAATTTTCCTAGTTTTTTAGTATTAGCTAGTAAATTTGATGATATGGGATAAAGGAACAAAACCAACAGAACACAGGAACCAGACACAGAACTGTGCTTTATCAGGATATATTAAAAAAGATTTAAGAGTATTTTCTTTCTTAGGAAAGCAACAATCTTCAGGCTAGAATAAAAAAAATTGATTGTAATCATGGTAAATTAGAAGTAATTTCAGCAGATTATGGCCATTTTATCTTTTCTACTTTTCATCTGGAAAAAGAATGTATATCTCTATATATACAATCTTACTCAATCCACAAATTCTCACTTCGTAATCCCAAAACTCAGGTTTATCTAAAAAATGCAAACAGTCAAAGGTTTTTCTCAACATCTCTTTGTGAGTGTTTGAGGGCATTCTAATTATCTGTTTGTGTCACTTGCTCATTACAAATGAGACTCTGAACTTTATGGATATTAGGAAAATTGAAGGATAATTCTTAGTGCCCTCTTCAATAGGGATGGAAATAGAACTACCCTAGATCCAGAGGACAGCAGAGAAACATTATGGTGGCATGTGGGAATAACAAATCTTAGCATGTCTTTTAAATTTTAAAGTACTTTTTAAATTATGAAAAACTTTGCACCTTCAATATCTAGAGGAATTTTTTGAAATCTGGCCTGGAGACAAGTGCAAGATAAAAATAATGCAATGCACAAGTTTTTCTTCTGAGATTCTCTTTAGGTTTGTTTGACATGTAGTGTGAATTTAATGTCAATTATCCTTTGGGTAAAATTCTGATTGCATGTTAAGATAACGCATCAGGAACAATATCTGTCAAGACATAGTCTACCAATCATTTGACAATAATTCCAGCTAGTGGCACTGGCTATTTTTTTCGAATTAATTTTCATTTTGTTATCAAACTCAATTTCTCAAAGTTGAAATGTTGCATCTAAAGATCTTGAAGACCAATGACCTTTTATGTCAAAAGTCTTTTCAGGTGGTCTGTGTCAGAGCCATTGTTTTTACTCAGGAACAGGGATGAAAAAAGAATTCATTTAAAATAATTGCAAAATAAACGTGTATCAATTAGGGTTGTAAAAAAAATATTTAATTTATTTTTTGTGTGGAAAAGACTTCTAATTTCCAAGAAAAAAAATTACCTGGGAATAAAACTTCTAGTGGGATGAAAAGTTCCTCCTTCACAAGTCAAGATCTGAAGTCATAGCTCTTCACATTAACAGTAGACAAAATCCCCTACACAACAGAGAAATCTGTGTTGCACTAGTATAAAGAAGTCAGCTAACAATTTTCTTTACTTGTGTATCTGAAAAAAAATCTCATAGATTATAATATTTTACCTTAAATACTTGATCTGTCAGGGAAAAAAAAAGTTTTAGTATTGAGTTAACTAAATAGTGCTAGCAGGCAAAAAATGTCACTTGATGTTGCAATGCAAATAATGATATCCCACACAATGTCACAAATCCATTTGCGGTTATAATCTAATTTTGAATATCCAGCTGTTCTTCTTCTTTCTGTCACCTTTATTGCCAAACTAGAACCAATATATTTTGATGGCAACCAGGCAAACAAGGACTGTGGTTTGGAGAGATTTCTTTATAATGCAGAGGCCACAAAAGACATCTCGGGTAATGTGATGTTTCCATGTGCTATTTCTTTTTCTCCCTTTTTTTGACCTGCAGCAAGAGGTAAGTATGAAAGAGTAAGGAAAAAAAACCTTTAACCAAATACCTCCCACCTGGAAGACGACATACTAGAAGAAATGACATCATAGGCAATGTTACAAAAGCTGTACAGACTTAAAATCAGATTTTCTGTCTCTGCATATTTTCTTGAACATCTCTACTCAGTTACATTCAGAGATGATAGAATTAGAGAATATCCTGAATTGGAAAGGGCTCATAAGGATCACTGAGTCCAACTTCTGGCCCTGGTAAGGTGGGCATCATATGCTAACTACATCAGAAAGCAAAAATCCTTCCAGAGTTTGTACTTCACAAAATTGTTATTCAAATTAGAATTTTGTATCGGTTGCATAATGGAGAATTTTTATATTATGGCATTTACACTTACTACCATTTGAGTGTTGCAACGATAGCAACAGAGTAATTCCACTTGCACGAATTCTTTCTGCAGGGATTGAGGGCCCCTGGGCTGATGATTTTCTGACATTCCTTGTGTTGTAAAAAATGACATTGATTTGTAAAGTGGTCTTTTTAAATTTTTGTTTTGTTTTGTTTTGTTTTGTTTTTTGAGTTTTTTTTCTGCATCTTGGGCGACGATTTGGTGCTTTTGCATTCTCTGCAGACTTTGGGCAATACTTTTTTATATGTCCAAATTTTTCACACTTGAAACATGGCCTTCTGACAAGTTCTGTTGTTATTACTTTTGTGGAGTTGTTTAGTTGAGGAGTTACATGGAGAGCTGTGAGGGTTTTTTTAAGTCTTTGATTTGTTGCTTTTAGAAGTTTCCTGAATTGTTCTTCCAAGATGTTTGCTTGGATTGTTGCTATATGTTGAGGAGTCCTTATCTTGCTGCAAGCCATTATCATTTGAGGTAAAGTTGGCTGTGGACCAGGCAAGGTATTTGCATTCGTCATTGGCATTTGCAAAAGCCAAGTTTCAAAGCAGATGGATATGTGCCACTTCATCACTGCATTGCCTTTCCACTGCCATCTATGAAATAGGTGAATGGTTCAGATACTTTTTGTTTTACTTTTTTATAAATACTCTTTGGAACTCCAGTAGGTCAGATTTGTAGATTAGCTTTTTGCACGGCTTCCTTGATATTTATGATCAATTTTTGAGGCACGTCTACTGATTGATTTTTTTGGTTTATCATGAGGCACGTCTCCTGCCATTTGTGTCCATGTGAGGTTTGCATTTGGACATCTGACACAGGTTTTTCTCAATTTGGTGAGAGTTCTTTTTTATTTCATTTCTTATAGCATGAATTGTGAATCTATTAAGATTGTCATATGAATGGTTCGGAATTTGATGAAACTCTACTGAATTCAGGCTTTTCAGAAGAGAATGTGGCATTTCAACAGAACTTGTCAAATGTTCTACATTTCAGTTAGTTTGTTTTCTGCAGAAAGAGCAACCTTTAGAGCTGCACAGTACTGACTGAAAAAGGATATATACCCTTGACAGAAGCTTGTCATAAAATGCACTAGAATCCCAAAACAAAAAACCAGCTTGTCTTCCATTTGGCAACTGCAGTTTAATGCAAAGATGAAATCATGTGTTTCTGGTGATTGCCAGTATAGTGTATGCAGTTGTGTAAAGCCCTATGGTGCTAGACATTTGTCCCTAATTGAGGTAAAGTGGTGTCTACTTTTCATGACATATGTTTTGTAAGAACCCATAAAGTGTAAGTGCTACATGTTTCTAATTTTACTAGAATCATTCTTGGTTTTGTATTCATCCCTTTCTAGCTCTGTTAGCCTGTCTTCATCAGCTATATTTTTGCACAGCATTCTGCCCTGTGTGCAGGGCACAAAAGTTTTAGCCAAGGCTGTGTCACCTCATCACCTATCTGAGATTTTTTCAGTTTAAAACTGTTTGCAAGACAACTGATTCTCCTGCATCTCTGAAACAATACCAGATTGTGCACCAAGTCTGACATTATTCTGTATGCATCAGACCTGGAGAATATGTACAGATCCATTGGGAGCAGGCATCACCTAAAGCAACCCCTTCTCACAGAGATAAATGAGTGCCTTATGTTTGCTCTGTGTTACTCTTGAAAAGTCCTTTGCAACAAAATCACCTCTTATACAATATATAACTATGATAAAATCCTAAAGATCTGTATTCTACTTTTTTCTTTTTTACACTAGAACAATCAAGCTGCAGTACATTTGTATTCTTGACAGACAGCTACTGTCAAATCACCTACAAAACCAAGAGAGTTCATTAAAGAGAATATATTTTTCACAAAGATGTCTTTATCCCAAATGAAAATACAAAAACAAAGACTGCAGAATAAAGGGATGTAGGAAAATAAAATCTTGAGGAATAGGCTCAGACAAGTGAGAAACACAGAGTTGGAAGACAACACAAAGAGTTTGTCCAGTAAACATTTTAAACCAGCAAAATTACTAAAGACAGCTCTTCAAGCACAAATCATATGCCAGAGCTAATGAGAGGAAAAGCTAAAAAAACCTCAGCTCTAAAACCAGGTCTCAGGTATTTTGCATATGTGGCAATAATATAGAAATACCTAGAAAATGGTTTGCAGTATCCATTTGCTTTGAGAAGGTAAACCAGATTTTACTTCAAAAGCAATTTCATAATAATGACTTTTCCCACGAAAGAGATAAAGCAAAATTAGAGATGAAATTCAACATTGAAAATATTTTTTTGTTTTTTTTTTTTTTTCCAGCTGACATCTTTGCGTTCTGGATATCTGCTTTTCTTTTCTTTTTTTTCTCACTGTAGCAGACCTTTACCCTGTTTGGCTTACAAGACCAAAGTTACTGTACTTTTCATTTCCTGATTGATATTTGCAAGCTAGCAGGTGCTAATGGTGCAGAAAAGTGCTTATGAGCTTGAGAGAACATTGTTGAATCACAGCATGAAGCCAAAGATAATACGGATATATACACTCTAGTTTTACTGACACAGGCTTTGAACTGTCATAGATTTGGATAACAGTTGGTCAAATATTTCATTTCAAGGAAATTATTTTTTGTGTGTGTGTGCCAAAAGAAAATATGATGTTAATCCAGTGAGACTTGGACCCCATGCTGCTTCAAATAAGATTAAAGGGATTGCCTTCCAGGGTGAAGTTCTATTAAGTTTATAAATATTTATTGCTATATTGAAAAGTCTAAAGCAGACTAAATTTCAGTTAATTGCTCACAGAAAGTAATCTTCTTATTTAAAAGAATACTGTTAATTAGATTTTCAAGGAAAAAATACTGGGAACCCAAGATTTTTGTACAAAGAGAGGGCTTTAGGCAGCTGAGCTTTATGAATCACAGAAGTGATCAGATCTTGTATGAGGGTAAAATTAGTTACTAGTTTGATATGAAGATATTTAGATATTTTCCAGTTGCAAGATAGTATCAATATTTTTTAAAGGATTCATTGCAAATGAATTTACTCAAGCAGTCAGAACTTCCTGAGTGTTGGTTCAAAAGATAGAGTCCCTGGCCATATAAGACAAAAGTAAATTAGTTAAAAGATTTGAGCTATGTCACACAAAAACACACACTAGAGGTGTCAGAGTAGACAAATGATCTGTATCAGAGGGGATACAATAAAAACAAGAAAAAACAAAACAAAACAAAGCACACCTCTGCCTGTCACAGTGCAGCTGGTCTGAAGCTGTCCCCTAAAATCAACCAGCCTAGAAGTAAACAAATCTCCGGGTGAACAAGATCAGGTTGGATTCAAATCTACAGAGGGACCCTCAGCCAATCTCACTCAGCCCTAAATGCAGATGTATCTGGAGCTGGGCAGTGTTAAAGCCAGACCAGTCAGCTGTTTAGACGAGGGAGTTTTGAATCAAACAAACAGCTGAATTTGACATGGGGCTCTACATGGGGAAATAAATGGGAAATGAACTAAAATTTAAAATGAGAGGCCGCTAACTGGTTTCAGTAACTCTGCAGAAAAGCACTCCTTTGCTATAAGTGTGCTGCTGTGAAATAGATTTTATGATGTTTTGGTAGCATATTAACATTCAATGCATTAAAGTTTTCTTAAGTACAAAATTTTCTTTGCCAAACAAGCACTGTAAGAATGGCAACAGTGAAGTAAATAAATTCCTTTTTCTCATTGATTTCTACTTGTAGACGGTTTAACACCTAGTTAAAATTTGTCACACAGGCTAAGCTGGTTGAGAGAATCCACTTTGATTATTTACACCAAAGGTTAATCATCCTTTTATAAAGGATGTTTCTTTTCACACTCAGAATATATACAACCTTGGCTTTCAGTCCTTGGTTCTTTTTTCTCTTCTTTTTAACTACTCAAATAAGAGGGCCTTTTGTAGTCTATTATGAATATACTGAATGAAAAGAATTTTTAAAGTCAATGGAAAAAGCTTTCATTAAGTTCAGAGGATTTGAAACTGCTCCAGAAAATCCCAGAAAATTTTCTTACTTTTTTTAATTTTCATTCCTTCTTGAAGTTTGTTTTCTAGTCTCCTGAATAATGAATATTTTGTTTAACATTGAGGGAAAAGTTACAAAATAAAACTGATTTGTTCCGAGGGGTAATGCACAACTACTTATAAGTTGTTATTAAAGTAGGAGTGAGCCCAGAAGATGAATCTGTAATTACATGGATCGAATTGTTTTGATATTTCTCACAGCTAACACAGTTCTAGATCTTAAGTAGGACAGATGATTGCCTCAATATGAAGTTGTGGTTTAACCCCAGCCAGCTGCCAAGCCCCACACAGCTGCTCGCTCATTCCTCCAACTAGCAGAACCAGCAAGAGAATCAAAAGGGCAAAAGCAAGAAAACTCATGGGTTGAGACAAAGACAGTTTAATAGAGGAAGTAAAAGTCACAGAACCAAAGCAAAACAAGGAATCCATTCACCACTTCCCATGGGCAGGCAGGGCTTCAGCCATCTCCAGGACATCAGATCCCCATCCCATGTCATGGTCACTTGGGAGCACAAACACCTTCATTCCATGTGGGACATGAGACGGCTCCCCAGAGACTGAGCCTTCCTCCATCTTCTCCAAGCTGCCTCATGGACTTGGCTTGTGGGCAGCCCCTCTCCCACATTCCTCCAGTAACCTTCAAACAATGATGAGAAAAAAATCAAAATGACACTTTTTTCCTCGTGCAAATAAAGACAAATTGTTGCATTAAAGTTTGTTATGCTTGGAAATATATTATGTTGGGAACAAGTTTTGCCCAGGTCTGAAAGCATTGTTTCCTAAATTAAGCTCCCTGAGTCTGACGTAGAAGAAGTAAAGAAGTCCGTTCTCCAGAAAAACAATATGAAAACATTATATAATCCCAGTAATTGGTATTTCCCTAACAATTATATAAGTATCTAAATTGCGATGAGATATATCCCTGTTCTTTGAACTTGGGTTTAGAAGAGCAGTAATAAAACACTAATTTTAAAGCTTATCAGCCAAAAAAAAATCCCTAAATCAGAAAGGTGGAAAAAAACCCCAAAAAACAAAAACAAACCCTCTATACTTTGTTGAGATAGCTGTTCTTGCGAAATCAAAGATTGTATATGCATATTTCTAACTTTTCCTTTTAAAATGCAAAAAAGCCTTCTCTTTTCCAGTATCATAAATTATACAGAAAAACACCCTTAAGATGCTGCCATCTTAGGCCTTTTTCAATCTTGTCTGTATCCAGAAAATAAATGTGCTGATTCTGCTGTCATAAAATAATTATAAACTAGGACTCACAAAGACAGCTTTATACTTTGACCTATGGCACATAGGATGTTTTCTAAAAATGTAATTGTTGATCTTAAGTTGTAGAAAAAATGCCTGTCTAGAATTTCTTGCTCTGTATAAGTAACAGGAAATCATGATACAAATCCAACATTAATACATCCCATGGAAATCTCTGGAAGTTTATTCATGGTTCTACAGAGGACAAGAAAAATATTTCTGTATATATTTACATTAGCTTTTTTCATTTGCTTTGGTGAATAAGTTCAATTATTCATAAATATAGCTCCTGAAATATTACTATTTCAATTTTTTTTTAGATTTTTATTTCATTCCATCTTGAAATTATGTAACTCTTATGGCCTCCAAATACACTTTAAGTGTGTTAGTTTTGTGCTGGTAGATAATCTCACAGGCTTCAAAGCCTCTTCATGAAGATATCTATGAAATGCTTGTGATATTTGCAAACATTGACAACCTTCTTTTTCTTTTTCATAAACATTGGAGTTGTTCCAAATAAGACCTTTTCTGCATTTTTTTCTCTTGTATATACAGTTTCCTAGCAAATAGACATTGATTAGGAAAACTTCAGACACCTACAATTTATAGAAGTATTTCAAACAGTTTTGATTTCTTACTTCTCAATCTATTTTGTATGCTAATTTGGTATCACGCTGATCATGTTCTTGAAGCCTTTACTAAATAATAAAGATTCCTTCTTCACATAAATAATCAGTTTTTCTAGCTTAATGTGGGATTTCAAACCTATTGCAACCAAGGCTTGATTGATGCATGTGCAATCACAAGTCTTTTTGCTATAACCTTCTTACATATGAAAATCAACTTTTACAAAACTCAGCTATTTAGATGGTAATATAATCCTATGGCACATAAACCCCAACCCCTTTTACTTAATCAATGTGATGATGTATCATTCAAAGGAAAAGCTTGAAGCTGGCTTGAATTTTGAGAGAAGGGATTATGAGTCTGAAGTATTACCTTTTTTTTTCCCACTGATATATAACTGAGTTTATAATAGTTCTCATTCATGACAAAGTTTTGAAAAAGTATAAATATTTGCTAATAAAATAACACAATTCTTTTCAAATGGAATCAAAAGAGATGGACTGGGATGTTCTTTACAACTTGCACTGCTGGTATAAATGTCTGTGAAGCAATGATCATGCTAACCCCGAGGTACAGATGTGTTAAAAACCCTTAACTGCAGAGATACATTAAATCTTTAATAAACAATAAAAATTGCACAGTAACAATTTTAGGTTGTGGGAAATTAAAACTAATTATTTAGCAACTTTAAGCATTTGTTTAAGTATGTATAGCAGTCCTTACCTTTAGAAAGAAAAGCTCTTTGTGACCTTTCAGCAAATTTTACACAAACTAACCAAATGTGTCCTTTAAACAGCTTTTTCTAATTAAATATGCCAGAATTACCTCAAACACATTTGTATTAGAGTACTTACTCCCGCCTTACTCAGTTTAGGTTGTGTGAAATTTCTGCCTTATATATAAAGTGGAAAAAATTGGCAAACTGATCTTGAAGTTGTATGCTCTAATCTTAGAGTTGGAAGCAAAAATCAGTGTTTTGCTGGCTCTTTTGAATTAACACAATACATTTTATTCAAAGTGGGTTACTATTCACTTGGTAGAAAGACAAAATGTATACCTGGATACTGACAAAATAACAGACTATTTTTTTGGGGCCAAACTTCTGACATTAATTTCTTTCAAATGTTAAAAATGAGAAATAAACTGCACACCACAATGAAGCTAAATGTACTGCCAATTTCTTTTCAATTAAAGGTTATAGAAACTGAATATAATTTTCTCTGTAAGGAGAAATTGGGAGGAATTTTTACAGGCTTTGAAGAGAAGTGGTGTCTGAAGTAAGACAACTGCAGCACATTCTCCATCTTTCAGGTAAGAACATTACATAAGAGGAAAATAACCACCATCTGTTTGCAGCCAGAAACAATTTCTGACTTTAGATGACATGAAAACTGGAAAAGTAACTGAACATATCCCTGAGGAGTATCATGTATCTGAAACAAATAATAAAATTGGACATATGCACTTTTGCTAAAGTACTAAGTATTGAGAATTTCTTTTGTAGTCCTGGAGAGATGTAGCTCTTAGAATTCCTGAAAATAAGACTGACTAAAGAATTAATTAAAATTATGCTAGATTATCGCATACGAGTCACAGTTTTATTTTATCCTGACACTTTTGTGTATTACTTGGCAGTGGTCAGTGACACACTTTGTTCTTGAATCATTATTTAAAATTTTTATTATTCAGTGACAAGGGACTGTACCAATAATCTGTAAAGGTCAATAGAAAAAAAATCTGTTCTAGGAGGTAAACATTGAAATAGGGTTTATTACACGTAGTGAGGAACTGACCTAAAAACCCCTCAATTTAAAAGGCAAGGAAAAGTCTGCTTCATATATTAAAAAAACAAAACAAAACAAAAAAATACCCGAAAAAACAAAAAAACAATATAAAGAAGGTAATAGTTTCTTACAATATGTGCTTTTTTTTTTAAAAAAAAATATTCCTTTATTTTCTAAGCTGTGCACAACTGCGTTGAACATGATCATCTAAATATAGAATATCTGTCATCAAAAAATACTTAAAATGAAATAAAGTATGAAACAAAATCTTTTGCCATCTGATGTCTTAAAAATAGTAGCAACTTAACTTTTACTTTTCCATATTTATAATAAAAAAATTCAGGGATGAATATTTAAGTTTAACATCCTAAAACTACTTTCAGCAAGGTTTTGAACTTGACATGAAAATTCTTAGAAAGGTGGAAAATGACACAATTTGGTTATATTTTGGATAAAAGAATAAAATTACATAGAACACCTTTTTCCCACCTGCAGCAGAGAAAAGGAAAAGAAAATTTGTAGTTGCAGATCCAGACAGTTCAAGATAAAGAAAAGGAATCATCAGGAATAGTGAAACTGAAATTGGTAGAGTTCATAAAACATCCACTATGGGCTGACCACCATCTTTCTGACTAGTTCTGCTTTAATGTATCTTGAGAGCTTTGTTTCTGTGTGTTTCTGCATGTGTAATTGTCCTGGTTTGAAGGACAGGTGTCTGCCAATAAAGGCAGGAGCCCTTCTTTGAAACAGAGAATGCAAGTCCCCTGCCTCCTGGGTATTATAATTGTTTGAATCAGGAACTCTAAGGCAGAGATAAGGGGTAGGAGTAACAGCTCTTTACTGATATATCTAACTGGCCAAACAGAAACAACAGC
>JANRGV010000084.1:49611069-49628464 GCA_024734035.1 Alethe castanea
CAGCTGTGGTCTCAGGGGTAGGGGGCTGGAGCGGAGCAGATGCAGGGCAGTCCGATTGCAGAGTGTCTGGCTCCCCTGCGTTCTCACCACATGGGCTGGAGACAGGGGCTGTCCTTCCCCTCCGCCCTGGCCGGCGAGAGAGTCGCCCCGCCACTGAAGCCAGCCCACACCTACCCCTTTGTCTAGAGCACGGGTGTAACCCGGCAGGCCGCCTTAGCATGATAATGGGAAAAATTCTTTAAACTGGGACAGTAAGAGAACAAAACACAACCCCCAAGAGTAATAAATGCAAAATTCCGAGGTCAGGAATGATGTCATATCGGTGAGTCATGTTTTATAGGACTTTTGATTCAAAAGTGAAATTGTGTTTTTACATTCTTATTTTAAACCATGACATTCATGAATTAGTAATTTTTTCTTTAGGGTGAGGAGAATGTGAGACAATAAATCTGGATTGTCTAAAGGAAAATAATGAAAAATATCCCGATGGCTTTGAGTCATAAAAGCAAAGGAGCCATTTCTGAACCTTTTTCCAGTAACATTATTCATGCAGAGTATAAGACATTATGCTGTGGTATAAAGTTCTACTTTACAGCCAGGACAGGTTTCTAAAATATAATTTTGTTTTCTTCATTTAGAAGAAATAAAACTTACCAAAAATCAATCTAAGTCTACTGTATCCAACACAAATGCTCGAATCATCATGATTTCTAGCTTAGTGACAAAATGAGTTCCAGAATGGATTTTCAATCCCTACCGATCCTCTTCAGTACTGCCACTGAGGCAAAGAAGACGATTTTATTCAGCTGAAATCCTTGGGCTCCCTTTAAAGTACTAGTAAAGTATTAGTTGCAGTATTTACCAATAAAAGGCAGGGAAAGACAAATTAAAAAGAAGACTCGATTCATGCAGGTAAAGAAAATAGGGAAAAAAATAATAAGAAAAAGAGAAAAAAAACAAGCTTAAATCACCTCTATCAAGGAAAAACTAGATTGCTTATGAAACAACCAGTCAAAAAAAGCTTTTTCATAGGTTTTTCTGAACAACATCACTTCCCTCATTCTTCAAGATTATGTTTGCTAAATCTGATAGTAAAAAATCAAATTATTCTGTAATAAAAAGGCCAAGTATTTTATCAAATTAACATAAAAACTGGTATCAACATCAGTCACTCTATCAGTCTTGCTATAATTTGCAAAAACACAGTAGTTTTTGTCAATAGATTGCAGCGTTCACTCTTGCTTAACACATCCCATCAAGGGTGTTATGAAAGCTCTCCTGCTTAGGATGAATACCTGCAGAGAATGCAGGCCAAGAAAAGCCTGTTCCATGTTCTTAATAAACCAAAATCACAAGAAATTCTTAGGCAACTGGACATATTTTATTAGTGTAATGTTGGGATACTATTGATAGATATATGGGGACAACATTTGAGGCCAAGGTACTTCTTTAGGCTTTTTGTACTGCAGTAAATTCTCTGAAGCTTTTTCAATTTTATCCCGACTAATATCATGTATGCCATTAAACTGAATAAAAAACCAAAAAAAAAAAGAATCTGAGAGAAAAAGGTGATGGATGGTTCTGCTTTAATTGCTAAAATTCCTGGAACGGACTAATTTTCAATGTCAGGTCTTTAAAGTGGGGCTCAGAGAGTCTGTAATAGATTTTACCTACTTTCCAAGTATTTTAATGATTTAGTTAATACTTTAATGGCATTTTACGAGCAAATGTGTACATATGAGTCAGTATAACATTTTAAATGATACTTTATGGTAATAGTTGCTAATTTTGAAAAATACTCAAGGAGGTCACAGTGTTTCAAGTTAACTATATCTGTGACTGCAGTGCTATGAACTCTGCCATGTAACATAAATATTCAAGCAATCACTCCTAGATATGTCATGTTACAGTTATTAAGTGAACACACAGGGTTATAGCTATCAGTCTAATTATTTAATATTTCTGATAGCAAATGGCAGCTATAAACATTAACTCTCAATTATCTCGGTTTACATGCTGTGAAGATCTGGACTCAAGTGACCAAAATGTTTTATATGTGATCTTCAGGCGCTAGGTTTTGTCTAATGGACTTCTGGTATTTAAAACTCTTTAGGAGTATTCCTCTGCTAAGTGCAACACTGGCATTAAAAGATCAGAAAGCAAGTGATTTTGTAAAATTGCATGACTTCCTTTAAGTTGGTATTTTGTAGATGTACAAAATAAGTGACGGTGGGCAAGGAAGAAAAGGAATATATTAAGGAATGCTTGAAAAAAAAATTAAGCAGATTTTTCCCACCCTATCTGGCCTTTCTTATCTGTTAGCTACTTTGATTTCATATAGTTTAAATAGCTTCTAAATATTGGTTTATTAAAAGTTATGTTAAATAATCTATTGCCATAACCACCATATATAGAATTAATGCTATCAATGTTGCATTACTGTAAATGTTTCCCC
The DNA here is from genome assembly GCA_024734035.1 of Alethe castanea. Taxonomy (NCBI): domain Eukaryota; kingdom Metazoa; phylum Chordata; class Aves; order Passeriformes; family Muscicapidae; genus Alethe; species Alethe castanea. The sequence goes on from JANRGV010000084.1 coordinate 49,613,525, forward strand.
ATTGATATATTATGTTACATTACATTATGGCAATTTCAAATATTTATAATATTTTACTGAGTGTTTTTACTTTTAATAGATATATTATTGGGATTGTATAACATCTGCTGGTATAGAATAATACAACTAGAATTCCAGTACAATTTATTTTTCACTAAACACATCATCATCTACTATTAGAATTCTAGTAGCACTTAGAGTAAAACTCCTTAAAAAAGGACAATCACACCAAACTTACTTTATCCTAATTTACCCTATATTGTAATACCACATGCTGCTTTCAGATAAAGTATGAGCTTCTTCCAATAACCACGTGCACTGATGAATGAAGATTATTTTAAATTTATGTGCACTGCTAAACTAGCAGGCATTTCTGAGGCCAGTGTTCTCCAGTCCTTGGGGAGAATCCAGCATCTTTATGAGAATACTTAACCAATGAGCCAAGAACTTGGTGTTCTAGACAAACAATGCTTTTTCAGATAAAGTATATGTTAATTAGCCAGACGGGAAAAAAATACAGACATTGTATCTCTGTTTCACAATAAGCGTGTTATAGGAATGTGCCCAACCACAAAGGATAGAAAATCATTTTGTGGAAATAGCATCAGGACCCGTCATTGTATTTCTTGTCAGTTATAGCTGCAGTGAGAAAGTTTTGTGGTGTTGTTTGTGATTTCTTTTTGCAATTTTGCTTATATGTAAATTTTGTTTAATGCAAACTGTGACGTAGCAAAGATATTTTCTTAATTTGGTTTTAGAAAACCTGGAATCTTAGCTAGATTTCTCTGAAAATTTCCTTAGTCCTTGAGCTTGTTCTTTTGATGCCATGAAATGTAGTATTCAGTTAAGATGGAAATCGTGTGATACTTAGTGTACCTCACTAGAAAATAAATATGAAAAGTTTAAGGATATTTTAATTCTTTCTAAAACCAAAAGAAAACACCGAACATTTGCAACCTTTGCCCAAGTTCAAGACTGGCTATAGGAATAGAAATGAATACTTCATTTTGCTTTGTATCAGATGAGGCTATTGTTTAGATAGAATCAAAGTCCATATATACAACTAGACTTTACACCAAATAAAAATGTAGATATAAGAAATGAATAAGCTTCAAGTAACATTTCTAAAAAAAATACAGTACACAAGAAGAATTTCAATTTGTTTATCAGTAAGTGTTATTTTAGATTGTGTGGTTTGATTTAACAAAATTGACTTACAGAGAAGCATCAGTTAAGGAAGAGGAAAAGGTAAAAATGCATGTGAAAAATTATTTATTTAACTCTAAAATTAAATAAATGAAAAAAAGCCAACTAATTTAAGAATTAAAAAAATGTAAAACAACATTTATGCAAAGAACACATTTTGAGTGTTTGTCAAAAATCAGCTATAGAAAAAAAATTAAAACTTCTGAGCATACAGGATGTGAAATACTAAAAGAAATAATCTACCACTTGGGCACCATGTAAACATCAAATCTTCAATAAAAAAACCAAACAAGCTCTTGGTCTATGGCAACTCTGCAACATCAACAATTAAATTAGAAAAACACATTAAATTAAAACACATATACATAAATTCCATTGCCCTGAAGTAGGTGTAAGAATAAAACTCCACATAAAGAAGGAAGAAAAACAAGGAACTGAATGAAAACAGACCAGATTGTACTGTTGATTCTATGAAACATTTGATGTTAATATTGTGCACTAGAGCATGTTCTAGAATAATAGATATATTTATTTTACCTTAGTCATTGGGGAAATTTATCCAACTTTTTGGAGTGAAGAATCTACAAGTATTGATAATATGGAACACTTTTTGTGACTTTTTTTTTTTTTTTTTTTGGACATGGCTAACAGAGCTTTTCACTATTTTAAATCAATTTTTTATTCCAGTTCAAGAATACTAAGATAATATGTTATGCATAAGTGTGGATGATTTTTTTTATAGTCTAGAATTATTCCATGAAGATATTACCCAAATATGACCTGTCTGATAATAGGAGTAAATTTTCTTCTTAACATTTTATGCAAATTGTCCATTTCATAGATTTTATAGTTTTTAAAAATACACATTGTTCATTGTTGGAGAAAAGGTGCTAAATCATTTCACTGTAATGACTACCTTTCTTTTGTGACTTGACATGTACTAACAAAAAGCTGGCTTTAAAAAGGTAATCTCTCTTAGCATTCTTTATTTTAATTTAAAAAAAAACCCAAAAAACTGTCATTGGATGGATTGGTTGTTTAGGGACATTTATTTTTCCTGGTATCAGGTTTCCTTCTGGTTTGTAGGGAAGGGAATAAGAAATCTGACTAAGCAACTTGATGGATGTAATGAAAATACAACTTCTACAAGATTAAATGGAATCTTATTTCATGTAAGTAACGAAGGATTAGAAAGCCAATTTCTCTTTTATAAAAGGTTATGTTAAAGGTCATTCTATTTCTTCAAAAGTCCTTCTGAATTCTTCTTGATTTACTCTTTATACTTTGTGCTGCACATGATCTTAACCTTAAGATTTCCATTGCTTTCCACATTCCAGTGTAACAAGTTCTTCATAAACAAAGGTCAAATTCCCCTCATTTATGGTGGTCTGGGAAAATAATGTTGAAATCAGTGAAATTACTTTGTAAACCAAGCTTTTATAAAGAATATGAGAATAATTGGAATTAATTTGCATGTAGGCAATGTTTCATAATACTTCATATGTTTGTATCTGCTTCATTGTCAAAATCAATTTTGCTGGCATTTCATCTCAGGCATCTAATTATTTCTTTTTAGATTGTGGTCTTCATGTAGAATGGGATATGAACTTGTGCCTTCCCCAAAGACGAAAATTTTTAAAATATCCTATCCATTTCTGTGACCAAAACTTGAGGAAGCTGCAGTCTTCTCTAACTGATCTAATTGGATTGTATTTATTGGATTGATAAGGCTTGAAAAGTTCACATATTCAACTTAGCATTTATGTTAAATCTTCTGTTGTTATTTGTCTTCAGTTAAGGACAACTACTGCTTTTAAAGCTCACAACAACACTATCTTATTTTGTGGAAAAAAACATTTGTAAACAGGGATACTAAACCGAGGTAGTGCTACGGAAATTGCAACTGTGGCAACTGCAGACATGTCTGAATTTTGTGTACACCTTCTGATCAAATAGTATCATGTAATTCAGAGCTGGATATACAATTAAATGTCACATATGCAGAGAAACTGTAATATGCTGGTCTCAGAGGAAAACCATTACATGATAAAAAGGTCTGTGTAAATAAATATAGAAGACACAGAGTATGCTGGTTAAATACACAGTTTGAAAACTGATACTTTAGGGCTGAAGCAATCCATAACAAGGTTTAATCAACAAAGGGATTTAAAATTATTTCACATTGAAATTATTTCTTTAGTTTCATTGTCTCATACTCTTTTTCTAATTCCTTCCCTCTAATTTTTCTTCACTCTTTTGTTCTTTCTTCTTATGTATAAGCATTAACTTGGTCTTAAAAAGATACTTTGAGAAACTGAATTTATTTTCATTTAATTTAACCAAAGAAAGCTAGTTTTATTGTTTTGAAATCAATATATAATACCTTTAGGGAGATACTTGCATTCCAGTTTGAAAATAAAGTGGCAGATTTTTTGGATTATCAGTCCTTTTCTTCTCATAGTGCTGAAGATTGACTCCAGAGAACCTGCTAATTCTTATTGTTTACCTTTTCGCCACGCTGAAAGATCTCCAAAGATGACACTTATTGCTTCAAATGGGCAAAACACCTTTGCACAGATGAAATAAGTTCGCAGGCAATGAGAACCAATTTACTGTGGCAGTGAAGTTTTCCTGAAATTACTCTGAGACTATGTTTTCATTTTTTAATAGACAGTATCTTTCTTATGAAAAAGGCCAATATACAGTAAACCTGTTGGTAAACATATTACCAGTTTCTTAATTTATTTTTGAAGAAAACAAAATTATAGGGAAAAAGTGGAACAAAATACTGCACACAATATGCACAGAAAATATGATGAAAACATAACTTAGGTTACTATAAATAACCTTCTATAAAATTTATATATTTAGAAGAGTTCATTGTGTCAGATATTTTGTCAGGAACTTTGCATATTTAAAGACAATAATTCGGTTTGCTGATTCATTTATTTATTTATAAGCTATTTCAATGTGAAATGCAATGCTGGACAAAGAATTTTAATGCACAGTGGATATAACACCAGGCTTTTACACAGCATTATTTGCATACTTTATTTCCATTCTTTTTATGAAAGGCATGCTATTGCATTTGTATGGAAGTGTAAGTTCATACATATTTAAACCAAATTCTCTTGGCAGGACAATATTGAAGTGTCATTAATCTTATAAATTTCAGTGAGCAAACGACATGTTTCTCACCTAACAATGGCCATTAACATGGCATCAACATGAAATGTGTTTTACCTTGAATACTGCTGTAAAGTTATCATCTCAATCTTCTGAACTGGTATAGAATCCTGAAGACAGATGGAGAGAAATACTAGAAAAAAATTAAGAGGACAGTAGAAGGAGCATTCTGAGTGAACACTGCTCCTGTTCTGCTCAAATAGTGTGTTTGAACTCATGAACTCATGACTCACTGACTCTCCTAGACAGGCATTCTGTGAGAGGCCAGAAGACAAATGACCAAGGTATTGTTTGAGCAACATCTTTTGAAAGCCCCTATTACTGTCTAGATGGTAAGCAAGAATTTAAGATATCTCAGCTAAAAAGAAAAAGCTTTTAAGGCTTCAATGCCTCCATTGTCACTTACCCTGAGCAGCTCTTAGGTCTGGTGGATCACAGAGTTCAGTACTTCTCTGTCTGACTAGACAATATGTTATCATGGGACACTGTCTGAGTGGCTTTATCAGCAGTGAACAGATCTACTAATCTGGACTGATCCTAGTGCATCTCATCTTCCTGGGTCTCTCTTTTGGTGAAACTGGAAGGAGATTTAGAAAATGAGTCACTCAGTCCTGCAGAAGTACTCAGAGGAAGTCTTTGTAAGGCAGAAATTCTTCAGGAACTGTTTTTGTGAATAGGCTGTTAATGAGATGCTGCTAGAAAATAGTATTTTGTACACAATCTTCTTTGCTAGGTACACAAGAGCTCTATTTCAGCTATCTCAAGGAAATTGCACCATCATTTATGACTGAATTATACAAAAGTATAAAACTAAATATGTATGCTAGTATATATGAGCTTTAACACTCAAGAGAAGATTTTTAAAAGAATCTCTAGGCAAGCAGAACCACTTGTGTAGCTAAGGCTTCTAAATTCCAGAATCAGGCAGGGTTTATTCTCAGCATCCTGTTACAGTGTGGGTTTTCCTGCTTCTAGTGTATGTGCTGTGCATCAGTTTTGCAACATAACTAAAATTTGCCTGGCTTCCAGAAAGCCTGAGAAAACTTGAGGTTTGTGACTGCAACATCATGCCTCGATGTTTATTCCAGCATCTGCTAAATAATGCTTTGAAGACTCTCAAAACCATACTGGATATAACCACTTGTGTGTAAGGCCAGAGACCAGTTCTGGCTTTTTTAAAGTTGTAGTTTAGTATGTCTCCATTTTCTTTATGACATTAATAATTCCTTTCTTTTTTCCCAAGTGACAACTTAAGTCCGAACAAACTTCTTGAAGATAAGTTGTATCTCCCTCTAAATTAATTTTTTAATGATTTTTTTTTTATTTCTTCATTTACTCTTTGAAAGCCTTTAGTTAATCTGAAACATTAGAACTGAATTGGATAGTTCCCATTCCTTTTAATAGGATGTTCAATGTAAGCACACAGAGACACACTTTTGTCCACTTATGACCGCTTTGTAAGTTTATAAGGATGTTTATAAGTGTTTTAGAAACATTCTACTCCAGTACTGTTGAAGATACTGTAGTTCTATGTGATACTATGAGCATAGGTTAAATGAACTAAGAATTTCTTTTCTCTCGTCTCTGACTCATCAGATGGAAAGTTATGGGCACTGTAAGGCTTCTAAAAGACTTATTTTTTTATTTCAACACAAATGTTCTCTCACTTTTACTCTGATTTTCTCTCCCATCCTGATGGGGGTGGCAAGGAGAGGGGATGGCATGAGTGTCTGTGTGGTGTTTGGTTCTCAGCTGGGTTTAAACCAGATTAAAAAAAAAAATCAATAAAATACCTTGATGTTGGAAATGTTCTGACGTGTAGTGCCCTGAAACTAATTTTTGAGAAGTGTCTATGGTGGATGTGGACAAACACAAGCAGATTTTCTCAACTTGCTGTTTAGCAGAGAGACTAAATTGACTTCTTTTTAGGCAATTTTCTAGTTTGTAGGTATGGTATGGGTTTAATAGTTTTTGGAAGTACATTTAAAATAACTGACAAGTATTTAGTCAACTAGAAACAATAAAAGAAAACAAAAAAACAAGGTATGCTTAAGTTCAGTTAGGGTATTGTCTCCATCTGGATTGCTTGTGCAAGGTAAAGCTGCCTTTAAGTTCATCTATGGCTGGTTTCCTTAAGTATTCTTGACTTGTATTTTAAAAAAAAAATTATAGATACAGTTGAACTTATATTTAGGTACTTTAGAATGTGTGTGTGTGTGTGTGTGTGTGTGTGTGCTAAGTGTGTATAAATTACACGTCTGGTTAAACTAACAGTTCCATGTGTATATCTGTGTTTTTCAAAGAAGCTGGCAGTTTCAGATACTCAAAAGTTTAGCTGCATTGAAGGGCATTTCTATCTTAAAGCCACATCTTGGAAATTCTTAAATCACTTCTAGTGATTTAAGTATGAGTTGATGCTTAACATCCCATTGAATCTTATAAATCTAGTTGGTTATGGCCAGCCAGCGTTAATTTGGAACTAGTGTACTGTTACAAAAGGTATTAGAATCTGCTAAAACAGTAAGCTCTGGAGAGTTACTTGTTCTCATAAAAGCACTTTACTTTTGCATACAAATTGAATTGTGTTTTGTTTTAAAAGTAGAGACAACTTACTTACCCTGAGGATATGTTTTATTATCATGTGAAATATGGAATGCTATTTTACTTCAGGACATAAAAGCAATTTTCCTCCGAATCCCTCTAGAAACTGCTGCATCAGCTTACCTAGTTATCTAACATCTGTGAGGACTATCTTTCAATAAGTGTTATTAATTTGTACAAGACTTGTACAAATGAAATATTTAATAAAAAAAGCTATTTTGTATTTCTTCTAAAGTTAAATAAAACTAAATTGTAGTTGCTATGAACAGATCTTACCTCACTGTATTTAAAGTTATAGCATCTTGTGGTGGGTTAGCCCTGGGCAAAACCACAGAGGAGAAAATAGGAAGAACAAGAAACAAGCTTGTGGGTCAAAGTAAGACAGGGAAATTGCTTATCAATTACCATTATCAGCAAGACAGCCTTTACTAGGGAAAAAATAATTGATTGCCAGTCGAAATAAAAATATAATTATTAATTCAGGTAGAGGGAATTAAAAGAGGAAACAATAAAGTCACACCATTTGTACCTTTTTTCCCAGGCTTAACCTCACTCCCAGCTCCTCTGCCTGTATGCCCCGTCCTCATCCTGTCCCTGCAGCATCTCTGGGAGAGGGAGGAGGGAGCTGTGGCCAGTCTCTATTAGCTCATCTCCAGCACCGCTTTTTCCTCACCCCTTTCCGTTGCTCCAACATGGATGCTTCAAAGACTTCAGGGGACACCTTCTCTGGTGCCATGGACCTCCTCCTTCTTGTAACGTTGGTTTTCCCTCTGTTTCTGCTCTTTCTTACATGCTGTTTCCCAGAGGCAGCACCACCTTGGTTGAGGAGCTCAGCCATGCCCTGTTGTCCCCTTGGTATCTGGCTGGAGCTGGCCACGTGCAGCATAGGGCAGCCCTGGCTTCTCACAGAGGCTGCCCCACAGCCCCCACTGCAAGGACTGGGGCACCTGCACTCTAATTTAAAAAAAAAAATTGGTAACAGTAGAAATACAGATGTCTTTCACTATCATGCTTTCCAGCCTTTAAGCTTCTTTTTTCCTAAATGTTTGCTGTCTTCTGTGAAAAGTCCTTCAGACACTTGAAAGGATCCACAAAAAATCTTTTCTGATCTCCCAAGTTTCTATCGGTTTCAAAGTCCATGTGGACCATAACCAATCAGAGCTCGTTGTCTAATGGTGTTAATGGAAATTCATTTCTTCTTTTAATTAAACACAGATGTAGATCTAAAATTTAAGAAAATAGGAAAAGCTGTATTCCCATGCCAAGCTCACAATTTCCTTTTTCTGCCACACTACAGGGTCATTGACGGTACCCTAGAGTCTACCACAGACGCACATTAATTACCCGTTCTCTAATTACTAGGGTATCGGGATAGCTGTTCAACCGTTCATTAAACTTTCTACTTTCAAAGCTCCAGAGACATGTGCAAGAAGCCCACAACTTGGCAATTTTAATTGAACCCTATTAACTCATAAAATTGTACAAAAAACTCTAGTTATCAATAAAGAATCCTTTTTCATTTTGTCCACTCAGCCCACAACATACAAATGATCATTTTTGGTGCAATCTGTTTGGACATCTAACAATGCAGTTGTTCACAGAATGCTAATTATTGGGAAGGAATACATCAACGGGATTAGGGAATAGTCCTGGCTGTTAAATTACCAGTTGAATTCCCCATTGAGGACATGCATGGAGGCAGTTAGCTAAATAAGCAAATCTAAACAGGATGATTATCTAAAAAAGTTAGAATATTGACAAGAGGAGGCCTGTGCAAATTAATACAGATGCTAAGAACAAAACACATTAAACTGTTCTATGGCAAGTATAATTCCAGGATATAAAGTGAAATTTTACTATCTTAAAACACTTCTTCCCAATGCCCTTCATTATTTGACTGAAGGAAGGGTTATGACATGAATTAATCAGTCACAAAAAAAGATGTCTTGCTTTTTAATGTCAGTATTTTTCTTGTGTCTGCCACATCTTTGATTTTTAAGGCTTATTTGTTTTAAAAATGTCACACTTACTGGCTCCTGTTTTTAATACACCTGTGAGATGTCATGATGATTCTCATTTGCTCTGACTTTAATTTCACACTGCAGCTTCAAAGTGTAACTTTTCTTCTACCTCACAGGTATAGGAGCCATTACTATATTTTAATGCAGTTAGCATTACTTCATAAATATAAGTTCATTATTTGTGGTTTGCAATCTACATGTTGTTTTCCAGGAGTCAGAATCCACTGGTGGATTCTTCACATTCCTTAGCAAATTCCCTGTCTTACTTTAAGTAATCACATTTTTTCAAAGCCCTTCTCAATAGATTCAAGAGGATTAATTATCTACCTAGGCATCTTTTCAGAACAGAAACAATTAAGATGTGGTGTTATTATTACAAATATATCCAGCAGTCCACAAAAATTTACAGTTACTCCTATTTGCTATGTTACCTATATCAGAGTAGTCAATGACTCTTTTCTTGTACTTAGATGATCTAACAGTATATTTTTAAAATTCTGCACAATGGAAAGAAAATTTAGGATGACTGCTCTTGATTCATGCAATAAAGTTAAATAGTGAGCAGTTTGAAAAGACCTGTATGTCTTTAAAGTTATAGTAAAATTAACTGTTGAATACTGGTAATTAAAATAGAAACTATATCTTTGTCAGATTAGTGTAAGTGGTTGGCTAGAACGTTCTTTTAATGTGTAATGCTAAGCCATAGTAATAAAACCCTCCTTACAAGAAGTATTAAGGCCAGTTTGTCATAAATGAACAATTTTTTCCATTCTATAAAGATCAGCCCTATATAGAAATTCTTATCAAAACATGTGAATTCCCCTTTTGAAAAGATATAGAAAATATAAAGGGAGGTTCTTCTCCTTGCAGTGTATTTGTGGATACTGGACCGCCATGTTGCATCAAATGAGATTGAGCTGAACAGTAGCTTTGTGTTTATCAATAAACAGATTAACTCCATGATTCTGCTTAAATAAGCATGTGACGATTACTGCAATTGATCAGAAAAAAAGAGAAGACAACATATGTTGATTGATCCTGTCTAAATTCATCCAGAAGAACCTCAGCTATCTTTTGCACTTTGAAACAGTGAAATAAATGCGCCAGGAAATTGCTCAGTCTTCTCTCTGGTCTGTAACATTGACTGTTTCTTGATTCAGGTTTTTTTTTTCTTCTTTTTCTCTGATCAGTTAAATCAGGATTACACTTGATTACAGATTATACTTAAGTGTAATCATGCTGCCTTTATTAAAAATTTCCCTGATTTGGTTATTTGAGTACTAAGATAACTACAAATCTTTCCCATCAGGATGAATTTCTGTCGTCCCTCATGGTAAACAAAAGTAAAAAATCAGGAAGTTAATTACACATAGTCAATACCTTAAGTGGGATGTTGGATCACTGAGAGAAGAAAACCAGGAGAGAAAAAATCTTAGTAACAGTCAAAATTCTGAGATAACAAAAAATAGCAAATAAAATTACGTGTATTGCCAGGCGCAGTTACAAAAATGGTGACAAAGTCCATTAGGGCATGATGCTTATAACACCAAGATTTTGGGTTTGATCCCCATATATGGGCCATTCACTTAAGAGCTGGAACTGATAATCCTTTTGGATCCCTTCCAACTCAGAATATTCGGTGATTTACTCTCCAAACTCCAGGCAATACTCAAGAGTTTCCATGGAAGATTACTGCATAGCCAGCAGAGGTGTAGAATGGATTTTGGGCTCTGTGTTGTCTTTTGGGCTATGCTTAGTCCACCCAAGGCCTAGACAATGCCAGCTGCTTGCCCACCCCGTGTCCCTGCAGCACCTCTGGAGTGGGGCTGGTCCTGTCCATGTCCCCCCACCTTGCCAGTGTGGCCCTGAGACACAGCACTCATGGAAGAATGCATCCCTTTCAAGGAAAATATGAAATCTGCAGTCTATGAGAGACAGTGTAAAATGAATGTTAAGTTTGTCCACGAGTAATTTGAAATGAAAAATTAAAATAAGTTTTATAACCTACTGTCTGGAGCCTCATTTCTTTGTGTAGTCTACCTATGCGATAGGTAGTATCTTAATTCTGTTTTAATAGGAGTGCCACTGAGCACGGCAAATTTGAAAGATGTTTGATCCTAAAATTAGAGGGAATAGAAAGATGGCAAGAAGGAAACTAAGAACTTATTTAGTATCTTATATTTCCAATTAATGATGCAGAGGATATTATACCACGATATTTGTTTTGATGTGAAAATCATTTTAATGGGCTATTCTTTATTATTATTATTCAATTATATCCATATATATGACTACACATTAACATCCTGTACAAGGACTTCATTTATATTTAATTAGTTTCTCTGTAAAATGATTTCTGCTTTTGAAATTATGCAGTTGTACATTACAGAACAATCAAATTATCAGCCTTACTGCCAAAGATCAATTTGGAGCTCTGAGAAGTGTGATGAAGTATGTTTTCCATCATTAAAATTACCTGCAAATTCTTCAGCACTGTCAAAATGTCTTTGACTGTTATTTAATTTGTTTATGACCTAGCAAGAGTAAATGGGATTGTGTAATAAAATGAATTTTCAAGAAAGTTTATCTTTCCATGAGTGCTCAGTGGAAGTCAAAGAAATCACTGGAATAAATGGGTCTGTATTTTATAGGTCTTTGCTTCTTTAAAATGTGTAGTCTTAAGACAGGCATAAAAATGTTACATGAGTTCTAATTAAACCTGATGGATTCAAACATCAGTGAAATTTACAATTAGTGCACTGGCATGTGAAACAGAACATTATGAGAAAGGAAAGTCTAAGTCTAATTTTGTTTCCTGATTCTTTATTCTCATGAGAACAGTCTTGAAGACTGCAATCTGAGAATGACACAGTAAAATAAGCAAGTGGTTCCCTCACATGAGGGAACACAAATACCTAAGCAGAGCTCAGTGAAATTCTACAGTGACTATTTTCACACACCTAATTCTGTCCAAAGTGCCAAGAAGTAGTTTTTAATTATTAAAAATATTACCATCATATCCTCTTCTGTCTGTGGGACAGTAGGAGAAGTTCTCTGTTCTAAGCAATTTTGTGACTTTTTAGAAAGCTAGAATACAAAAAAGGTGATATTAGAAACCTGTTGCAAATACAGCTCTATAAGGGTAAGTCTTCCTGTCAAGGGAACAGTTAATGTTGCTTTTAAGAGGCAAATCCTGAGTTTCTGCAATCTAAGTGCAAAACATGAACAGTTAATAACTACCAAGCTTATACCAATTGTAAAATGAAATAAATGCAAATCTCATATTTCCATGGAAAAGAAAAAAGTTAAAAGAGAAAAACACTTGCCACTGTCTTTTTTTCCTGGACAATAGTTTTTGCTTATAGTTGTGCAAATTTGAATTTTAAAGCATTAGGATATACAGGGCAAACCACCAAATTAAGCCTGAGATATTACTATGGCAGCAACTTATATCATTTATAGTTACTTATGTTTTTGAGGCCTAGAAATGTGTTATGTTTGTGTTCCTGTTGGATTTAAAAAAAAAAATAGAAAAGAAAAGAAAAAAGAAGAAAAGAAAATCACTAAGCTTTAGTCCTGTTTTGGGCTTGTATAGTGGGAGAGTGTGAATGTTGTGAATTGGCCCTGAGCAGCAGTCAAGCACTCAGCCACTTGCTCACACCCTGCTTTACTCCCACTAGAAGCACAGAGAACAGGAAGAACAAAAGTGTGAAAACTGTGGTTCAGGTAAAGACAGCTTAATAAATGGAGGAGAGAGGAAAAACACAAATAATGCAGTCACATGCCACTGCCTGCAATCAGACCAATGCTCAGCTAATCTGCTGACAGCAGTGACCTTGAAAGACAAAATGTCCTCACATTCTTCCTCTCCTCCCAGTTTTTAATGTTTTGCATGATGTTACATGGCATGGAATATCCTTTCAACTAGCTGGAGTCAGCTGTCCTAGCTATGTCACCTCCCAGTTTCTTGTCCACTCTCAATATTCTAGCTGCAAGATGCTGGTGCAATCACTGTTCAGCCATAGTGTTATCACCTGTGGTTTAACCACAAATCCAAAATACAACTGCTATGAAGAGGTACCCAGCCAAATCCCATATAATGATTTAGGTGGTTTAAATCAGCTGCTGCTGTCAATAAATGTGAATTCTGAAAAATAAACCTTAATAAACACAAGGTACTCTTCTGAAGATTTTTCTTGGGCTGGTACAACTGCTTTACCAAACACTAATAAAGTAACACAGACTGAGGATGTTTACAATGCATGTTCCAACATCCAGAGGAGAATTCCAATTCCAACAGTAAGATTTACTGTCATTCTACCAGAAAAAAAAAAAATTATCCAGTCTGTCCTGGCACCTCTTGAAAGTAAAACCCCAATGCAAATAACTATCCTTCCTTCCACTGGTCTTTGGCTATCCCAGTAGAGAATGATATATAACTATGCAAGCTCAGAAAAAGAGAATTACCAATCTTGTAAGATTTCAGTGTATTTTTGGAAAGAAGGTGTATTTCAGGATCTTTTCCATAGTCAGTTTTGTACTAAATAGAATTTCCTATTATCAGAGATAAAATGAGAGGTTTAGTTTTCAAGTCGGTAATTTAATTACTTTTGTATTAAATCAAGGTAGGAGGTGTTTAAACAGCTTCTGTCAAAAGTTCTTTCAAGCAATAGTTTTGAGCCAAGTGGCTGTTGACCACAGTAAGATAAAAATGCCAAATACAAGAAGAAAGTTTATTTTGAAATAGATTTCACAGTTTGGTGAGTTGCTAGCAGTTTTTAGGTGGGGGAAGGAAGTGTGCAAAATTTTGTTTTTCTTCATTTCTATACTTCTGCTAAACTGAGACCTCAGTGGGGACTGAATGTCTTTGTCTGATTTAAAAACAAAAGCTTAACTCTGAGAGACAGCTCCTGGCTATATTGAGATCAGATGTTTGGGAGTCAGGAGCTCAGTATCTGCCCACTTAGACTGCTGATAGGGAAACATGCCTTAGATTCTTTTATCTTCTATGAAGAAATGATTTATTCTCAGGATATCTGTACCGATAACCAACCTCATATAAATACAGTGATGGAGGAAATTCTTCTCTTGTATTTGGGATTTCTTTCAGTGAAGCTGAACTGAATGGAGGGTATGAGGAAGAAAATAACTGATTTTTACAAGATTTGCCTTTTAATTGATAGACACTGGTGGTCATACATATAGGTCATGTATGTCTAGGGACAGGTAGCATGGCCCCACTTTTTATTTTCTTTGCTTTTTTGGTGGTTAGTCCAATATTTGGAATAGGATTAATTTTCTGTAACATTTTACTCCTCAATGTAAATGATGCTATCAAAATGTAATAAAAATATTTTGTTGAAATTTTATAGATTTTAATGCAAAAATATGTTATTATATTTATTAGCCTGAATTTATGGGGGGAAAAAACAAAACAACAAAACAAAAACCCCAATAACAACTAAACAGAACAGGATTTTATCTATAATTTTGGGTAGCAAGTTTCTAACTTCTCTTTGAGTTTTGTATGTCTTTCAGAAATATATTCATTTAATTAAAGAAATTATTATTTTAATTTGAATGCTTTTGAGAGACAGAAAATTGAGCACATCACTTACTAGAAGGTTTCTCTTGGATAATTATCTTTACTATAAAAAATATGCCTTATTTATGCTGAAAATTTATCCAATTTCAGCTGCAGTCACTGGATATTGTTATGCCTTTGTTTAGTAGATTAAAACCCCTTGCCTTTGAAAAGTTAAGTAAATAGAGCTTTTTGAATCTCAAACTGCAGACTTTGAATCAGTCTTTTGAGGTTTGTCTGAACCTTTTCTTCCATTTTTTTTTTTATCAATCACAAGTGGAAACACCCCAGCAAAAATAAGGGAACGTTTCTTACAGAGTAGTCACTCCCTCTCTCCTGGTT
>JANRGV010000084.1:49638135-49666627 GCA_024734035.1 Alethe castanea
TCAGTAGGAAGAGGCTTCAAATTGCTTCAGTGCAGTTCTCCCAATGACTAAACCATTCTCGGTTCACCAGCATATAGTACTGCATCCTTCTTAACACTAACACAAGGTCTCATGAGTTTCAAACTATTACAAAACTGAATTGGGAGCAATTTTAAACTCTCTTGGTAATCTTTTCATACAGCCATAAGTATATCTTAAAGGATGCTTTCTGTAATAAATCTCTATAATATAGGTCTTATGCCTGTCTTAATATTATAACATCGGTGAGCAAAATATATGTGAGCTTGTAAAGGGATTCACATAAGAGACTGTCTTCAAAACTGAAGTCTGTAATATGCAAATGTAATGCTTATAGATGCAGAATTTGGTCCAAAGATTATGGGAAATCAAGACTGAACAAACCAAAAAATTGTCCTGATGCTCATACATTGGTTGGCATAGGACTCAAGGGATGTTTAATGCATGACATTAGAAGCTATTAAAAAAAATAAATAATTTTTATTCTTATTAAACCTTTAATTCACTAGTCATTAAGTTGTTTTACTCTCAGGCTTACTTTCTTCAACTTTAGAACTTCTAGTTTGCGGATTAGGTAGGCAAACTTTTTTGACATCTTCAAAATATAAAAAGCAAAATAAAAACGCAAATGTCAAATATATCTAGAAAAAGGCATACCAGAATCACCAATCAATTTTATTACATTGCTTTATATATAGGGGTTGTAAATAATGAAACTGCTGCTGCTTCAAAATGTTTTTATTCCTGTTTTGCCTGAAAGTGCCTCAAACCTCATTCTTTCAGCTCAAGAATATATCTTCATAAATGATGAATCTGCTGCTACGGATTTATGCTACTTTAAAAAAAAGGTTAAAATTTGGATACAAGTGAAATGAAGTTATTATTGTTGCATAGCCATCAATCCTTGCCCCATCATCATTGTTTTCCTACATGTTCAGACACTGCCATAATGCAGTGTGCCACCCTAGAAACAGCTGCCTACTTAGAACAGCGTCTTAAGAGTACAGAAACATAACTGCTTTATAGTACATTTTGCTTTTTCCCTTCACACTTTTAGTTGAGTAACTTTTCCACCACTTCAATATTGAGCTAGATGATAAATCAAACAGAACTATTTAACCAGACATTATTGCATCTGAAATCAGAATTACCTGGAAAAGAGTAGTTATTAGTGGTTGTTTTTAAATGTTATAGTTAAGACAGCATGTTTCAAATGAAGTCCAAAATATTCTTAGAACTATATGCTCCAAGGTAATAAAGGACATAAATTTAAAAGTAAAAGCTTGAGATTTAGTGAAAGATATTAGGATGCACAGAACTGAGGAACTGTGATCTTACACTGACTGATTTATGGTGTCAGTGAGCCTGGATAATAAAGTAGGATTTAGTACATTTAAATTTAATTTGGAATAGTAAGTAATTATACACAATACTTGTCACAAACAAAAGCTTATCACGTCATCAGCCAGCAAGTAAGAGGTTGTGAGTTTAGGCAGGCTTAGCAGGCTGATATTTGGGTGGAGAAGCCAGAGGGTGCAGTACCTGTCAGAGGAGCATGCTACAGCATCCATCTGTTTGCTGGTGAGCCCCAAGCTAGACCAGGCAGTGAGGATGAGAGGGCGTGGGAACTGTTCACGAGTGCTGGACAGAGAGCAGAGTCATGCTGGCATTTTAGAGATCCACTAAAGTGTATGTGGGTGTGAGCTGAGTGTTGAGTGTGTGCTGTCAGCACTGAGCTCCAGGCTTTTCCGACTGAAGAGGGGAGGAGACTTGGTGCCTGTGCATGTTTTCATGTCCCACATGCAGGTGATGCCCCAGGCAGCCCCTTATCTGTAGCAACCTGTGCTGCTGGCTGTGTCGGTGTCCTCTGAGGGTGTGTGCTTGGAATACTCGCTCAGCATCACTGCTGTTGGACTGCCAAAGGAGAAGGGAGCAGCTGCATCCATTGACCAGGGATGGAGACCTCTGGCTTTCTGGGCTGGACTCCAGGGGCCAGTGGGAAAAGTGTCTTATACAAATAACAACCCAAAGTTGCTGGAGGCAATGGCCATTTCTTAAATCCCTTAACAAAATGTAATCAGAATACTTATAACCAGCTTCCAAGTTTTCCTTGAACTTTTTTTCCTACACAAAAAGCAATTACATTGATGAAAAAGCACATTAATCCCCAAAGATTGTTAATCGTTATATTTTTATACTATCATACAGCCATAAATATAAAGAAAATCTCTAAAGAGCTGTTAAAAAGAAAGTGGTTTTGCTAAAAACAGAAATAATAACTACAGAACACACCAGAAGAATCCCAGAAAACTTAATATGGTTATGAATAGAAATCAAGGTCAAGTTTATCTTGCAGCAAACAGAATTAGTATTAATTAAAGATAAAATTTAATTCTATTTATCAGGGCTTTAGCTTTTCTAACCTGATGCCTGGCTGCTTAGACTCTGTATTCCATAGAGGTTGAGGCTGGAATTAGATGATCTCTGAGATCCCTTCCAACCCAAACTTTCCTGTTATTCTGTGATTTCTCCCAGGCTACCTATCCTTGCTTCCATACTCTCTAGGCTTCCTCTCTGTGTTTCATTTTATATAGGAGCTGCTTGTTCAATAGCTGAAATAAACTTGTAATTCTTTTCTCTTATAAAGATACCATAATTTACTAAATAACTGCCAATTCCTATTCTATGTTTATAATAAAAACACGAGTGCTTTATCCAAATGTAAAATTGCATAACTGGTGTAATAGCTATGCAATGCTAAAGTTCACATCATGTTCCAATGAAGATTGGAAGACTGCAGGTATTCTATTTTTTTCGTCACAATGAACAAAGAAATCATATAATGCAAATCTACCTTAGTAAATAATCAATGATAATATTCAACCATTCTTTTATTTATGCTGCATAGATTAAATGCTTTTGTTTTTGCTATTCACTCTACTTGGTTCTGTGCAAAATAAAAATTCTTTGGTAAGAGAAGGTAACTCACATGATATTAGCTATTAGACATGATTTTAGGAAGCCGCTATGAAAGACACAAGAAAATCTATATTATAGAAATTGATAATATTTATTTGCACCAGCTTTCATCTTCGACATACCATGCTCTAGCTTTCATAATTGCCAGTAACATCCTTTTCATATAATAAAAATCACAGAATTGCCTTTCTTTGTTGCACTTACTACCTTATGTGATTCTGTAGTCAGGCATTTTTTGTGGACATCACTGTTCCTCTAAACCTTGAATAAGTAAATCTCGGAATGGCTGATGTTGGAAAGGATCTCTGGATCCTCTGCTCAGGCGGGGCCACCCAGAGCTGGTTGTCCAGGATCATGTCCATCCTGTGTCACTTGCTCTGGGTGACCCTGACTTGGCAGGGGGTTTGGATTAGATGATCTCCAGAGGTCCCTTCTAACCCTAAGTATTCTGTGATTCTATGACTCTGTGATTTGTAAATCCTAAATTTGGTAATTAATAGCTTGCTAGCCATTGCCTTCATAATGGCCCCTATGTTATAAAGTTTTAGCAGGTATACCTCAGATCAAAACCTGGTCAGAGAATGTAATTGTCGTCATGGAGGGAGAAGATTTTTTTTTTTCTAAACTATATGAGTTGATTTAGATACCCTGGTGTGGAGAAGTCAAGTAGTCCCTATAGTCCAGTATTCCAACTGTGAACTGACTGATGTGAAAAGCTTGATGGTTGCACGTAAGAATATCTGAAGTAATTAACAATGCAAATATCTAGGGTAAAGTAGGCCTATTAAGGCTCTCTCCTGAGCTACAGGAAATATAAATAATATTAAAATATAAAATTTTAATTAATTAATTAATTAATATAAAATTAAATATAAACATATATTGTTGTGTGTCCTCTTATTATTCTCCTTTCCAAGATTAAAAAATAAAAGGTCCTAGTCTCCATCTGATATATTTTTTAATCTCCTTAATCATCGCAGTTGTCTTACTTCACCCTATATCTGGTATTTTTTCCACAAAGAGACTGACAATTTTCTATCAGCTACTGCAATGAAGCAGAGTTTTAGTTGCATCTACATATCTCAGTGAAAAGAAAGCAACAATAATTATGGAAGCTATCTACCACACAAGGTCAATTTTTACTGATGCTTCTATTTAGAATAATCAGCTCTGCCTCTATATAAGAAAATGAGGGCTAGTGAGTGAGCATCCAGAAATGAAGCACAACTATCATGTAAATGGTTTAGGACCTCATCCTGCATAAGTGTCATAAAAAATTTATTGTTCATTGAAGTTAATAGGTACTGAGGTCATTCAGTGACACTTTAAAGCATGAGGGCCTTATTCCAAATTAATCTTTATTTTTGTTTTTAACTTTAATATTAAAGCACTTCAAAAGAAGCCCTAGTAACCATAACTACAATTTGCCACTTTTCAACAATTTTATTTCTGTTAGCACTTTAACAGCCTTGGTTTTTCAGTGGTGGAGCACATTTGATTTAATGTCTCTTCACATTCACCTGTGCAGTGAGAATAAGTACTAGCTTTCATCTGATACTCTAGATGTACAATTCCCACTTTGCTGGAATTTCAGTAGTGACAATTATTGCCAAAATGTTCAAAAGGATGATGAAAAACTTAGAAGGAGAATTTGAGAAAGCCAAGCAAAAAGACTAAAATCTGGTAACAGTTACTATCAATAGTGATAGACAATGATTTCATTAAAACCAGAGTTTTCATTATTACAAGAGTTACTTCAAACTCTAGCTAAATGGAATACTCTTTTACTAATGAAAATGTGTTTGAAACAATTTTTTTTAGATATAAAAGTAGCTAATTTTAAAAAGTCAAAGAGCATAAGAGAAAAAAAAACAACATACTTGTTAGAATTAAGGACCAAAGACAGTTAAGGAACAAGGACAAAATATTTGCAAATGCTACAGTTGTTTACAGACGTGATAAAATAGCTTTGAATAAATTATAGATAGAAATGTAATCAATGTTTAAAGTAGTTTGTAATGCATATATGTATGTTTACAGTATAGTGTATTTAGTATACATAAACATAATCTAGATTTAGTAAATATTTTATTCCATAGATAGCATAGATATTATGCATATACTCTGAAATAGCTAAATACAATTAAAGTAAAAATAAATGAGTGAACAAGTACTAGTATTATAGAGCATAGCGAAAAACACCAAAACCAGAAAGTACTGCAGAGATTTTGAGTAGTTGGATACTAATTTAAAGTTTGAAAAAGTAATTTAAAATATAGAATCAGTACATATTAAGTATGTATCCTTAAGAGGTGTGAATTTTCTGTAGTGCTCAACAAATAAGATTCAGTTCTCAGCTTATCCTTCAACTCTATGACTATTAAAAACAAAGGGTACATAAGTTGCAATTATTTTGTCAAAACTTGGCCGATTTTTAAAATTTGTGATTTTTCACTTTATAACTTATAATGGCTAGAACTATTGGGGTGGGGGGAAAATGCAAAGTAAATAATTTATAGAAAATAGAATACCTCAGAAAAAATCAAAATCTTCCTAAACTGATTACTTACTTTTGTGAGAATGGACTTCACAGTTCACAAACCAATTCTGAATAAAAGAACAATTGAAAATATTTTTCCCATTTAAAGATATGGTTTTATCTTATAACTTTGACCAAAGAATTTTAGTTCAACAGACAATTTGTAAACTAGAATTACAGCATTTTAAGTACTCAAACAAAAAGTGACCTAGGAGTCATGACATACTTGACTTCTGTGAAAAGGAAGACATAGAATACAGTGCGAATTGTCTTCTGGTTTAATGTACTTAATGGCTGATAGAATAAAGAGAATTTTAATAGATAGCAGCATTTGATTTTTTTTACCAATGAATTGACTGGAATAATTACCACATAGCTTTCTTATGTGGTATCTTCTTTATATGTTCTTTAATCACACGGTCATATTCAGCTGGCTATGATTTCCTAAAAAGCAGCTCATAATATAAAACTTCAGTTAATTAGAGAGAGAAGGTAATCAATCTTTCTAAGCTCAGCCTAAGGATATTCTTTGATTTTAAAGGATTGACTTCTTATTTGAATTTGACAATTGAGTTATTGAAATTTATATTGACTTTTGTCAAAATGTTTAAATGTGTAGCTTATAATTTAACTGGTAGTTTCACCACCTCGTTAAAACCAATTTTCTCAGCTGATGAAATAAACCCATTGCACCTTCTAACAATAATGAGCGCTGTCTTAGTGACAGGGAAGATGTAAGAATCTGAGGTGAATATTTAACTTCCTTCTGTGCTCAACTGAGTGCTAATTCCTGAAGTTCTTGGCTCAGGAGTTTCACCTCTTCTTTGGTCTTCATATCTTCTATTAATTAGTGAAAATTCCACCTCTTATAATCTCTCACCATGGTTGTTTCCACCATCTCTTACTGATTTATCACTTTGCAGATCTAAAAGCTCAAAGAAAATACGAATTATTGTGCCACAGAAGAACTCATAGGTAGGGTAAGGGCTAGAATAGAACACAGTGATATATAATTTGAAATTGATTGACTATAAGCGACGGATATAGTTGTGGATTGTGACTTTTTCTAAGACTCCTATGGCACTTTCCCAGCAGTCTGATGCAGATCATGTCCCCAGCCCCTCTGGTCCAGTGTTGACCAGCACAATGGACTCAGGAAACAGGACTCCAGCTGCTCAGTATGCTCAAGTCCTGGCTGGTGGCCTGGACTGCTACACGAAATTCTTGCATCCCTGGTTAAACTTTCTGCAGGATCTTGGACATGGCCAGAGGGCAGTTTTTTAACTATATATTACTTTCTAAAGTAGACTGCTGGCAGAAGCTAGCAATGTCTTGGCTGCTTATGTGATGCCAGGCTAGTCTCACAGGCATTCTTTGCACTAGAGGTAATTTTTGTAATGGTTTTTAACACGTTCTGTTATCCCATTCCAAATGTGACACACAAGTGAGTAGTTAGCAAAAGTTACATAGCAAAATTAATCTGTTCTTTTATGGATTTTCTGGCTTGTACTGGATTAGTTCAATGAGTCAGAACTGATCAAATATAGTAGAGGTCACACATACCTGGGGCTTTACTGTGTAATGTGCAACTACACTACCTGATAATGACAAATAATTAAAAATCTGAAAGATTTTCCTGTTGTACCATTCTATAAGGATTCTAGCTCATGCATCTCAGCTGCTTATATGCCAACAGCTCCGGGCAAACCATCTCTGGGGCAGAGATTTAGTGACATAAATGGAAGTAGTCTTATGGATTTTGAATATCAACTGCTATTGCAAGTTTGTGATGCAGATGTTGTGAGTCTCATTACCAAAGGGCAAAGACATGACTACACATGTGGGAGGCTAAAATGATGATTATGTCCTCCACTGAGAGCATTGTACTTTATCTATCATTCACTTCTGTGAACCTCATCACAGCTCGCGGGTATTTGAATTTTTGAAAACCAAAATTTTGGTTTTTGCCAAGGAATTTACATATTCCAACATATTTTCCATAAATTTGGTGGCTTTTTTTTTTTCCGATGTATTTAACTCTGGTTAAGCAAACTGTCATAGTTTTTAATCAGAAAACTTTGCTACAAATGAAAAAATACCATTTTATCTAAAGAAAAGTAAGGTGATGAGGCTACTATACAATGACATGATTAAATAGAATTTTAGTTCAGTTGTTTGGCTGTTATACCAGTTAAACTTTTCTGCCTTTGCTTTTCAGGTATTTTAGGATTCCAGTGTTTGTCGAATCTGTCAGTCAGCCAATTAAATTCACATTGAGGGAAAACATTGCGAGGGAAGAAAGTGTCATTCTAATGAGCTCCTATTATTGTTTACATTCTCGTGCAATAAGTGAAATTTCAGCTATCAGAACCTGACAGCAGAAGGAAAGAATTCTTGTGAGGAAAAAACAATGTGGCAAAGACATTCTTTCTGAGATCCTGGGATTTATATTATCAGACTCTGAATTTTGAATGTTCTTTATGTTCATCCATAATTGCCAAATTTGTGTTGTTTGTATTGAAATTTTAAATTAATCTAGTCAAACAGTATATCTCCATAAGGCGAATCTTTAAGAGTAAATTATGTGAACAGAGTATGAGAATTATTGTTTTAGTCTTGATCCAATATTGTATAGGGTTAATGTGGCCATATTTTGTCAGGAGGGATGGCTTCTGTAAGAAGCTGCCAGAAGCTTCCTCCATGTCTGTCAGAGCCAATCCCTGACAGCTCCAAAGGTGGACGTGATGCTGGCCAAGGCTGGCCAATCAGAAATCATGGTAGTGACAGTGTTAACATATTTAGAAAGAAGAAGAAAAAGGGTATTGTGCAGACGTTATTGTGACCAGAGAAGTGAGAACATGTGAGAGAAACAAATCTGCAAACACCCAGGTCATTGGAGAAAGAGGCACGGGACCTGCTCCAGGCACCAGAGCTGGGACTCCCCTGCAGCCCCTGGTGCAGCCCATGGTGAGGCAGCTGTGCCCCTGCAGCCCAGGGAGGAATATGGGAATGCAGAGATCCACCTGCAGCCCGTGGAGGAGACCCAGGCCAGAGCAGGTGGATGCCTGGGAGGAGGCTGTGACCCTGTGGGAGGCCTGTCTGGAGCAGGGTCCTGGCAGGGACCTGCAGACCCATGGAGAGAGGAGCCCGTGCCTGATCAGGTGTCCTGGTAGGACTTGTGAGCCCTTGGACCCATGCAGGGACAGCCTGTCCTTGAAGGACTGCATCATGTGGAAGAGTGACCTGTGTTGGAGCAGTTTGTGGAGAACTGTCACCCCTGGGATGGACTCACACTGGAGCAGGCAAAGGACTCCTCTCCCTGAACAGCAGGAGAAACATGAACTGAGCTGAATGATGTTCAGTAATGTTCAGTAATGAACTGAAGATAACCCTTATTCCCTGTATCCCTGTGCTGCTGAGAGGGAGAAGGTGGAGCTGAGAAGGACAGAGGGGTAAGGGAATGTGTTTTTAAGGTCTTCTTTTACTTCTCATTATCCTGCTCTGATTTTGTTAGTAATAAATTCAAACAATATCTCTAATTCTAGCCTGTTTTGCCTGTGATGGTATTTGGAGAGTGACTTCTATTTTATTTAAATATTTATTTAAATATTTAAATATATTTATTTAAAATGAAGTATTTCTTTCTAAAAAAAAAAAGAAATAATCAATCTGTCGACTTCTGTAAATTCTTGCTGCAGTTACAAATTAGAAATTAATGCCTGTATGTGAAAAACAGTGTGGCCAGCAGTACAGGGAAGTGATTCTTTTCCTGTACTGTTCCAGCTCTGTGCCCCTCAGTTCAGGAAGGACATTGAGGGGATAGAGTGAGTCCAGAGAAGGGCAAGAGAACTGGTGAAGGATCTGGAGCACAAGTCCTGTCAGAAGCAGCTGAGGGAGCTGGGGGTGTTCAGCCTGGAGGAAAGGAGCCTCTGGGGTGACCTACAATTGCCTGAAAGGAGGGTGTAGCCAAGTGGGTGTGGCACTCAGTGCCATGGCCTGGTTGACAAGGTGGTGTTCAGTCACAGGTTGGGCTCAATGACCTCAGAGGTCTTTTCCAACCTAATGGATTCTGTGATTCTGTCATATTCTATAAGCAATGCTGTTGGCTGACAAGCTGGGCATTAGACTAGCTTTAGACAGAAGAAACTAGAGGTTTTATTAAGAAAAACAACATGTTTCTATGGCAAGAACTTCAGCAGTTCATTTCTCTTCTGAATATCAGTCTCCAACAGAACCCTGGGTAAAAATATTTTCTTGACGTATTTAAACCTTTGAAGATTTCAATTTTTATTTTTGCTTTTGCACTGAAGCAAACCCAAACATATTCAAAGTATAAAGTAATAAGGTTTAGAAAAGGAGGAAGAAAAAAAATCCAAAGTCGTCTGATGGAAACATGCTTTACCTGATGTTCCTGTTCCTTGAGCTGTCACAAATAATGTGAAAATGCTCTAAGCAACAGAAGAAGGCCCTTCGTGGATAGGTGTCTCTACTGGAGACACATTCATATAAACACTTTGATTTTTATGTGATAGCCTTGGAATCTCTTTTCCAAATTCACAGTGAAATGTCACGAACAGAAGACAGCTGGCTGTTGGAAAATGGTCTCCCTTAACAGAAGCTGCAATGTTCACCTCAGCAGCACTGTTCAGCTCTACATTTTGGTGCTTGCTAACAGAATGCACTATAGCCTACATTTGTGTTTGTATATATCAAACCACTAGTACATCTGCTTTTAAATAGGTTATTCCATAAAGCAGCGGAAAAAAGTATTTTTAATAATACATACATAAGCATACAAGCTTATTGCTACAAGCAGCTTTTTCTTTCTTTTAAAAACAGCTCTTTTTTTCCTTTTTAAAGCAGAGTAAACTTTAAAACAAAGGAATCATATAGTGCTCAGAAATGCAAATGCTTCCTGTTCTCATGTTACAAGAATATTTTCACAACAATTCTTAGAGTTTCAAACTTCTGTGAATAACTTTGTCTCAAATAATTTAAGAGTAATAGTCAACTCATTGCACTTCCACAGACTCCAAGAAGACTACAGTTTCAGACAGTGAAAGGAATCATATGGTAATGGTGATATACTCTAACCAATCCATATATATTGAGCCTCAATCAGAAAAAAAAAAAAAGTTTTTTGTGAAGTATATAAAATCAGGGGATATTTTTTTTTTGTCTTTTTAAATCTATAGCAGACATCCACCTGTAGCCTCTGGGGAGGACCCCATGGTGGAACAGGTTGATGCCAAAGGAGGCTGTGACCCTGTGGAAAGCCCTCAGTGGAACAGAGTCCTGGCAGAGCTGTGTCCCCATGGACAGACAAGCCCACACTGGAGCAGGTTTGCTGGCAGGACTTGTGGCCCCATGGTGGACCCACGCCAGGGCAGCCTGTTCCTGAGGGACTGCACCCCCTGGAAGGGACCCACACTGGAGCAGCTCAGGAACAACTGCAGCCTGTGGGAAGGACTCAGGTTAGAGAAGTTCAGAGAGAACAGTCTCCTCCTGCATGATGGAGCAGGGCAAGAGTGTGAGGAGTCCTCCCTCTGAAGAGGAAGGAGCAGAAGAAACAGCACGTGATGAGCTGAACGCAACCACACGTCCCCCTGCACCACTGATGGGAGAAGGTGGAGAAAATCAGGAGTTAAACCCAGGAGAAAGGGAGGAGCAAGGAGAATTTTAAGAATTTGTTTTTATTTCTCATTTTCCTAATCTGATATGATTGGTTATAAATTAAATTGATTTTCCCCAAGCCAAGTCAGTTTTGCACGTGATGGTAACTGGTGAGTGCCTCTCCCTTGTCCTTATCTCAACCCATGAACCTTTTGTAATATTTCCTCTCCCCTCCAGCTGAGCAAGGCAGTGATAGAATGGCTTTGGTGGGCACTTGGCATCCAGCCAGGGTCAACCCACCACAACAGACTAGAAATGACAGTTTGTTTGCCACATAACCTTGATAAATGCAGCATGACAGAAGATTAGCCTTCCAGACCCATGAAGTATTGTTTAAAAGAACTTACAGTGTCAATGAGGACAATCTCCATGTATAGTTTCCCTAAATGTCAAATTTTAAATTTAATACGTAGTTTGACAACAATTCTATGTTTAAATGAGCCAGTTCCCACCAAATGTTTCAATTAAATTATCCATAAGGAAATGCTTAAAGGGATGCATTTTTTAAATAAATGAAGATTTATATGCATCTATGAATTTTTTATTTGCCCCTGAACTGTTACAACAGCAATAAAATCTTCAAGTTTACTGAATGTTCATGAAATACACAATACTTCTATCAGATATGCTGTTCTTCGCTTTGTTGGGTTTAATAAGGAATTACATTTTCATCTATATAAAGACACAGAGATAAAAATGTTGCACATCTGAAAGCAGGCAAAAGCTTTTCAAATGGATCTGTGAAGAAGTATGTGTGAGCAATATAAAGAATCTGATCAATAGAAAACAGAAAAGAAACAGGAAAAGAAAATTAAAATTAGGGATTAGCCTGGGAGCAGGGAACACAGTTAAGGTTGGCTTCACTGCGCCTCAGAAGCAGAGAATCAATAAGGCCATTGCTTAAAACTGAAGATGAAATTACTTGTGTAAATGTGATTTATTATTCTGGATCTCTGCTGTTATGTGCTTTCAAGGCTTTTTAGTTGTTAACTTCTGCCTTGCTTATTTTTCTCTTCTAGAACTCATCAGTCTTGTTTTGTTGTCTTTTGTTTTTTTCTTTCTGGAAAGATGTCTTTTACAGTGTAAATCTACTTGTCTACATATTTATCTGTATTTTACAGAAATAAAAAATACAATAACAAAGCATGGAAAAAATTGGCCTGTGTTCTAGTATCAGCAATCAAGAAAACAAAGATAACTCTAAGACAGGATACAAGCCAGGTGTTGACATGAGTTAAATTGGAGAGATCCATAATTCATGTAGTCTCAAGAGTATGATTTGATCTTTCACACTTTGTAAGAGACTTAGTGAACTTAGAGGGCAGCAGTATGGTCTGATGCTCTCTGTTCATCTTAATGTTTCATATTAGATGGATTGTGCCTCTTACGGGTGTGTAAACTGACAAAAGTCAGCAACAGGCCACAGTTCAGACTATCTCACCCAAGAAGCTGTGAAACCTTGAACTGAATGCTAACTTACAGCAGAAGCCATCAAGTGCCAATCATACTGTCATCATGGCACTGAAGAGAATGAGAGCACTTCTGT
Source organism: Alethe castanea (assembly GCA_024734035.1). Classification (NCBI taxonomy): domain Eukaryota; kingdom Metazoa; phylum Chordata; class Aves; order Passeriformes; family Muscicapidae; genus Alethe; species Alethe castanea. Next base: position 49,650,891 of record JANRGV010000084.1, read on the forward strand.
AAGATGTATTTTGACTGAGGAGAATCTGCTAAGAGGTCAAAGAAACTACTTTTGAGGTGCTGGGACAATTTAATTATGTATTTTTATTTTTTTTCCAGGACTTAAACAAAACATAAAATTTTGTGTTTGATAATGGCTTGTTCTAATAGCACAGAAAAGAGAACTGAAAGAATCACAGACAACTCACGTCTTTCTATGGTTCTAAATCTTATTTTTATTCCGAGAAAAATCTTTGGATTTCCTTATAAACTCAGGATCTAGGAAAGGGAGGCAGGGTGGTAATGAAACAAAGCCTACAGATCAAAATGAGAAAAAGCCTTCTGAATCAGAGCAAAGTCCTCTAGAAAATCATAAGGTCAATCTTTGTTTTAAAGCCAATCAAGGTTAATTGAAACACTGTGTCCCACTAACAGCAAATCTAGCCAATTGATATGGTTCTCTGAGAGACAGCAGGAATTTAAAAAGGGACATCTATACCAGAAGATCTTTCCACATTTTCACGTAAGAGGTTATCTTTCAAATGAAGCTGACTGGTGATTGCTCATGTCAATGATGTGTTGTCTGGAACCTCCATTTCAAGTTACTACATCAACAGTAACAACAGTAACATTTCAAGTTACTGACAGATATTACTAGCACAAACTAATGCTAGACATTAATATTTTCAAATGATCCTCTCAGGAAATAACTTTTGAAAGATTAGAGACCAAGTCAAACTTAGTGAACTCAGTGCTGTAAATATGCTGTTGACACTGGTGAACAAACCTGTAGAAGAGCTGGAAAGGATGGGGGACTTTTAGCAGCCATATAAATGTTCAGAATTAATATGATAACTCTGCCTTTTTTGCTTACACATGCATATTACCTTTCCCTAGAGGGAATAAGATTCATTTGTTATATCACTGCTTTCTAAAGTGATTGACAATACTTTTCTTTTTAAATTCTATCTCGGGCTGCAAAGACAGACTTTGTTCAGACAGATGGTAAAGAGAAAGAAGAGAGAGAAATGGCCTCCTTTTTTCTGGATACATTTTTTAATGTATGAGTCAACTTGCCTTGTCTATCAGCAAGTTACATAGTGCAACAGATTTAATGTTTAATAGATAACTAAGAGTTGATAATCTGGGAAGAATATTAGTATTTTAAATTTAGGAATGACCTATCTTTGAGGATTTCATTCAGCTAGTGATACTGGACAGAAACTACATATGCTTTTCCAAGTCTGATTTTACTTTTCCTTCAAATAATATCTTTTTCCCTTAAAACCATATTATACTTGCTTTAACTTAAATACATGAGGAATTAATGAATAAGGAAAATATGAGGAAGTTAAATTCAGTTCATTGCAGTAGACTGATCTTTCTTCTTAGATTTTACGGTAAAAATTTGAATGGTATTTTTTGGTTATTATGTTTCTATTATTCTGTTTCTATTATACAAAAGCTGATTATTAACACGGGATTTTTGTGTATTAAATGAGTGTTTGAATTAAAAGATTGTTGAGAAGTCTTGCACATCAGATTTAGTGACTCAGGTGTGGAAGCAGAATATTTGAGATACTAAAGCTCAAGAGCAAATGTAAATAAGAGGACCCTTAACCTAACTAGTCAACTTGTCAGAAAAGTGGCTGCAGTGCAGAATCTTTTAACGGTGGATAGCTGCCCTTGAAAATGTTTCTGAAATATTGAAGCATGTATATGAGCAACCATGGGAATTACTGAAGCAGAAGATGAAAAACAGTAAACAGCGGAGGCCTTTTTTTTTTGGCTTTCTTTTTTTTAAAAGTTTTATTATTTTCCCTGTAAGTCCATAGGGTAAATTTGAAGTTCTTTTTCAACAAGAAGTATTCCTTGCAAAAAAAAGAGAGCGAGTATTTTCTCTGCTTCAAAAGGTTTTGTAATGATTTCCCAAGTTAACACTTAAAAGTGCTTCTTCTGGGGCTTGAGTGAAGTTTTAAAACTGGAAAGCCCGAACATCTGCCCTCTGTTCTAGAATTAGGAATTTAACCCAACTGACTAAAGGTACTGTAACTCACTTCACTGGTATAAATAGATCCAAACAGATCAAGAGTTGACTGATTAACTTATTGATTAGTCTAGTTAGTCCAGAAGTTCCACTGGCTTTTAATCAAAGGTGAGATGATAAACTGTGTTTAAAATCCTACATCTGGACATTAAAATTAGTACATCACTTTTAAATACATAGTTCATATATATAACATAGCAGAAAGCAAACAGAAATGAAATTGTTAGGGTAAAGCAATATTGTCAAATGTCAGCTGTCATAAAATTTGTGAAACACGTCACAGGATATACTATACTTTATGCATCAGAATTATAAAACAGACCATGAGTACTTTTGTTTTACATTATTAAGGAATAGTTTTACTAATTACACAGATATGTTTTACGAGTGCTAAAATTATGATTCTGCTTTTATTCGTTCCATCTTGAAAGCGGTACTGGTAGGAAATCAGGTCTCAGAGGAGTTTTGTTCTGTTTTTTGATCTTTGTTATAACAAGGAAAAGGTTTACAAACACTTTCCAGTCTGCAGGAAATTACTTTATGTGCTGATTAGACTTTTGTAAGGACATTGTCATGCATAAGGAAACTCTCACCGAAATAGGTAGACATCTCCAATGATCAACCAAGGCAAAATTTTTAAAAGTTGAAAAATATCCTGGACAAGGGATGTGTGTAAGGCTAACAACAGAATTCAAGCCAAAATGAAAGAGATCTATGCAATTAGTACGCTTTATTTCACAAATATTTTAAATATGTTAAATGTAATAAAAGTGTGCAAGCTTATAAAAAGACTTCTTGCATTTCCACATATTTTGATCTAAGCTAAATCGTCATAACTGAAATTTAGGAAAATTTGAATCTCATATCAGCTGTGAAATTTTTTGATAAGTGTTTCATCAAACCCAGGGAAAGTTTTCAGCAGCTTTGTATGGTTTTCTTATGTAAAATGACAATATTAAGATCTAAAACAAAGAAAAAAGTAATTGTCTTGCAGGACACTAATACTGAAGCAAAAAGAAAACATAATATCAAACATATTGACTCTGATGATTAAGGCCAGCAATAAAATGCAGCTAAACATGGACAACCTAAAATTAGGAATCACCACATGAGGAAAAGAGAATTATTAAGAAAAGTTTAAATGTAAAATGTGGAAAATGCAAAGAACTAAAACAATGTGGCTTGTTTTCAGAATAAGAAAAAAAAGAAAAACAATGCTGATTTAAGAAAATCCCATTCAACATAGGTGTCAGGAGCACTTTTTTCATGCAGGGAATGATAAATGTGTGAAACAGGCTGTCAGACATAGTTGCTCAGGCAAAAAACACAGGGGTCACATGAGAAAAATGAGATGCCTTCCACAGGGGATGGAAGTACTAAGAATGGATGAACTTAGGCTGAATAACCTCTTTCATTCTCTGATGAGATGTTATGTTATCCTCTCAGTTGTTTCTTCTGAAATAATTTAATTGAAAAAGTTGTTCTGGTTGCAGCTTCATAACATTGTCAGAGGACTTCTTAATTCTGGTCCTGAATTTGCATTCTGACAACATATTTCATTGAATATATAATATATCATTCAATACTGAATGTTAATGTATTGTTAAGCAATGCAGATCTTTTTAGCCTTATTCCTTGAAGTATTCAGGTGAATTAGTGTAATGTGTGAGGGTGTCAGAACAATCTATGTAATGGTTTAGTGTCATTTAAATGGTACGGTTCGTGATCTGTGTCTTTTTTGGTGCAGAACAGTGAGGGTTTTAGCTGAAGTGTGATTGAAGAAAATGCTGATGTTAAGCTCTGGTGATATTTTACAAAATGTTATCCTTTAGACACTGGTTTTGTTTTTTTTAACCACAAGGACTTCATGACCTTGCAATCACTGCTAATTCCAGGGTAGTTTTAAAACTTTACAGGGACAAAAAAAATCTAGATTATAATCATTTTTATTAGCATTTAATATTTTTGCATGTGACACCAAAGAAGGGCAGAGGTATACCAGTGTATAGCTTTGAGGACAGGGCTGTCACTCAGTGACCTAGATGGTATTTAGGAGTGGATCACCACCAACCTTCTGAAATTCACCCAAAACACATGAAAAGTTTTTCTTATGTTCCCTTCAACAACATAAGATGGAGTCTGACTGGCAAGGAAGAGTAGCTCTGCTGAGAACCTGGGGAATGCTGCAGCTGGGAAGCCTGGGAAGGCAGCAGTGTGTTCTGGCAACAGAGCAGGCTGAAAACAACCAGGTGTGTACTAACCTAGACACTTGTTTGTCAGCTCTGAGAGACCACATTTAGTATCCTGCATCTATTTGGTTTAGTATCCTGATCCAGTTTGGGGCTGTCCAATGAAGGAAAGACGTACTATCTAGAGGAAATTTAACAGGACCCCAAAGCTTATCAGGGACCAAATGCTGTGAGAAGGGCTGAGGGGTCTGGTCTTGTTAGGCTTGGAGAGGAGAAGGATTTTAGGAGATATCACAGGTCACAGGCTGCTGTAGCTACCAGCAGGTCCCCAAGAAGGCAGGGTCATGCCCCTCATGGAGGTCCATGGTGGGAAGTAAGAGTCAGCAGCCAGAAATAGACACAAGAGGATCAACCCCATGGACTCCATCCTATGATACTGTTGGGACCTCTGCTTTAGAATTTCTGTGAAAGATGCTCTGCCTTCAGAAACCTTTTGTCTTGGACTGTAACTTACCTCTCAGACTTGTACCTACGAATAATATTGATTGTAGTTTTACCCAAGTCACTTCCACAAGGAGGCCCTTTGTAATATTTTAGTACCTGAAATTCTTTTGTGTTGGTTTCACCTTCATTTCTTGCTTCTTCAGGTCTTTGGTTAAGATTCTAGCTTCTCTGGAATGGAATGCCCTATAGGGAATATTTTGATTTAATTCAGAATTTCACTTATCTAAATAAAAGTAAATATTAATTAAGTACTAAAAAAGTGTTACATAATAGTAAATAACGAGAAGTAATTTAATGCCAATTAAGAAATGTTTTTGTAGTGCTGTGTTGCAACTCCAGCTACTTACAGGGGGCATGCAGTCCCCTTCATACTTTCACACCTGTGATAAGCTGTTGAATTTTTGTATATTTTTCTACATTTATTTCAATCCAATGTCTTTTGCTATAGCCCTGATACAGAATTTTTTTGAGAGCGAACATTTTATTTTCTTCTCTCTTTTTTCATAAATACCATGCAATTTCTCAACTGAGCAGTTAAAGGTCACATTTTCATCTTTTGTAATAAAAATACGAGGAAAAAAAATAACCAAACAAGAAATTCCTGCATAAAACCTTCAGTTCATTTGGAGTATTTAGAAAAATGTTCTTTCAAATTTGGGAGTTGAATTTCCAGTCTGTAATCCTAGAATTCAAGTAACACTATTTAAAATCCTTAACAATTTCTGTGTAAGATAGATCTGAGACTGAAGTGAGAACTGAGTATATTGCAAAAAAAATTTAAACTGCCTCTTTATAAGCTAGGAGGAAACAGATTGCTGCATCATGACTAATAGACAGCTTATAAGTTTGAAAAATATTTCTGCATGTGTGCAGAAATGACAATTTAGAGACTATTGATCCATAGTCCATATCCTAATTCAGGTAAGTTCATTGTAGCTGAAGTTTTTCACATGTAAAAACTGTGTTTAACCTCACTGTGCAAGAGAAACACAGTTCCTTTGATGCACTAAATGCTCAAACAGAGTTATAAAATAGAAGCGCTGACAGAATTATGGCTATATATATACACTAATAAATGAAACACAGGAGAGAAATTGAAGTTTTACTAAATCTTCAATAACAAATTCATTTTAATCTGTACAAAGCCCAGAATGCTTCATTTAGTGGATGTACTAATATTTACACAAGATCTTCAAAACAAAGGAATTCCTTCGAAGTTGCATAATACAAATTAAGCACAAAATTATATAGGATTATCTACAAAATTTCTTTGCACTGTTGTCATAGATCACTAATGCTATCAACTGCAGTGCTAGGGGTAGTGAGCCAAGCTGCAGGTGATCTGAGTCAGTTTTATAACTTTTCAGGATTTCATGCCTAAAAGAGCTATAATTTCAATCTAAGCATAAATCAGGTGCATTGTAGTGTAAAACCACAAAGAAACAAAAACCATCTGAAACATGCCCACACTGAAAGAAAAAAATGTGTAGCTGTTAAGGTGAAGTGAACTTTCTGAGCTGAACTCCAGGTGGTAGCATGGAATTGACCTCAGTGATCTTGCCTCCCAGTAAACTGAAATATTTCTTGATTAAATTACAGTTCGTGATAGCTGCTAGCAGTTATCCTGAGGTAAGAAGAAGAGCTTTTTTAACAGAAGGAAAGAGAAAGGTGAAAGTGCAGGAAACATCACTATGTCTGAAAAAATTAATATTGTTAAGGAAGGGCTTAAGAACATCTTGTACAACAGTTAGACACTGAAAATAACTGTAATTTGCATTGAGCTATTCATAGAATCATGGAATGATTTGGACTGGAAGACACCTTAAATGTCACCTAGTTCCAACACTTCCACCATGTCAATGCACTTTTCGCTAGATCAGGTTGCTCAGGGCTCAGTCCAATCTGTCCTTGAACACTTCCAGGGGTGTGGCATCCATAACTTCTCTGGGTACTATTATATAGTCTTGACACAAAAAGACGGTGTATAGCAGTATTTATGAGTTTCAGCACAAGGGGTGGAGTTCAGGCAGTGATCAAGAGAAAAAGAAAATATGTAGCACAATATGACATGTAAGCCTTAGGCCTTGATGTGGTTTATTAATGGAGAATTTGATCCTGTTTCATCAGTCAAATTATTATAAACTTCAGAATGAATGAGAAAAGATGGCTCACTGTATTGAAGGTGAAGTTCATTAACTTGACCTTTTCCCTCTCTTAGCTTTAGAAACTTCATTTTAAACAAAGTATTCATAATTTCACTTCACTCATATCTTAGAGGTTAATTAAATAGTTTGAAATTCAGTATATTGTTGTGCTTTTCCTTAAGTATGTCTGAAATGTCACCATTAACATAATGTATGGCTGTGAGCATCTGAATTTGAGCAGTGAATTTTTGTGCTCCAACTCCATCAGGCTAAACCATGTAAATATTTTGCTACTGATGAGCAAAAGCAATTAGCTCCAAAGATGCAAAGGGTAGACAAAGAGACAGTTTTTTCTCGACTCTGCAGATACAGACTAAACGGCATCAAATCAGCAGTGACAGTTACTATTAGCCTGCAGCTATAGCAACACCTTTCCCCCAGCAGGAACAGTTGTAGAGCAAGGAGTCTTAGCAGTAGCCACAGGGGTATACCTGGAGAGAATATTAAAAATATCTGTATGCAGCACTGTCATATCATGGAGAGTGCTGAAATGTAAAATGATTTCTCCAGCATAAAAAAAAAAAAAAAAATCTATTAAAATTAATTCCAAAGTACCTCTGGGATAAAAAAGTACCTCTTTGGTGTTGAAGAATTCTGCAAGATGTGCAAATACTTTCAGCTTTGATAAGGGAATTCATTAAAAGCCAGAAAAAGTGAGTAACTGGAAAATTGAAACTGCCATGAATTTCTACAATAGTCCAGGACAGTGTGAGAAGATACTTACATTATCCTTTTTGTAAACATGCTCCAATTTTAATTAGGAAACCTCATAGCAGTTACCAGATTTCAGGTGCAGTTATATAGACATCTAAATGCTTAACAGCTAATTAGCTGTTAAGACTGTCCAGTGCAATCTTCTAGCAACTTTAGGGTTGTGTACATTCTCAGTCCTCTTAAATCCACCTCAAGCCTTCTCTGTGCATTTAAGAGAAATCTTAATTTTAAAAAGCCCTGAATTATTTCATTGACATGTACATCAGGGCAAAGACTATCCATACTGTACTGTTTACTTCCAGAACCAGCAAGGTCCATGCAACTATTTAGGTTTGCAACTATTTAGATCATTTGGAGAGAAGAATACAAAGTAGGAAGTATATTATATTTGTCATGGTCTGTGCAATGCTTAGTCTCAGAGGTCTAATGTGCAACTGAAAAAGATTTATAATTTTATAATTTATTATTTTATTATTTAATATTATTTTCTTTTATAATTTAGATAATTATTTTCAGTTTCTTTCTTAACCCAAGTCATGCTATGCAACTTCAGATATCTCCACATAGTAAACACACCAACCATTTTGGGTTTAGAATAATCTCTTTCTCACAGCTCAGTTACAAAAATAGCTGCGGCATTTTATTTTCAAAGTATCTTCATGTTAAGAATTTGCTTTCATAGTTGGGTGCTACCATAAAAATACCATTACATTTGAAAATATGAGCTATTACAGCAATATTCTGGATCAAAAAGATCTTTTAGACAATCGAGTCTAACTCAGCGTTACCTAGCCCACCACTAAGCCATCTCCCCAAGCACCATATCTACACGTCTTTAAATATCTAAATGGTGACTCATTCACTTCTCCAAGGCAGCCTGTTCTAATGCCTAAGTGCCCTTGGGTTGAAGAAATTTTTCCTAATGTCCAAATTAAACTTCCCCTGGCACAACTTGAGGCCATTTCCTCTTGCTCTCTTGCTTATTACTTCAGAGAAGATACTACGATCTCCTTTCAGGTAGTTGTAGGCACCAAACACCCTCATGCTTTCACTACTTACCAGTGACACTACAGTGTTTACTGAGAGTAATCAGGTCCCCCCTTGAGCCTCCTTTCCTTGAGGCTAACCAGTTCCCTGACACTGCTCATGAGACTTGCAAATATACAGATATGCAGTGAATCATTGTTTTAATGAATAATAATGTCAAATAATAAATAATAACTTCAATATGGACTAAAACCCCATAAATATTTAAACTGTAAACACAAGTGGAAGTGTTATTCATTTATGTGAATTTACACTTATATGCAGTTTTTATAGGTTTTTAAGTTTTTACAGATATAAAAGGTTCCCATGTTTTTATACGGAGAATTAAAATACACCTCTGTAATTTAAATAAAATTACTGTAAACGAAGGTTGGATCATTTCATTAATGGTTGGTCCTTTCATTAATGAAACAAAGCTGAAAGTGACATGGGAGAATTTCAGGTAACTGACTTTTTAAAAAAATATTGCTAAGTATTTAAGTTTAGGTGTCAGGAGAAGAGACATTTTTCCAAAACACAGATTGTACTTGCTCTAAAAACAGATTCAATAACATTTTTAATGTTAGCCATACAGAATAGAGATATCCAAATTCATTAGTCGTATTTGCAATCCATGGCTATTATTCATAGATTTGTTAAGCCACAAACAACTTCATTTTAATTATTCTTTTTATCTAATCTGTTACGTTCTCAAGTCCTCAATCGCTTCTTATTTTGCAGTGTTTATGAAGTGCTTTGAAGTAATTTAAAGTTATTCCTTTGGATGAAAGGGACTGCATTATTAAAATCTCAAAAGTTACTGAGACATCAAACATCCCATTTAATCATGCTCACCTCCCTGTCTGGCTATGCATAAGGAGAAGAAACATAATTTGCTACATGTAATTATGTCAGCCTTTTCCAAATCACTGCCAAATCTGAGATTTCAGACCATAATTTAGAACTGTGGGCTCTATGAACTGTTCTGATTTGAAATCAACCCTGTATCCTCTTACAGTAGATAAGAGTTATTGTAATTTTAGGAAAACTGATTAAAGGTGTCTCACCAAAATCTCTGCAGTTCTATAATCCATATTAAAATTCACTGAACTCCATCAGAGCACTATGGAAGGAGAGCTTAATGACATGTGAACACCTTTAAAAAGGATTAATTTTTTTATCACCAGGTAGGAAACCTTTATTCATTTTAGTTCTCAGCTCCACAAATAAATTCTCCTGAATGAAGCTGTGATTATGAGAACTCTTTACTGAGGACATATTTTAAATACTGCTTTCCTTTTCCAAAGAGGACCATACTACCTTGCTACTTCACAAAAATATCTATTTGTAAACCTCACCTGAGAAATAAACTAAGAAAGTATTTGATGCAGGGAAAAGACAACTGCTAAGAAGATGAAATTAAAGTCTCATTTGGTTAATCATTTCCTGCATGTAAGCGTGGTAAATAGAAGTAGAGAACTGCAGCCTTAAAGCTTGACCTCTTCGGGTTTGCATGCACATTGTAACGGAGAGACATATGAAAACATGTTTCTGCTTCTTAGCACATAACTGCTATAGCACCAAGGATATTACTGTTCACAATGACCATGTTATTTAGACCAAGTCACTAAAGCCCTGCTTAATTATTAAACAAGTAAGGATTAAGGATTAAAAGTTGATCAGAGTTTCAAGTATTTAGATTTTCTCTAATGGAACAAATTGTTTTCAGTTGTAACTACATTTAAATAAAAGCACCACAGGACTATGCACGTTATCAAGAGCAAAAAGGCTATTTGATTGTAATTCTGAGAACAAATTACTGTGACATAATAATTCAAATCAGAGCAAGTCTTTTATTGGTCCCCTAGAAGACCCTGGGAGCAAAAAAGCCATATATTTCACATCTTAGGGAATTACAGCCTTTCTCATCCATTATGAACCAATGAGAACTATATTCCACTATCTCCTTTTATATAGATCAGCTATTAACACAAATTGATAGACTGTCATAGTTATTGACTTCATTTATGGATTGTAATAAAAGATAAACAGATGTGCAACATATTCCCCTTTTAAATACCTTTCTGATTCAGCAGATGAAATCTTATAATGTAGAACAGGTAAGTATTTTGGTGTGTCTGTGTGACATACAATAAACAAGGAAGACTAATATGTAGAATGATGTCTTCGGTGTATTAATTTTTCTAGGTTGTGTTGGGTTTACTGCTATCCTATCCTAGCATTTTCCAATATTGCAATCTAACATAGCTGTTCTTTTAATGCATCGTTTACCTGATGCAAGTTCCAGACTGGCTACAAGCTACCTTACAAATTTCAGGTATGAGAATTAAGAAGAAATCAGGACCACTTACAAAGGAATTAATAAAAATTAGTGGTCAGTGCAATTACAGACACATGATAAATGAAATCTGCTTTTCAGAGCTGTGATCATAAATACATTCTATTTTAATATGAAATTTGGCTACAAAATTGAGACTAGCTGCGTTTTTAAACTCAAGCAATACTGCAGGAACAAAAGAGGGATTATAAAATTGCTACACAAAGCTTGTCCTTCAAAATCCTAGGCAAGAACTAGGGAAAACTTTTGTGCTCTAGAATATGCAGTGTCCACTCTTAACAGATTCTGATTTGAAGCCATTTATGTTATAAATGTCAAAGTCATAGATTAGCCTACACAAATACTGTTAATGTAACATTTCAAATATCTTTGTTAAAACTTCCCTCTCTTTTTCCTCCTTAAGTCTTTCCTCTGTTCCTGAGTCATCCACTAAAAACAGAGCAGTTAACACTTTATATGTTTTGCCTGTTGGCTGTGTAGACTGATAAACTAGTACCTTGCTACCAAAAAACCTAGAGTGATTCAAAGAAACACAAGCACACATCAACTATTAGTTTCTCTCTTAATATTAGGGCATTTGAATGCTTCAGTAAGCTTTTTCTGAAGGTTCCTTTATGATTTAATGAGTAGAAAATAGAAAAATACAGTGGAAATTTGCTTGAAAATAAATTGAATGTAGCTGAAATAAATTACAGTTAAAGTTCCTCAAAAACAGAAATGAGTGTGATAATCAGAGATAAAAGTTATAAACCTGAACTGTCAACTCATTATCCTTCTGCTCCAAAGCAACCACAGAGGAGGCTAGTTGTCACTGTACTCATGTCTTGCCAATGATTTACTGACTGCATTAATTTAGGAATGAGAACAGAGAAGTCTTTCATAATAGGCTAAAAAAAATTTGTTTCAGTCTTGAAGTACTAGCAGGAAATAATATTAAACTACCACAAATGAACTTGCAGAAATCTTACTTGATAAATTATTCCAACCCTCCTTAGGATCATAGCAGAAACATGGAAATACGGGGAACAAGAAAACACTAGAAATTGGTATAGTTTTTCTAGGCAATTTTTCAAACATTAAAAACAGTGCATGACTGATTTTACAATACTGTTGTGATACCTGATTTTGAAGGCTTAAAACCTCACTTGAATTTCAGTTTTCAAATTGTGTAAATGTGAAACATAGACACATATAATTATACATAAGGTTATTAATGTGTTTGCAAAATTCAGGTAGGGGTGCTTGGGACTGCTAAAGAAGAATGGTGAAGATACTTCTTTTTTGGTAAGCATACTTCTTTACATAAAGGGTGGCAGAGCACTATCACTGGAACAGGCTACTTAGGGAGGTCATGAAGTTTCCCCCTCTGGAAACACTCAAAACCCACTTGGATGCGTTCCTACACAACCTGCTCTGGGTCCTGCCTTGGCAGGAAGTTGAACTGAATGATCTCCAGAGGTCTATCCCAACCCTAAGGATGCTGTGATTCTGTGATAGATGGCACCTGAGAGGAAGACATACCTTCCTGACCTTCCAGATAACAATTTTAGTAGAGTGAAGCAGCAGTTTTCACTATGGTTCGCTTATGTAAGGACCCTGAGAACATTCTTTAGGATGTCTGGCCAGTAGGGCTGGGGACCAGTGTGGCCTTAAGCAGCCCCATAGAACTGGTGGCTGTGGGGAGAGGCTCCTGCCAGTGCTGTGGGGAGGCATGGCCAGGGCTGACCCCTGCCCATGGGGGCTGTTTTCAGCCATAGCACAGGCACCTGGTCCTTGGTGAAGCCACAGGTCTGCACAGCCACTGCTCCTGGTCTAAGGCCAGACCTGCAGGGGCTGATGTCCTGGCTCCATGCATGGCAGCCTTGCTCTACTGTCCCCAGGGCTGTGTTGAGCCTGGCTCCTGCCAACTTTCCCCACCTGCAGGCTGGTGTTCTGGCACAGCTTTGGCCCAGCCTCAAGTGTCATGCATGGGACTGGCACTACCCTCAGCTGCACTCTGGTAATGTATATACCTCTCTGTCTAATTTATGACCATGAAGTGATAATTAAATGACATTTTTGACAACTGTACACTTTTCAACAAGTGATTACAGATAAAGAGCAATGAAATTTAAGAAATCTAGAAGAGCTACCTATGCCATTTTCTTCAATAAAACTTGAAATGCAATGCACTCCCCCTGATGTCTATACTTTCTCATTTTCCTGCTCCTTTGCCAATCACTGGAATTGCTTACAAAGAGTAACTATTTGTCATTAAAGATAATTTTATGATCACTTACATACATTCATATCCACACTCCTGCTTTGTGAAATCATCCTGGTTTGATCAGTGGGACAGATGCTGTTGTCTGAAGGTGAGTATTTGGCTTGTGTGACCTGTACTATGAGCTTAATTTGAAAGTTGAATTAGGTTGAAATGACCAGATGTCCTGGTTTAGCTGACACAGCTGGGAAAATCAGGGAGTGAGTCCTCCTGGAACATATTTCTGGGCACAGGAAGGAGAAGAAAATGATTTAGAACAGTCAGTATGGATTTACCAAGGGCAAATCATGCCTGACTAGCATGATTGCCTTCTATAATTAAATGATGGATTCGTGGATGACAGGAGAGCAGTGGATATCATTTGTATCAACTCTAACAAGGCTTTCAATGGCAGGTCCCACAGTGTATTTTCATAAAAGCCACAACATTCTGTTACGAGTGGATACACAACATTAAAAATTTGGCTGGATGGTCATCTTCAGAAGGCAGTGGCTAATAGGTCATAATCATCCCGGAGGCATTTAAAAGAATGAGTACTGTAGGGGCTATCCTGGGAATTGTCCTGGCTACCATCTTCACAAGTGACCTGGAGGAGGTGAATGGCGTGTGCTACGCTCAAGACGGCAGAATACACCAAAGTGTGTGTGTGGCTGGGGCAAGGGGAATGGCGACATGAGCTGGATGAGCTGTTGACATAGTCCAGAGCAAAGCTGTCATTCAGGGGGACCTAGACATTGGATACAGCCTGTATCCTGGAAGTTTTAAAGACTAGACTCTATCAAGCCTGAGAAATCTGGTCTGATTTCATGCTCCCACTCTGAGCAGGAGGCTTGTCGTGAAACCTCCTGAGATCCCTTCTATATGCATTATTTTGTGATGCTTTAATCCAGTGTAAGCATCATTCCCTATGTTCTGGCAAAAATCTTTTTGTCACACCTCCCTTGTTTTTACCTAGGACTGAAGTCTTTTCCCGCATACATACAAAAATCAGGGTCTTTGCAAGCTAGCCATTCATGGCACAGTGCAGAGAAACTCAGCTTCTGAACTCCATGTGACCTCTTTTTCAGGCTACACAATTTTGGGAAATTGCCTTTAGCACTGATAACTGCTTTGGATCAAGTAATCTAAAGCAGTGGAAATGTCTTCTTTATGCCACTTACCACAAAAGCAGACTCCCTGAGTCACCATAAACTAGGGCTGCTTCTGAGAGTGAATTCAGCATTTGGAAGGAAACACAAAAACTCCTGTCTATGTATGAAACATGGAAATGGAAATATATACAGATATAGAGGGAAACATTTTTACAGTAGTGAGAGATGAGAAGCTGTTTTTTGTAAGAATATAAAACAGTATATAATATCCTACTAGGTCAGACCAGTCATCCATACAGCTCGTTATTCTGACTCAAAGAGTTTCTAGAAGACATACTGTTTCGGATGAGCATGAGAGCCTACATAATTTCTGTGGCCTATTTTCCTATTCATGGCTTGTCCTTTTTGTATACATTTATGGATTTTTGTGCAGAAATTTCTTTCTGTCTGAACTTGCTTATATTCTCTGTCTCCATAATCACCTGCAGCAGAAGCGACCAGAACTTTGCTGTTGATGGTGCTGTATGAAATGTCCTGTTATTTTTTAAGACCTCTTCTAGTAACCTTAAGTGCCTCAGACTGTTGTAATGAGAGATTTGAAAAAGAGCAACTCAGAATTCAGGTTATCAGTTTTAATACATGCATGTTTTAATCTTAGTCTTTAATCTTTAATCTTTAAAATACTTAAGTTAATGACAATTTTTAACAGTAAGACAGGAATACTTTCAGGTGTGGAAAGCTGAATGAAGATACTTTGGTAAAGAGAAACACTGAAAAAAGAAATGTCTGTATCCTCTGAATACTAAAAGACTCTTAAATTCTTATCTTAATACTTCCCCATGATCACCCACAAGCTTATATATTGAAATACAAGATGGAAAAATTAGAAAAGATATTATTGTCGTAGCAGTAGAGTGCATGAGAGGCAATTTTCTAGCAACTTCAGAAATAAGATCTATTTTATCCCTTTTCTTTTTTGCAAAAAGTTTCTCTGAAAATCCTCAAAAGTAACTTTGCATTATTTTAACAAATCAGATCATACTACAAAAAGGTTAATGTTTTTATGGCCATCAAGAAGACGCAGCAGGAATTCTTCTTCAAAGTTAGAGCGCTTTAAAAGTATAAAAAAAATGCAAATTAGTATTTTGTCTCTATTAGAACTGAAGTTTTGGGATTTTCAACAAAACACAAAACTCTACTGAAATAAAGCAAATTTACCTACAAAAATACTAAAAAATACTAAAAAAAGTGACAGTGAAAGAAAAGGATGTAGCTGTGTTGCATTTCACCAGCACCAAAAAAAATGCCCTGCTTATAGAGTCGATGATATTTTAGGCTTTTAAAGTTATAACAGACAACGAC
>JANRGV010000084.1:49691285-49719531 GCA_024734035.1 Alethe castanea
AAAGAAAGAAGGAACAAGAGAAAAGAGCTCGATAACTGGATAACACACAATTTGTAAAAACTTTCTTCAATCAGAATCGTAAACTTAGGTTATTTGAAAGTATGAAAGCACATGAGACTTAAAAGGAAAAGTAGGACAATTTTCTTGACAGAAAAGTAATGCTACCTTTAGTGTCAATGATGTTAATTGACTGTACTTGAACTTTCCGAAGGCTTTTGGGGATCAGTTTCTTTAAGCTAAAGGAATACTGTTGTGGGTAGACTATAAAGCATAAATGATGTAGAGAAACAATAAAATGCAGCTGGAAAAGTGAATGATTTAAAAGTGACTTCTCACTCAATTTGTGTACAGCTACTGTTTGACAGTAGATTTTTGAGAGCACTGGTCTCCACCAGATAACAAAATGTAGGCACATCCCTTTGCACATTCTGAACAGGGATGCAGAATCTGATACATTGCCTTGTCTTGATTAGTTTTTTATGAAGTCTGTGTATTTGAAAGGATATTTGTCCTGCACAAAGACTAAACTAAACCAAATCTCCCTGCTGCTTTATAATGTTTAGATAGAACCCCAAAACTTCCTGTTCATTGTTTCTGTGCCTGCACTTCAGATTTGGTAATAAAATACATTTTTGTTTCAAATGCCCTTGGCGAAACTTTCTGTCTGCCAGCCAAATGGCTCTTCAGATTCTGTGCCTCTCCAAATTTGCTGTAAAGCAACAGTTTCACAACTGTTTTATATCTACATTTTGATGACTGATGAATATATTAAATTTCTTTAACTTTTCTCATGTTTCTATATTCAGTCTAAAATTAGGTATTTTTGAAGAGCCTTTGCTGTTCTCATTCTCCTGTTCAATGGCATTAATGATATGCTTATCTTGTCATTCTCAAATCATTATACAACAGAATTAAATAAATAGAATATCTAAAATGCAGGCTGCACTAACCTGAAGATTTTCTCTTATTTCCTCCAAGTATTCACAAAATATGTTTACTTTTTCTGTCTTGTAGAATCTTCCCCAGTACTTTAAGTTTGGGTAGGGAACTGGTGGCTCACGGATGTCCTCAACTTGTAGTAGGCTCTCAGGCTACTTCTGTGATGTCTTTGGCAGCAGAGCTGGTGAACACCTGACAAAGGTTTCAGACTCACACCTTTCTGCCATTGTACTTTTTCCTCTCTGCCCTTTCCTGACTTTCCATAACCTCCCACCACTCTTGCTGTCTCTGTCCCTTACAAGCAAAGCCCTTTCCCATAGACTCAAAGTAGCCTCTTTCCAATCTAACATGTGGAAATTCTTCTCAGTCGTAATTTCCAATGACATCATCCAGGGTCTGAGATCTGAGTATTCAGTAACTGTCTTAAAAGAGGTTTCCTAGAGCCGTCACAGTTTAGAATCAATGGAGAAAGAAAAATGTTGTGGCTCTCTTTGCTACTATCTGCTTCATGAATACTTTCCTAGACTTCTGAGTAATCTGTCAGGACCAAAATATCCACGTTACCATGTGGATGCCTAGAGTATATCTGTTGTTTTTTAATACTGAAGCAAGAAGGGAATGCAGAAAAGAAAGGGGAAAATAAAATTAAAGGAAAATAAAAAGAAAAAAAAAAGAAAAAAGAAAAAAAAAGATGCCAAAAGCATGTTCTGTAGTCTTTAATATTTTAGTACCTTTCATTTCTTCTGAAAGGATAATGTCAATGTAAAGCCAGCTCCTGTAACAAATGGAATTGGGGAATAAATGAGAGAAGCTTTATCAGCTAGATGTCCTGACCTATGAAGTGTATGTGGAGGTAGTCCTAGACTTGTTTTAAGGTATCTAAGTCTACCTGGGACTCCCTAAAGTATCCTAAACATTTGTACGCATTATTTTGAAAGTATTTGTCAGAAATCTGTAAGATTCAGAAAGACATTTATTATTCTTCCAGTCATAGTGTAACCACTTTTTGAAACCATTTTTAATTAATCTTGATTATTGAGGATTTGAATTTTCCTGTCTGAAGAAAGGATACAATTGCACTTAAATGAAAGAGTAGAAGGCTGAATCAAGTTCAGAAAATGTTCATTATGTGACATTTGAAGTATATTTGTCATTGAATGAGAACTTGTTCAAGAAAATGAAAGTTATATGTGGTACTAGAAAGGAAAAAAATCAAGGCTTGGGGTCATAGCTCCTATCCTAGTAAAATACCTCTGTAGTAAAAACGTTGGCAGGAGACCCAGGTTTACATTTCATTTCAAACTGTTAGAAAATTACTTTGAATTAAAGTAAAAAACCTGAATGAGATGAAAAGTTAAATAAGAAGATCATGTTATCTTGAATTCTCAATGGAAGCTACTGTCCTACATAATTTATAGCAAGTTTTTCTTTGATCTTTTATGTTTACAGAGTATTACTAGTGAATACAAATTTTAAAGTTAAAATATTCCCATTAATTCTACAATTTTTATTTAAAGTAATTATTTGGATTTAGTTTACTATAAGTGAGTGAATGCTGTAGTGACAAACCAGTCATTAAAAATAAATCTATGCTTCTACATGTACTTACAAAATCTGCCTACAGGGTTTCCATCTCAGTATCTAGATCATGTTCTGTTGTTCTGACAAACTTGCAGCCAGCTGAAAATTAGTCACTGTTTTAAGCTAACAAATTACCTGATAGTTGCTCTTTCTGCTATTTAGGTTTCCATTTATCTGGCATTCTTGGGAACCTTGATCTAATGGGCTTACACATTTGTTGACTTTTTTCTAAATTCTCCCAGAGAAGTATGCCAGAAGGATAATGAAGCTAGCATTTGAAAATATTTAGTTGTATTTCATAACTGAAAGAAAAAAAAAATCTTAAAATAACTAAATACTTAGACCAAGACTTGGAGTATTGGCAAGAAAATTAATAAAGTCATTTCACTCCATCACTGAGAAGCACAGGCCATTAAATTCTACAAAGTATGTTTTCTTACAGGCACATCTGGAAATTTCCCATTTCTCATAGGTAGTTACCAGTCAGAGAAAAATCACTGTACCAGATTAATTAATTTACATCAGAATGATAACATAAAATTAAAAGAAAACTTTGCATGTATAAAAGACTGTAATCTTCAAAAAATCAGGTGAGGATTGTCTGTGCCTTTATTTCAAAGAAAAAGACAACCAATATTAATGACCCTGTCTGTTTTCTAGTTAGTGCAGACTTTTGGTGATTCCTTTAACTTAGATGTCTGGCATGGATTTTGTCAAGCAGGAAGTGTCTAATTTTAAAGGTGCCATTAAAGGAACTGGAACTGAAGGAAAACTAAGTCTTAAGATCCTTTCCCTTATATTCCTGGGTACAGCAGAGTGCTCCAAGTCTAGCTGTGCTTAGAGGATTATGTATGTATTGACATCTCCATCAGTTACAGATTCAATCTAGCTCATTACACTGGAGGCCATAAACAGTTTGGCTTCCTTTGTAACTGAAGCACATTGTTCTTTGGAAATTTATGAAGCCAAAAAATTCTTATAAAGCATCAATATTTAATTTGGAAATTAGAATTTCTGCCCTAATCTCTCAAACTTTTATGCATGAGAACACAGTCCTCCTGAATGGATTTTAGAGACTAAACCATGGGAGATCAGAGTTTGTAGTTGCATGATTATTTGCACACCCTTGTGGAAGATGGAAAGTGCAACAAAATAGGAAATTAGGAGAACTTTTCAGACTCTGCCTGAAAAGTTGCTTTAATTTCTATTTAAAATTTCAACATGGCATGCTATTTTTTGAATAGCATTGGATTTCCCTTTCTAGCAAAAAAACTGCTAGTAAAACTTGAGAGAAGAATATTGATATTGTCTGTTAAATATTTTCTCTGTCTCAATAACCATTCAGTGTCTCTTGTTCTATGCTGGATACATATTTTAAAATATTAACTTTAAGATAACTTGCCTTAGTTTTTTAATCAATAGCCTTTTTTTGTAAATTGCATTTTTTAAAAGAAATTAATAAAATAAAATATTCATAGGGGAAAAATAACTGATTGTGTATCACTGTCCCAGTGCAAATTGCAAATTAGATGTATTGCACATGATTATCTACAAGGTTCTCTCCACCCAGATGTCAAAATCATGCCACAATTCAACAACCCAGGTGGCTTTACCTCTGTGCTGCCAGTTTCTCTGCTTCCACTGCTATAGCCACACCCACAGGGCATTTGCAGCCATGAGTCACTATAGAAGTATTGGCCATTTTTCTCATTCAGCTATTGTAGAATCTAAAGCCAGATGAATAGCTTTCTCCTCTGCAAACTGACTCAATTCACTTCCACTTGCAGCAGTTTCTGTGAAATTATGGGAGACCATATAACAGCATTACACCTTCAGTTATTTTCCTATATTACTACAGAATCCATCAGTGAAAAAGGCATATTATTTTTCTTTTGCTAGTAGATCTTTGTACAGTGTGTTCTCCTCTGGCAATATTTTGAAACCTTAACTTTCTCTCTATTCAATCCATGATCAGTTCCAAAATTCCTGTGTGACTTGGGTTTCCTATTTAAGTCCATTGTGAGTTCAGTGTGACCCATTTACTCCCATGTAGCATGAGTTGCATGATGTATAGAGGAGATCCTCCCTCTGAACATCCAGGTGAGCACCAGCAAATGGGATGCCAGGAGAAGCTGTGCTTGCAAAGCAGCTCGAACCCCTTCAAATCTGACAGTATCTCTTTTTCAGCTGGAATATAGTGGGCTTCAGATGCTCTGTACACCAGACATCAAAAACCTGGGGGTTGACCTCTAGTCTTTTCTGATGCTAAGAGCCTCCAGGCAAGGCCATTCTTCCCAGCTGCAGTGTAGAGCATAGGTTTTAATCTCTTGCTCTGTCCAGAATGGCCCGAGAGCTTCTGAATGGACTACATCCTATTTTATTTGTCATGAATCAGGACTCTATTTGAAATCATTCTTCTGGGTGACTTGGTGGAGAAGGCTGACAATCAGTCTGGAATTTGGAATGTGCATTCTATAAAACACCACAATGTGTAAGAAAGATTAAAAAAATTACACAATGTGTAATTTTTTGCTAATTGGTATGGACATTGGTGTTATTTTGTTGATCACAACCATTGGGATCTCACAATTTCTATCTTGCTATTTTATTCCTAAAAAGTGAATCTCTTGTTGAGGTCCCTTGACCTTACTTTATTTTGTGCAAAACCGGCTTTCAGAAGGATTTGGTCTAGTCTCAAAGTCAGAAGTCTCAAAAACTTCTGCTGTATTGTCACACACAATGATATATATATCATCAATATAGAGCTTCACACTGTTCCAGTGCAGTCTGGGTGAGTCCATGGTTGATGGTAGGGCTGTGTTCCACTCCTGGACAATCAATTCCAGGTCTTCTGGATTTCCCTCCAAATGGAAGCAAACTGTCTTTGTGCTTCCCAAGGAACAGAGAAAAGTGCTTTAGTGATATTTCTCATGGCTTACTGCCCAGCTTCGTTTAACTGCAGCTGGCATTCAGCAGACATGGAAATAGAAACATGGTAGTTTGAAAATCCCACTGATATTTAAAATCCTCAAGAACTGTTTTAATTTTCAAGGAGAAGATGGATAAGGTATCTCCCTCATAGATCAGCTCTCTGAGGAGAAAAGGTAAAAGGTGTAATTATTAATAGTTCCCAATAGATGGCTCCTGAAGTACAGAGTTGATGGCAATACTGAGTACAAATACTAGATTAGCGTCAGGACCAACAGTTTCATCATATCATAAGTCAGTGTTACAAAATACAATAACATGATAACCTAAACCTAGCCCCCAGAGATGACAAACAATGCAACAGGGAACACATGCTACAAATGTGTTACATGACACAACTAAGAACAAGTGCAAGGGCTCTGAGAGCAAATAAATCAACATTGTTACCAGTGACTATTAAACTTATACAATGAATGCATATAACAAATTTGTTTAAATATAATAGTCAACTCTGTTGTTATCTCAAACCTTCAAACCACATGCTGGATTCCAAAAAGGACACAGTTCAATGTGACAGGCAGTTAACACCACACAGAGACTTGCTCACTACTTTCTTGCTCATATAGATAGAGGATATATACTGATAGGAGATATATATAGAGAGAGAGATAGTTGTGAGAAAAAAAAATAATGGTTTGACATACAGACAACTTAACAGGACAGAAAAGGAAGGGAAAATAATAATAATAATAATAATAATAACAATAATAATATAATTCAAGTACGCACACATAAAAAAAATGCACAATTGAATTTCTCCCCACCCACCAACAGATGCTCAGCCAGTTCTGGAGCAGCAGCTCCCAGCCAGTTTTCCTCCTAGTTTAAATACTGATCGTGCCACCATATGGTAAAGAACATCCCTTTGGCCAGTTTGGTGCAGCTGTCCCAACTGTGTCTGCTCCCTGCTTCTTGTGCCTTCCAGCTAACTTACTGGTAGGATGCTGTGAGACACTGAGAAGTCTTTGACTTAGTGTAAACAGCACTGAACAAAACCTGAAACATTAGTGTGTTATCAACATTATTCTCATCCTAAATCCGAATATATCACTGTCGCAGCTAGTAGGAAGAAAACCAACTTTATCTCAGCTGAAATCCAGACAGAGTACAACAGAGCTAAACTCAGCAAACAGTGACAAAATAGGACTGTTTACCTCTAGTGGGTTTGGATCACACCCACATGGTGATGTGTAACTTCTTCATATTTCCTGAAAATATGTCAGATGAAGTCCAATTCAGCCCAGTCAGATTCCCAGTTCTGCAGTCCTACCACAAGCTGGAGTCCATGCAGAGATTCCCTGGAGACTGCTCCGAGTTGACACAGTAGAGTCCCAAAGGTGTTTATTAAATGACAAGGTTTGTGCTTCAGGCTAAAGACCCTGGGAATATGTTTAACATTGTATCAAAATTTGAGTTAATTATGTCAGCATTCATTAAACTTGCTTAAAAATATTCTAGCATAATTTGAATATTTTCTAACCTAGGTGGCTACACAAACTGTATTTTTTATCCAGTTGAATATACTTTAATTCAAGCAATTTTTTTACTCTTTGCTAAAAGTGGTGTATTTTCCAACTCACAGCTGTAACATGCTGCACAGTATCAAATGTCTCTTCTGTTTGTGGAGTCATAAATGTAATGGGTGTTTACTTACACTGTGACAATAATGCCAAAATGAAGTATTCTTGTGGTTTTGCTCCAGAAACTCCAGAAGGGGAAAGAAACAATAATAACAGAACAGGAACAGGGCTGCCTATTTTAAATGCCTGGCAATTGTCTAGTGATAGTCCCCACAATATGTGAGAAAGATTTAGCATTATGCTGGTGCCAGAAACTTTGGTCCTGTTTCCGCTTCTGGTAAAGTGTTCAGGGAGAAGAAATTACTCAATTAAGTAGTTATTTCAGATTTGCATAAGATACAAAGCACTCAGGATAAAAAATTAGGAAATTGCAACACTCATTTTATATATATATATAAATGGCATGTAAATTTACGGAATTAGCAGACATCTCCCACTCTGTCACTGCAGCAGCTGTATGTATGAGTCAACTCCACATAATATTAGAAGTCCTTTATATCAGTGTTTCTTTAAGGATCTCTGAGACTGTAAGCTAAAAAAGGCCATAGATTGATTGAATCTTAATCCATCAGCATAAATATCTTAGCAGGAATCAAAAAAATAAAATCGTAAGTAAGACATGTAAGAACTGAAGGAACAAAATTTACTGAGGTCAAAGGAGCTAACACTTGCAAGGTCCAGATTGTGTAAGTGATCATTTTCACAGAGTGAATCAGATTTTGAGGCAATCTGATCTCTCACAGTTAGGGATCCTGAGACATTTGCAAGACTCCATCTCTGCTAAACTTTACTTACAGGAGGGTTGAGCACTTCAGGCTTTGCCTGAAGAACACTTCAGAGAAACTACTTTGCAGTCCAGGACAGCAGAGTGTCAGAGTAAGGAGAAATTCATTGACACCACAGCATCAAGAAGAGTAGCTTAAAGAAAGCGCAAATTCAACCCCTCTGAGAACAATAGATTTAAAAAGGACTTTTGTTGCCTTTCTTCACCAAAAGAAGAATCAGCCAATCAATGAACCAGAAACTGTGTATCTGATTGAAATTCTGTGTTCAATCTCTCAATAATTCCTTCAAACAATGAAAAGCAGCTTAGAGCTGGCAAGTGGAAAAACAATCCTTTGATGTCCATGTTTCTCTTGGATAGATAAGCTTGACTTTTCTAAGGGAAAGGAGAGAGAAGGTAAATTTAGGTTTAAAAGTAAGTGGAGACTGTGGCACACTGCTAGCTTTTCTAACATGTGATTTAAATAAAATCAGTATTTTAACATAGTTATGATATTGCTCTGTTTGTCAGTAACTATCTTCCTAGATAGTTTGAGATCCAGATATTTATTTGATTAAAATTATGCCCTCAACTTCAATCAATCTGCTCTGCAATACCATAAATAGTATATTTATTGTTAATTTATTACTATAATTATATTTTTTGAAAGCATATTTTTCTGTCACAAGGTAAGCCTTGCAGGTAGCCTAATTTCACTTGAACTATCAAAGTGTGTAGCTATCAACAGCCAGTCCAGAATTCAGAATAATGATGATAATTCATTTACAAAGTTTATGCGTATGCAGAAGTAGAAACCTACAGGAAATAATTTGAAACTTTTTCCATCACTTTCAATTCATTTTAAAAGCAGCTTTTTATTTTTGCTGTTATCGAGATGCTTATCTTAGAATTATTTATTGGCTTTGAAAACATGTATGTTAATTTTGAACATTTTAATTTTCAATTACTGGGTTTGAACTTTTTTTTAAGACAACTAATTACTGCAATATTAAAATGAACTTTCATTTCTGAGTGAAATAAAATAATTTGGGCTGACTCAGCCTCTTTTTCCTGTTTCTTTCTCCATTATACCAAGAACCAAAGCAACATCTCAAAATTATTTTTCAAATAATTCATCTACCCCACAAAATAATATCTCATTTTACTTTCATTTCAGTAAGGATCCATATTATAGGTTGTTTTTTTCCTTGAAATAGTTCCAGCTAATAATTATACAGTGACATAATCCCCTGTGTCTAACCTCATTAAAAGGAAGGAAAAAATTGTGGCGGATATTTTTAAAACAATGTTCTCTAAATAACAAATTTTAAACCTTGTAATAGAAGATGTAGCAAACTGGGTTAGTTTCTTAATGTCTTTTCAATAATTTATTGATAGGATGTTACTAAGCTAGTTAAAAATTGAAATTACTTTGGAAGTTACAACTTCAGCACACCTTTTTACAGGAAATGGTAAGCAGCAGCACTCTTACTCCTGATAATCTTTAACTTCTTATTGGCTTTTTTAGTCATGTATGCTATGTAATGTGTGCTGCCTGGAGGCTCTTCTAGGTATGCACATGTTCTACTCTCCCTTCACTCCTACTAATCAGATACCCAAAATTTTATAAAATTTGTGGAAAGTCTAGCTGTATGCAATTATTGGATTAGTCCTGATGTGAGTTTTTGCGTTCTTTTTTGTAATGTGGGTCTTTCTCTGTCCCATTTGCCATTCAATAGTAATTAACTTTGATCTTGCATTTGACTTAGTGATACAATAACACTATATGAATCATATAATATTGTAATATCAAACTTTAATGACTTCGTTATTTGAAATTTCATTTCTTCAAATTAAGGAAGTGCTGGGGCTTTTTTTGTCCAGGGGTACGATTTCTCCTTGAAAAACAAACTCGTCATAATGAACCTAAGAGAGTATTTTGCATATCCAAATTTATGGTTCAGCACTCATTTTTAGGACTGACAGCTTCAAAATATGTTTCAGTTCTGAATTCTTTGTAACAAAAATTAAAGCAAAAACCTAATTTTTAATTGCAGCAATTAACAGTTAAAATGTGAATGAAGTTCAGACTCTCTTAACATTAGCATTTCTAATTATCTAATGTCCCATTTTTACTGAGGGTTATGTAGCAATTTAATTGCTTCATAATAACTTGTGATCTATATTTGCAGAATGATTTTTCTTTACTTCTTTGCTTTGCTTACATAATTTTGCATAATGAAGGTTAGGGTTCATGTTCTTTTGTAGTTTGTGGAATTTTTTTCCTTATTATATGAAGATCTTAAGTAGGTAATTTCAGCTGATTCATGCATTATTCTTTTTAGTCTTGTTTTATGATTTTGTCTTAGGTCTGGCTGAGATGGAGTTAACTGTCCCCCAAAGAAGCCCTCACAGGACTATGCTCTGCATTGGTAGCTGAAAGCTTTGGTATCATTCCAGTGGTTTGGCTACTGCTGAGCAGCTCTAGCACAGCACCAGTGCTGTCTCCCCATCATGCCACCCCCAACCAGTAGACTGGGCTTGGCCAAAGTTCTGTGAGGGCACAAACAAAGTTTTTGGGCCTGGCCCAATATCACCAGAGGAATCAGATCAGATATAAAAGTTAAGAAAAGAAGAAGGAAATGAATGGGCATTTGTTATTTACAACATTTGCCTTCCAGAGGAATCACTATAGTGCTAAAGCTCTTCTTCCCAGAAGTGGCTGGAAATATCTTGCTTATGGAAAGCAGAGAATAAATCTTTGTTTCATACGCCTGTCTGAACTCGACCTTCACTGTTACTTTAGTAAAATATCTTTATCTTGACCTATGAGGGCATTTTTTCATCTTCTGTTCTCCACCCTACTCCTGCTGAAGAGGGGAGCAATAGAGCAGCTTGGTGAGCAACTGGCACTCAGCCAAGGTCATCTCACCACAGATCTACATATGGGTTTATAAGACTTTCACCAGGTCAATTAATAGCAATTTGAGTGGAAAAAAATCAAAACATGGATAAAATAATGTAGAAATTATACACAATTTCAATTGGTTTGTTTTCATAAGCAACTATATTTTCACTTTTTAAAATGTGAATCTTTGAATTCTCAATGCCTGTAAAAGCAAGAGTTAAGTAGAACATGTGTTCATTTAAAACTGCAGTTTTACACTGAAGGTTAAAATCTTAGGAAAATGTAATAAAGCAAATATATTTTAAAATGTTACTTTTGAATTTATCTTAGTTATTCTCTCAGATACTTTTGTGATAAGGAGTAAAACATTCCGATCAGTTTTCTTTTGTATATATAATTGTCTATGGAGCATTAAAAAAAAACTTCTACAGAAAAAGAATTATAATAGCCAATCAAAAATGTGAGAAATTCTAAAAGAAAAATTAAGGTTTCTGTGTCCAAATGGCAAATGAAACATTATATAGAATATGATGCTATTCTAACTCAGGGATGTTTACACATATTTAGATTAATAGCTTCTGAAAAAGACCCTTTTTATTCCATAAAATTTGAAATGCATAAAAAATTCAAAGCTGTAAGTATAAAAATTTTTACACCCAATCTAATCTCAGAAAGATTTGACTATGTAGATTACATTTATTCTGATCACAGCCAAATCCAGCATTGTCCAATATTTGATCATTTCCATGACAACGTCATAATATCTCAATTCCAACCTCTCAGGTGTATTTCTTAACTGTACCTTGATATTTGGACAGTGGAAAAGTATAGAAAAGATAGAAACATTTGCAAAACATTCTTGCTTGTTTCTAAAGTTTTGTTGGCATACTCCCATGCAGAGAACAAAACAAAGACAAAAAAACTGTGGCACAAAGGCAAAAAAATCCTTGAAAGATTTCCCCAGTGTTATACAGCAAGGGAAGAGCATATGGCTAATTCTTTTTGTGGTCACTTTAAGCTCTCTACTGATTCTGTAGATGTGTTTCTTTTGTTTTATTTTCCTTAATTACTTTTTGTTTGTTTGTGTGGGTTTTTTTTTAATTAATTTTTAAGTTATGATGTGGAGTATGGAACCTCATATGTAAACAGAAATGCTGAGTACAGTTCTCTGCTGGGAAGATAATATTGGTCACATACTATGTGTGCCAAAATTATGAATTCTAATGAAATTTGTATGTGTTCTACTGGGAGCTAAACATTGATTGCACTCGAACTGCTTATTTGTTTGTCTTGGATTATTGAAACATATATTCCAAAATTTTTTGTATAAATTAGGTAGGAAATTTGTCTTAACTATAACAAGTACTGAGGACAGTTCTGCTAGAGAAATTTGTAGGCTTCATAATATAACTGGATATTAAATTAATCTGTTATGTAATGCATAAAAGAAGCCATATATAGACATGATTGGAAACAGAGGGACATCACAGGTCTCATGTAAGCCTTTGTGGTTTGGTTTGTTTGTTCTTCAGAGGGATGGGCAGAAGACTACTGAAATGCAAAAGGTATGGTCATGGTCACATCAGAACGACCATGTTCTTTCATTAAAAAGTCCTACCTCAAAACAGGGCTTATTGGCTTGAGCAAATACACATGCTTTGGAACTTTCCAGTTATGAGTTTCTTGAGTTTTAGCCATCCAGCACATCCTGTGTTTCTGTAAATGGATATACAGGCCTATCTACAGTTACTTCTACTAAATATCTGAAATATTGTGTCCACTTCTGGGCTTCCTGGTACAAGAGAGACTCAGAATTATTGCTGAGAGTTCAGCAAAGGCCCACTAAGATGATGAGGAGATTGGAGCGTCTTCCATATGAGGACATGCTGGAAGAGCTGGGACTGTTCTGCTAGGAAAAGAAAAAGCTCAGGGAGATCCATGTATGTGAATACCTGAAGGGACAGTGCAAAGAAGAGAGATCCAGGATCTTTTCAGTCATACCCAGTGACAGGACCAGAGGCAAAGGGCACGAGCTCATACACAGGAGATGCTCTATGAACATCAGGAATCACTGTGAAGGTGACTGTGCATTGTCACAGGTTGCCCAGGGAATTTTTGGATTTTGCAACCTTGAATATATTCAAAAGTCATCTGTAGATGATCCTGTGCAGCCAGATGTAGATGACGCTACTTGGGCAGGGTAATGGATCCAATGACCTCTAACTTGTGCATGCCTTTCCTTAGGTTAGCCTTCTCAGCAGTGATTCAGTCCAACATCCAGCTCTGCCCCTCCAGTCTTAGTTGCAGTGATACCTTAAACAGCATAGGGAATAGAGCTCTCCAGCATTAATTCTCCTATCAATAATAATGTGATGTTAACAAGATTTGGATATAACAGCATTTGATGAAATACAAATCTAACTAATCTAACTCTAATAAATAAAGCATAAAATGTGTGAGGTAGATATTGTTGAAATATAAAAATCAATACAGTTATTTACTTCTCATCTGCTGCAGGAAGTTTATTCTTAGACACTACTTAACTGCCATTTAAAGGTTTTTTTCCATCCTCCTTTGAAGCATCTACTGGGAGACATCTATAGAGCCTGTTATATTAGCCATCTGGATAGTCCTCTGCAATTACAGACAATTTCATACAAATATTGCAGGAATTATTGTTTTGTGAGGTCCTCCTCAATTAGATGTTTGCCAACGAGAGAGATAGCTTGGATAAATACTTACGATTTTCTGTTTCATCTGTTTTTTCCTCATGGCTAAACTTCATTCATGTTTGGTAATATCCCATTATATTGCTTGCAAAGGAGCAGAGTAAGTTACGTGTTACTTACAATCCTAGTTATGTATCCAGATTCTGCCAAAATTGTCACCTAAAACAGACTTGCCTCTCTAAAAGGAATTTGAAGGTGATGCCCATGGTTTAGCAGTTTTATAGTTGTATGGTTCAGCCATATTAGATGAGCATCTTAGGGTTATACTGTTGGTGTGCTTCGTTTAGTTAGATTTTTTTCTTTTGTGTTGTTATTCATTCACATTTCTTCTGCAATATAGGACTACTTGATTTGAAGTCCATCTAAGAGGAAAAATATTTTTCTATAATCCCCTGTGCTTACAGAAAGTGTTTATAGTGAAATAGTATTGTGTAGTTAAATTCATATGAGACTTTGCATAGCACATTTCAGAATGTTAAAAATGACATACAGCAACTCCTGTCATTTCCTCAAGTGTACCATTACCATAAATCTGACAAAGATATTTTACTTTGCTGGTGTGTGATATTTTATTTGATTAAGTATGTTGATAATTCCTACATGCCTTTGATAGAACAGCTGATATTTTGCAAAAACACTTCTGAGTCAATATAAATATAGATTGTCTGTGGTGATGCAACAAGTTGAGTCTCACAAAAGACAAAAAACTTCTCTTTTTAATTTTCTTTCTCTATTTCTTTTTTACCCCTTCAATATTATGAAGATTTCTAACAAATGAGGTGCAGACTAAAATTTTAACGTCACTTGTGTATAAACCTCTAACATGCATGGATATAAAGTTATGACAATATATTTGTCTAAGATACACTGTTACAGCCTCAACCAACTGAGTGTTTGCTGGTTCTGGATTGAATGAGTTCTATCTTCCCACAGCCACCCTCCTTCCCCCAATAATGCTGATTCACTTTGTGGAAAGTGGAAGTAAATAATCTGTATAAATACTTAAACCCAGAAAAATTATATTATTGCAATATATATTTTGACAACAAGGATCACTATTGCTAACAAAGAGCAAAATGCGGACAAGAAGTTGTGACAATTCATGTGTATTCAGTCTCTGTAAGTCATGACTTTTCCTGTATCTGGTTTGGATTATAAAAATGAAAAGTGTTTTCTTTTTATTTTCCTCTATTGAAAAATGCTTTTTCCGTAAAGCATTTTAAAATTTAAAGGTAAAACTGTGGTATGCAAAATCAGCTATTTTAATTGAAAAGTTAGTGTGAATTTTTGAGAATGCTGTAAAAATTAAAACTGTCATCCTCAGTTTATGGAGTAAAAATGGATATTTAAAGGATTGAACTGCAGTATAGAAACTCATCTGGGCAGAGCTGGGGACAGAAGAGAAGAAAAGCATCTCTTCAAGCATAATGCCATACACTGTGTGCTAACAGTACTAAAGTACTTCAGGAGTTCATGGAAAGCCTTGTTTCATTGTGCTTAGGTGCCTTGTTTCACTGACCATTTTCTTCCAGAATGACAATTCTTAGGAAAGGATACGAAATGCAAAAAAAATAAAGACAGTCCTTAACATTTTAGGGATGCTCTTGTATTTGTCACTTCCACATATCATCTTGTTGAAATCTGTGACTTTAGGTTGGTTTAGGAAATAATATTAATGCTCCTGTATGCATTTGACCTACTGCTTTTTGAGTGATTGAAATAAATCGTATTCTGAGGGTCATGGAGAGATGTGGTAAATATTAGCCTTGCAGGAGCTAGAAGCATTGTGTGTGGGAGATACTGTCCTTTCAAGCTGTAAATCCATAGTGCAGATGGTGAGATACAAGTAAAGATAAAAACATTATTTTAACTGTATTGTTCCTTCTTTTTGAAAAGAAGAATGAAGAATGGCATATGAAGAAGTAAAAGATAAAAGAAGTTAATTCCTCCCCCTGGAACTAATACCTTGCTATTTAAGCTGTGTTTAAGAGAATGAGATTAACACTCTGTGACACATTGTAGAAGCAACATTGTTAAAACAGCAGTTTTTTATTAGGAAAACAGATTCCAAGACAATGACCTGTGCGCCTATTAGTCAGATCTGAAAAACAACAATGGGACTGATAGATTCAAGAATAATTTAATTTTATTTTTCAGTAGGATGACACTGAAGTCTTCAGATTGACTAGAAAAATATTTACTTATTAAATTAAAGAAGTAGAATAAACAAAGTATCAATAGCACGGTGTTAGAAAAATTTTCAAAGTAAGGGATTGAAACAGGATACCTTATATTCCATATGGATAATCTCATCATGCATTTGAAGCTTATGTTTTCCCCTGTTGTGCTTGCTTTCTGTTTTTACAAGTAGTTCAACCCAAAATGTCAAGATATTTTACTTTTTATACTTTAGATTTTGTAAGGTAAAAAGTTTGCAGTTCTTTTAGGTCTATTTCTGAGAAGGTAGTGGAAGTCCTGCATTTTATGTAGAGAATATATTTTGTGCTAGTTAATTACCTAACATCTACAATCTTACTAGAAGCATGACTATAACAGCAATGAAAACCAAAACTGAATTTAGCTAATAGCAGCAGTGGTAGCACCATCACAGAATATCTTGAGCTGGAAGACACCCACAAGGGTCACTTAGTCCAGCTCCTGGACCAGCACAGGATGGCCTCAGGAGTCACAGCATGTGTCTGAGAGCATTGTCCAAACACTTCTTGAACTCTGTCAGGGCTGGTGCTGTGACCACTTCCCTGGGGAGCTGTTCCAGTGCCCAACCACCTTCTGAGTGAAGTCTTTTTCTAAAATCCAGCCTAATCCTCCCTGACAAAACTGCAGGCCACTCCCTCAGGTCCTGCCACAGATAGCCTGTTACAGAGAAGAGATCAGTGTCCCTCCCTCCTCTTCCCCTCATGAGGAAGTTGTAGACTGCAGTGCTGTTTTCCTTTAGTCTCCTCTTCTCCGGGCTGAACTGACCTCGTCATCCAAGGCAGTCCTTGGATGCCTTTTCCTCTGGACCCTTAACTAGCTTTGTAGCCCTCCTTTGGATGCTCTCTAATAGCTCTATATTCTTCTTACACTGTGGTGCACAAAACTGCACACAGTACTCAAGATGAGGCTGCCCCAGCTCAGAGCAGAGCAGGACAATCTGCTCCCTTTCCTGGCTGGCCATGCTGTGCCTGATGTTCCCCAGGACAGGATTTTCCCTCCCGGCTGCCAGGGCACTGCTGGCTCATGTTCAACTTGCCATGGACCAGGACACACAGATCTCTATTTGCAGGTCTGCTCTCCAGCCTCTCATTCCCCAGTCTGTGTATACATTCATGGCTGTCCCGTTCTACCTGTAGGATCTGGCACCTGCCTTTGCTAAACTTGGTTATATGTTATGTGGTTGGTGATAGCCTGGCCCTCTAACTTGTCGAGATCTCTCTACAGGGCCTCACTGCCTTCAACAGCCCCTCCCAATTTCATGCTATCAGCAAGTTTACTCAGTCTGCCTTGTCCTGCTTTCAAATAGTTTATGAAGATGTTGAAGCCAAGTGGCTCTAAAATGGAGCTCTGTGGAGCTCAATAGGAACTCCTATTTATAGTTTATACCACCAAGTACAGTCTGAAAAATGCTTTTACACTTTAGCTTTTCCTGAATACTATTTTGCTACCTAAACTACTGTTTTCAATATATTTAGTGCTGAATACATTCTTGTTAAGAAGCTTCTGCAGTCTGGCAAGTAGTATGATAAAATACCAGCTTTGAACCTCGATTGGACAAACAAAAAAGCAGAAAATATTAGAACATCTAGAAGTAAAATTGATATCATAGATCAATAAATCTGATGTGCCTCTTGATACCGATGCAGAAAGGTAGATCACACAGCTGTGGAATTTGCTTAAAAAGCTTACAAGTTATCTGATATATACAATACCTGTTCTTGTGAAGTGCAGATACAGGAGAAAACAAATGGAAACATTTCTATTGTGCAGACAAGGAATTGGGGAATAGAGCGAATTGCTGAAGCCAATTCTCAAAGCATTTGAACTAAGAGTTTTGTAATGAAACAATTTAATTTGGAGGTAGAAATTATCTTCAACTTAGTCTGTCTAGATAGGAGTAGAGTATTCTTATTTCTTAAAATAAGCTTTTCAAAGTATCTGCTGAGGATATAAACATCCCAGCTTAAAATATTTCAGAATTCTGAAAATCCTTCTGCATTTGAATTTCCCTGTATGTTTGTCAAATGCTTCTGAGAAATTAGTGCAATGATGATACCTTGATTTCACTGTACAATCATTCATACTCCATGGAGCAGGCCAAGGGGAAAACACTGGATTGTCTTCATTAGTTTTCTCTTTTTCTTTAATGATAAAACCTCCTAAAATCATGTTGGGTTTTTTGGGGCTTTTTTTTTTTGTTTCTTTTCTTTTTTTGTGTGTGTGGTTTTTTTTTTTTTTGGTGGTTTTTTTTTTGGGTGTATTTTGGTTTTTTTGTTTTTTGTTTTTTGTTTTTTTTTATTTAGTTTTGGCCAATACAGAAGCATATTCTTGACATGCCTCTGAAACTGTCACAGGTATTAGGTGAACCAAGTATTGTTACATTACATCAGAAAAACACTGCTTTATTCTCAGTCCTTTCAGCTTAGCTGAAAGGATCTTATAACTATTTTCATTAACTACTTCCTAAAAAAACCTTCCAAATAGGATGAATCCCATATGTGGTGTTTTGGATATTTCTGTGCTGATATATGAAGCAGATTTACTAAAAGCAATAGGTTAATACAGCCTATCAAGTCTGTGCATGGCCAGCTCAGTTACCTTTCGTAAATCTTTCCACATTCATTACTTCTCTTCATGTGTGAGGCACATTCTCTTGGCTTTCTTTGCTCTAATATAAATGGAGAAAAACATGTACATTTGAAAAAGATGCAGAAGCCTATCAAAAAGAAAACACTCCAGTGCACACAATTCTTCCCTCAGGGACAGACTGTGAGGTAGAATGAATTGCACATGACAGCTGTTAGGGTTTGGTTTTGTCTAATGCAGTGCAGACAGACACTAGAAAGGGTGGCATCAAAATCCCAAACAAAATGAAACCTACCACTGAGCTATCAGGAAGTTATGTGGATATGCATATTGCTATGGTTGTATTACGCCTGTAGATAAAAGCCAGAATCTAAGACCTGCCATTTTCTTCTTTAGTTGACACGAAATGCTGTATTTTTTTTTTTTTCTTTTTTTAAATCTGCTTATATGGCATGTAATGGCTAGGGGAATATCCAAACAAAATATCCATCTACATTCTTCACATCTACTCCTGCAGCACTTTACAGTATGCAAGTTACAGAATTTAAAACATAAATATCTCCAAGCTTTGGTAATATTTCAATTCCACTTTATTTTAAATAATGAAATTTTAAGAAATACAATTAAATTTAAGCAGCATTGATGCAAATAATTTTAAACAATTTATCACTCCTTAAAGTTTTGAGGCATTCCATAACTTCTTTTGCATGTGTTCTTCCTCCTTCGCTTTTTTGAAGTCTTCTATAACCAAGGCATGAGGTTGGTGAGAGAAAAAAGCAGAACTTGGTGCAGATGGAAGGCAGAACAAGATCTTAGGCCAGCTTTCATCCCAACTAAAAAGACATTATAAGTATTCCTGAGTGTCATTTTCATATCAATTAATTCAGGCCCCCTCCAAGCAATGAGAGACTCTTTTCCTTCTGTTAATCCCTGAAGATATTTACAAGTGCAGTCTCTTATAGAAGAAATGAATAAGAAACTTTCTTTTCTTCTCTTCCCATCTCTTCCTTCCCTATTCCTCTCCCTGGAATATTTTGGCTGGTTTGCCAGCCAGAAGTAGGCAAGAACCTGCTGACTTCTGGCTTCTCTTGGACAAATGATACAGCTTCCATTAAACACACTAGTACCCACAGTCAAGCCAGAGAAACAGATGGAAAAAGTGCAAAGTAAAGCTGTGTAAGCTCCAGTGAGGCAAAAATTACATACTTTTTAAAGTTTTGTTAGCTTTCTACAAAAATGGCACCCTAGGGAAAGTTCTGTCACTGAATTTTATAGGCCAGGTGTTCATCTGAACAAAAGCATAAAGAAAGAGATGGGCTTTTTCTAAAAAAAGAGCAAGGAGTTTGCTGCTTTCTAATTATGTGAATGCTTTCACAAAAGAAGTCAACAGGGGTCCCAAAAAGCAACTTTAAAACCAGCTTAAAAAGCTTTTTTAAAAGTGAGTATTTAAATATTGTAAAGGTTTACTTCCAGTTTTCTTTTCCCCTATATTTTTTCTGTTGTAGAATGATAGTTTTAGTTGCTTCTGAAGTGCTGAAAATTACTTTTAAGAAGCCTTGTAAATTGCAATGAGACTTTTTTTCCTCCCTTCACTTCAGTATTCTGGATATGTTTTAGAGAAAGATTTCAAAGTAAAAATGAGCACGTATGAAAATTCAGTTGTTTTCAATGACTTTAGGATTTTTTCTTTATTTTATATTTTGACCTAGTTTTTACCAATGCTTAAATGTTTAGTTCTGACTGATTGATAACAAAAGTGTACATCACTTAGGCTCTTGAAGTAGTCATTTTGGATGTTTTTCTGTTCAGTGTTCCTTCTGGTGTGAATAATAGGAGAAAGCTTATATGGAACAGAATTATGATTTAGAGAATTATTAAGGGAAAGAATGGGATGGCTCTATAATCTTGTCCTTCTTCTTTTTCCATAGTGAGAACTTTAATGAAAAATACTGAAAAATATTTTCTTTTGCCTTGCATAAATGGCAATTTTTTAATATTGTTTTTGTAGTTTTGTTTAGTTTTTATTGCTTTAAAACTAGTTGACTAATAAGTCCTTCTATTTTGAGTGGAAAAATAGAATACATCTTTTTTTATCTGGAAAATCAAAAACCCTCTGAAGGCTCTTATCTGTCCTGAGAACTTTTAGTCTAACGTTGTTCATGTAGAAATTTCTGAGGCCATATGGACACAGTAGGTTTCACAGAATCATTTTCAGTTTTCATCTATGTCTATATTTCTATGCACAATTGTAACTTGAAAGACAAGAAGGGTCATTCAAGGTTTTTAAAAGTTATGAAACATCAATACATTTCTAATAGCAAGTTTTAAAATATCTAGACTTGGATGAAATACTATAGGTAACAATTATGAAGTTTTTGACACACATGTTGACTACCTGAATTAAAGAAATTCATATTACATCCCTAATTAGTACTTAATTTTTTCTCCCTCCACCTCCTAAACCTTACTGTAACACCCCTGATGTCTCTGCAAGTTTGATGTGCAGATTCTATATAAACATTTTTAAATCCCTTTGCTTGCGTGCACCAAACGTGAGACAGTTGTTGCACTGAAGGTCTTTAAGCAACCAGACCTGGAACGTAAGTGTAGATTTCTCCTTGCAAAGAAAAATATATTTGAATAAAGTCTCTTAAACGACATACTACTCAAATGAAGACGACTTGATGCTGTTTGCTTCACAAGTTAGTCTAATGAGGGAAGTAAGTTGCAATTACACCCTGAAAATCTGGGAAATGGATCCTGTAAAAATGGTATTTCTTTGATGTAGTGATCTGCTCTAAGCTCCTGCTTTAACTACAAAGAATTATCTTTCACATCCACTACCAGTGTTGTGTCAGCATTTGCAAATAATGATACATAAACTATAGTGAACATAGTAAATGAGGTTTGTATTAATAAAAACCAATCATAAATGGGACTTAAAATCTCACATTATAATTTTGGGCAGGTGTTCAAATAGAGCCTAGAGTTACATGAGTCCTATGCCTTGGGAAGATTAGGCTCTTTAAATTGCCTCCACCATGTCTCTCTTCTGGAGCTAAAATACTACAATGATTCCACTTGGCTACTTTCCTGCATGTTTGTACTCAGAGTTTGAGCTTTTGAATAACTGCAAGGGGAGAAAAGGGAAGACTGAACTCTATGTCATCTAGACTTCTGTAAGGCTTTTTCCACATTCTCACACAGCATTCCTGTCCCCACATTGGAAAGAAATGGTTTTGAAGGGTGGACTATTCTGTTGATAAGGAATTGGCCAAAGAGTTCAGCCCAT
This sequence comes from Alethe castanea, assembly GCA_024734035.1. NCBI lineage: Eukaryota > Metazoa > Chordata > Aves > Passeriformes > Muscicapidae > Alethe > Alethe castanea. The sequence goes on from JANRGV010000084.1 coordinate 49,712,869, forward strand.
TCCTAAACCCCAAACCAGTAACATATTGAGAGTCAATGAGACGGAGACTTGTGGTCCATGGCTCTATGTCTAGGTGTCCCTCAGGGTTCTGTCTTGAGATTAATATCTTTATCAATGGCACAGGCAATGAGATCAAGTGCACCCTCAGCAAGTGTTGTCACCTGCTCCTCTCACAGTGCACCATTTGTCATCTTCTGCTCCTAAAATGTGGCACAAATTTGACACACGGTGGTCACACAGCTGACACCAGTGTCAGTCCCTTGTTATCTAAAATCTTCCCCTGATTGACGGTGGGCTCAAAAGACTAACACCGAAGATGGCAGCAAGCACCAGCAGTCCATTAAAGCCTTCTGCCTTTTCTCTGTTGCAATCCTGTCAGCAGCACCATGCAACACAGACTCCTTGTTCTCACAGCACAAACTGCTAGCTCCAAAACCACCTATCTCCTCTTAGCTCTTCATGCTTTTTCTCTGACATCCATAACACCTGTGTGCCCTTTTTTTGTGGCTGGTCAATACACATCAGCATTCCGTGCTTCTTCTCATTCACTGCTGTTCACCTGTCTTATACAGCTGCACCCCAAGGGGGATGAGGCTCAGCTGCAGCCCCATTCCCTATGTCCCAATATCTGTTTTCCTACAAGCAAGTTTGCAAATGACACGAAGCTGAGCAGTGCAGCTGACGTGACAGAAGGATGGATGCATCTGGGAGAAACTGGATAAACTTGAGAAGCAAGCCTGTGAGCCTCACCAAGTTCAGCAAGAGTAAGATGCTGCACCTGGGTAGGGGCAATCCCAGACATGAATATCCAGTGGGAAGAGAAGTCATTAAGAGGAGCACTGCTGCTGGACATGAGCTAAGAATGTGTGCTTGCAGCCCAGCCAGCCAGTCTCATGCTGGGCTACATCCAGAGTGGCATGGCCAGCAGGTCGAGGGAGATGATTCTGCCCCTCCACTCTGCCCTCATGAGACCCCACCTGGAATACTGTGCCCAGCTCTGGGTCCCCAGACACAAGGAGGACATGGACCTGTCAAGGAGGACCATGAAAACGATCAGAGGCTGGAGCAGCTCAGGACTGGAGCAGCTCTCCTACAAAGTCAGGCTAAGAAAGCTGGGATTGTTCAGCCTAGAGAAGAGAAGGCTGCAGGGAGACTTGTTGAGGCTTTCCAGTTCCTAAAAGGAGCCTTACAAGAAAGCTGGAGAGGGACTTTTACACAGGCAGATTATGCAATTTCACAATTGTAGTTCCTTTTGGCAGGAACTATTTCTTTCAGATGTGTTGTATGAACTATTTGTTCCTGGTTTGGTTTTTTATATTATACAAAAATACTATTAAATAAATTCAGGAAACTTTCTTTTCCTCTTTAGTTTACTCCCTTATCTCTGTCACAGACATTTAGATTACTTACCAAGGGTTGTATTCTACTGTTACCTCACAAATATGCATGCAAAAACATCTGTTTATATGAATCTTATTTTAATAGCTGATGATTTTGTGTTTTAAATTTGATATCTCAGAATGTATGTTCACAAGAGCTGAAGCATTTGATAAATGGGAAGTTCTGGTTCCATTATACATTGATAACAATACTCAGACTACAGTGGGGTAAAATTAATGTGAGTCTTGAAAGGGTTTTGTATGATATTTGAAGGTTTCTAACTCTCTAAGAGACATATGAAATTATATATTTGTCTATGTGGAGAAAAACCTGACAAACATTGTGGATTTATTTATATGCTCTTATTTAAACTTTGATCCTAAATAAGAAACTTCAAATTAGGAAATAAAATAAATATATTTTTATGTCTCTTACTATTAAGAATTGCTAGTATTTTTGTCTGAAACTATAGCTATCTCCTAAAATGCCTTCACTGTTAGACTATTTCTAGTGGAGATACAAGTTGTATGACTGTATTTTGAATCACTAGATAGCGTCGCCATTACTGGAACGACACACTCTATATAAAAAGACAGTCAGATTTCCAGACTATTCCTGATATCCAGAGGCTACTCATGATTTACATTTAAAGAGCTGTGCAGAAATAAAAATGAAAAAAAAAACCACTCCTGTAACATATCGTATGTCAAATTTGGTTTGGACACAGTCTGAAGCAATTAGGATTACTTCAGTTAATAAAAAGAACACTCATGAAGAGTGATATGGTATAAGGGTATTAATTTGAAGTGGAGATTATAACTTTATTTTGACATATGGGGAATATTAGCCAGACATATCACAGAAAAATAAATTCTGGGATGACAGCATGCAGTCTGACTGAGCATCTGCCTGAAGCTTTCTGCAGTAAATTCCAGATTTTAACATCTGTCTAAAAAAGAGGTAAGGTGGATTTATTATTAAGTCACTAGATGGGTATTTGCAGCTCTTTATTACTTTATTACTTATTAGTTCTGCTAATAAAGAACTAAAGAGGAAATAAAGAAATGGTGAGGAGCAGGATAAAGTTTGTTTTCAAGGGTTTATCATTATATGCTTCATTCTGTATTTTCCAGGACAGCAGTAGCTGTACTGTACCTATAAAAGCTCATGCCAAAAACAACTCTGCCCTTTTCAGATCTTTTTAAACTCCTGCCCAGAAAACCAGAGAAATCAGAAGTACACAGCCACCCAAATATGTCATCAAGAGACTTACCAAATGAAGATTTTCCATAATGCAGACTATATGCAATGATGTTCAATAGGGGAACACTGAACAGCTTAAAAATACATAGAGAAGTTATATGTCCAGTAAATTACTGGACAGGCCTCTCCTCTAGGCAAAGCCTGGTTCTGCATTGGATATATGGATTTAATAAAGTATGTGGGGCATGTTCTGCAGGCTGTTGGGGCACTGATTCTTTGCTAGGATGAATTTAACTGTACTGATTTGGACTGACTGAGAACTGGACCGTAAATACAAACATACATACACACACACTAACAATAGTCACAAGTGCAACAGAGAAATGTAGAAGGGGTGAAAGGGATAAATGGCATGATTAGGCATTTATAGCATGGAAGAGAGGAAGTTTTTTGCCCTTAGTTTGTAGAACGTGGTGCCTAAAAATACAGCCAACCAAAAATTAAAGGGGAAAATTGGGGCAGAGAATAGGGACGAAATCAATTGAAATTCATTTTACTAGAAGCTACATAAGTGAAAATTCTTGTATACATACAACTTTTCCTAGGTTAAGATTGTATTTTCTTAATCTTTCTTATTTCAAAAGGTTTACTCATGTACATCTCTTAAATGATTAATTCTTTCAGAAGTGCACTGCCAGAATGAACCTTTGAAAACAGTGCTAGGTATGTAATCGGTCCTCTTGAAAATTTCTGTGGGGAGACATTAATTGAAAAGTGGTTTCTATGGATTAATTTATGAGAGGAAAAATAACAACATGGAATGAATTATTTCATTACTACTGAACTGTTTTTTTTTTCAGACTTTTTTTTTTTTTTTGCCATAGAGAAGACATAAGAATACATAAAAAATGTTTTATTGTTTATATTCCCATACTATGTGGGGCAAGATTAAAATGCAAAAGAGTAAGCAAAAAAATCCTGAAAGTCAGTTTTTTCTCAGAAATTGCTTCATTTAAGTTGTCCCCCTTATAGACCTTTCATAAACATTTTCTGTCTTTCATCTGCTCAACTGCTGCTGCATAACATCCTAATAACTTCAGTGAGTTATTTCAGAGACATATTTTTTCTGACATATGCTGCCTCAGGCTTCTCCTGAAAACATAATTCTTGAGATTTTGGCAATCACTTAGTGTCCATCATTCTTTGCCATTCTTCCAGTCTTTCTCTTTGCATTTTGACTAGTTCCCAGGCAGCTATTCTCATTGTCTCCTCTTAAATTTGTCTCCATTTGGAAAAAACGCATCAAGTTTGTAAAAATCAGTCCATTTCCAGCTCACTGCCATCCTTTGTTTAGAACACTATGTCTCACAGTCTGCAAAATGCAAGAAATCATTTGCGACTCATTCATGTAGTATTTGTCAACTTTTCTGTATAGAACACTTGTCTGATAGATCTTTTCCTCAAGGCAAATGTAAACCCCATGTGTTCAAGATTAAAGAAAAGAAATGTAATAACAAATTGGAAGAATAATTTGCAGATGGCATGTATTAATTAAAGAAGGCTATACTGGATAATAAATCAATCCTTCACACACTTAAGATCTTCAGAACTGAGCTCTTAAAAATGTTCTCCAGAAAGAGGCAAAGCTTGGTTGTTAAAATCATGACTAGGCAGAGTACAGCCTATAGAATGTTTTATTTAAATGCAGTGCTCAGTCATGCGAGTGAAAAATTGGTAATATCTCTTCCTTATACATGAGAAAGAGAAGTCTCGAAAGACAGAGTAAGGTTATCACTGCAAGTATTCAGAACTACATTTCTGTTCTTACAGCAGGAATCACAGCTTTGTGTACTTCAACAACAGCCTGTCAATGTCTTTGTCAGTATGTAGGAGCAGTTACAATCTACTCTCATTATTATCTGTATTCTCAGGAACAATGTGGTATACAATAGAGGAAAGACTGAATAGCTGGGTGGTTTTTTTTTATTTAGAGTAATTAACTGAAAGATCTAAACTACACCTCTGTGTTAGTGGTTCATTTACTCTTAGAAATTAATTTGTGCAGCACTTCAAACAAACTGTGCTTGAAAGCTAAAGACTGGTGGAACAAGCCGGTTACTCTTTCAGTTAGTCTTTGCTGTCTGTGTCCAGGAAGAAAAAATAATTCACTTTGACAGGATGAAAAGGTGGACTTGTATTTTTCTCACAAAACAAAGTCTCCAGAAAACCCCATACTCTTTTTCCTGGCATAACACTTGTATTTTTTCTTGTCAAACTGTTAAAGTGTTTTTCCTCCCTGTTTATTTATGTCTGCTTTTTCTCTTGTTCTGAATAGTGGATACTATGCAAGCCTTTCATACAAGCCTGACCTTTGTTCAAAGAACAAATAAATAATCCAGACTTCTAGATGTTAGGGTAGAAATGGAAGGAGAATGCATTTAAAATACAGCTGTAACTATGCTGTGGTTCTGTGACATGTCCATGTTACTGAGATCAGAAATTGTACCTGAATAAAAAGGAAGTGCTGCTGTATTTAGCTTTCACTCTCTAGTTTTCAAAATAGAGCTCTGACACAAGTACTAAAGATCTCCCATCTCATAAAATCAGCAGAGTTAGGTACCTTCAAATAATATTAGAAAAGCCCTTCACTGTAAATGTGAGCTACATACATCTAGTCAATACTTGGTTGGTTCTGAAGTGCACTCTGAAGTCTTTCATCTGACTTAGGACTCAAGGCAGACATTTAATTTCATTTTATATAAAGAATCCACTTCTGCAGATAACTGTGAACAACATTCCATTTCCTTAAATGCACTTTTTATATAAAATGTTCCACCAGCTAGACAATTTTATCAAAAAGTAGAAGCATTAGGTTGTTTTAAATAACTTTTAGGATAGTGCCAACCTACTCTTTAGCTCAAGTTGCGCTATTGCATAGCTTTGAAACATAAGATAAAGAAGTGAGAGTATTTTAAGCATTACTTACACTTCCATCTTCCATTAAACAGACATTTAATAAATTCTTCTTTCTAAAGCATTCTTCTTTCTTTTAGCTGGTTTTGTACATACCCTCAAAAATCAGCAAGATAATTGTAGTTTTGGTTTGGCTAGTTAAACTTCAGCCTGGACAATTCTTGCAAGTATCTTGACCATACTCATCAGAACATGCAGTTATGTCTTAAGAAGCTATCTCTGAGAAAACTCTGTTTTCAACTACAGAATAATATGTGGAAAGGGTGTGAACTATATTAAATGCTTCTCAGTGGGAAGTGCTGATGTTATGGCTAAGAAGAACACAGTTTCATCATCCATGCTTCCACAAAAAATTGTCTCAGCAACCTGGAAGGGTTTTAAAGAAGTAGTTATTCCCATGGAAAATTTGCTATTCTCTCCTACTCTAATAATATTTTAATTTCTGTAATACTAATTTCAAATAAGAAGCAACAGCAGACTTTATTCCCTGGCAGGGAAGTGATTTCCTTATTTCCCACACAGTGCCTCTGAGGGTGTTTCTGGTTAGGTACTCTCAGAATACTCTACTTCATTAATTAAATACACATACTATAATGTAGTGGTTTGACCTTGGCTAGATACCAGAGACCTGCCAGGCCTCTCTATCACTCCCCAACCCAGCAGTACAAAGGAGATAAGATGAATAACAAATAGTAGATTGAGACAAGGAACTTTTCCTTTATTAAAGGAAAAAAAAACAACCAAACAAAAGAACACCCAAACTTGTGCATGGATAAGCAAAGGGCAAAAAAAATAGTTTGTACTTCCCATCATTAAGAAATGTTTAGCCACATCCTGGGAAGCAGAGCTTCAGCATATATAGCAGTTGCTGCAGAAGGCAAACATTATAGACAACAATTACTTTCCTCCACCCCTGCTTCCCCCCCTCCTTCCCTTTGCTTTTATATAGAAGGAAGGAAGGAGAGGAAGGAGAGGAAGGAAGGAGAGGAAGGCAGGAGAGGAAGGCAGGAAGGGAGGGAGGAAGGCAGGAAGGCAGGAAGGCAGGCAGGAAGGCAGGAAGGCAGGAAGGAAGGCAGGAAGGAAGGCAGGAAGGAAGGCAGGAAGGAA
>JANRGV010000084.1:49726444-49745094 GCA_024734035.1 Alethe castanea
CCCCCCCCCCCCCAAAAAAAAAAAAGTAGGTGAGGTGTCAGTATATATTCTGGAAATTTTCTAGAATAAAAAAAAATATATTAATTAGAAGTGTTGGACTTTGCTAAAAGGTAACTCTTTTGAGTCAGAAAGTGCTGGACAGAAGGAAGAAGTCACAAAATGGGACTAAGAGAAAAATATGAAAGAAGTATTTGTCTGGGACTATTATTTGAGTGAAATAGCCAAGGGGTATATTGGATGACCCTGAAGACTCAGGTAATAGAAATGGGATGAAATCCAATAGCACAGCATGAAAGGTCATGCACTAGGGGCTAATAACAAGCGTTTTTGCAACAAGGTAGGAACTGATCAGCTGAGGTGCAGTAGTCAATCAGAGGATGGCTGTAGGTTTCCAATGCAATGCAATCCAAGGATATGTTAGCCAATATATTTCTAGAAGAGAAAGAGAAATTAAAAAAAGGTATAGAAACCTTACTGTAATGTTAAGTATTGTTTTGATCATCTTGTTTTCAAAATATACATATTTAATTATTACTAGGTGCAGAAATATATTGGTGAAATATCTCATCTTTTAATCCTTAAAATAAAATCTGAGAGGACGTATGATCTCTTCCATATAATCACTTTAGAAAGGTGACTATATAGAAGGTATAATATATAAAATGTATTAAAATATCAGTAAGAAGGTAAATATCAGTACTAGCCATTAAGGCAATATGTTTTGCTGGGATAGGAACAGATGCATATTAACTGTCTCTGGGTCAGATTGTGTGGCAATTTGAAGGCCAAAATATATCAGCGTTGTGATGCTCTGGTTTGGCCTGCTAAAATAAGCAAAAGAAGTCATCAAAACAACTTAGATGAAGTGAATCTTTATGAATTTTAGATCTTTTGGGATCCAGCTATCTGTAAGATCCAGTGCCGCAATGGAAGTAAAACTTTCTAGCTAGGTCTGTGGTAGGGGCCTGTTGGGTTTTTTATTCCTAATTTCTGTGTGGAAAATTACATTAACCAAGGATTTGGCCCCAAGTTCTCTCTGATCTTCACTGACCAAGAATATGGATAATCAGTATTTTCATATTCATACGCTGACAGTATGTGTCTGTGATGGATTAAAAAACTTCACAGAAGAAAGGAGAAGCAGAAAGATATATTTAAAGAGGAACATTTCTGAGAACATTTTTGGCATATAAATAGACCTTGGACAAATTGAGAATTTTTTCAGATGCTCTGGTGAGTGAAAATGGAGAGAAGAAAAGCTGTTTCAGAGCTAAATATACTGCTCAAGATAAATAAATGAGTTAGAGTAGAACAATAGTGTTTCAGAGAAGCATAGCTGTTCAAAGACAGATTCAAGAGTTTATTTCTGACTTGGTAACTAAGTAATTATGAATGACAAGATGATTGTTTTCATGAATCCACTCTAATAGGAGTACTTACTTGCTGCTTTATTTGTATGTAATACAGAGAGTAGCAGGCTCATTAACTTTGACTTTGGTCAGCAGAGCAAAAGGATATGATGGAGGAAATTAGCTTCCCTGGTGGTGAAAGGCTCTGACACCTGCCATGGCTCTTTTCCTGACTTGCAATTGGCTCCTCAATTTGCTACTCTAGCTGAATGCTCCCCCAAACTCTGGGCACATGGTAATTCACATGTGAGTACTTAATTAATTGGCTCATTTAATCAGTGTGTGAGCAGAAAAGACCTTATGCTAGCAGTATTTCTCCCCAGGAGAGCCTGCCCATTTGAGAGGTATGGTCTCCAGGTCCCCTGATAGCAATTAACAACTACTGAATTGCTCCACTGAATAATCATGAAATTCGTCTGCCTCGGATCATTTCGTGTAGTCTAATAGTGCTTAAATTTAGTATCTTGCCAAACTGGGGCCCATTAGAATCTACAGTGATTTCATGTGTTTTTTGAGCTAATTTAAATGAATGCCTTATCAAGAGATGAAACTACTTCACGCTTGATGTTTATATATTGATAGTCTTTTGAATATTTTTACATATATTTGTGAAAATTTGAAATTGAAAAATTTAAATTAAGAGCCTTTGAATTAAAATCCTTCTCCAAATAATCAAAATAAATAACAGTAAATACCAGCATAAATTTGTACTTCAGTTTAATAACTAAAAAGTAAAACTCAATATCATATCTGTGTACATAATTTTCATACTAACACTTGATATAATTTCTACCAAATGTGATTTTTTTTGTTTAATTTCTCTTCAGGAAAACATTGTGAACAAACACATGAAATAGTCTTGTATGTTTTTGTTTAATATCTTGTTCAGAAAAATAAAACTTTGCCAAGGTGTTGTTTGAAAGAGATACACTCATCATTTGGCACCTTTGAGTGAAGCTTCTGACCAGTAAGGGTCATTCTTAAAAGCAGGATCTCAACATCTGAAAAAAAATCATAATAGTAGTTGTGAATGAAAGCAGTATTTCTTTAAATACACTGCTTTCTGGGTCTGTAAAAAGCCCTGACCGCTAAAGCTTCAGATTCTTCCTGTAAAAGAGGTATTTTCTCCACTAACTCTTGATATCCAGAAAAGCAGTCTTTGAAGGCAGAGATCATTTAAGCCTGCATCCTTCTTCTAAAAACAATTAAATCAAACTCAAATCTATTTGAGGTTTTCTTTTTGGGTTTCAATGCTGTGAATAATTCATCCAAGAAGAACTGGGACTACCAGTCTGTTTGGACAGGTCAGGAGTCCCCATCAGAAATTTTAGAGAGAACATTCTCAGGGGTCTCTCAGATTGTGTGTCTGGGGATGGATATGTTCTTTTCTTAAATACTCCAATAAAATTGATATTTATGATTAACAATGAAATCATAATAATCATATGTCAAGAAAAATGACATAGGTAGTATTGTAGTATCATTGTAGTAATGTGGAAGTGTCATTGATTTTCAACTTTCATTTTGCAGACTAGATTTCCTTCTCTATTCATCTTACAGTATTTTGAATGTACTGATCATACATGGTTATATTTAAATCTCATCAATGTAAATCAAGTATATTAAGAAGTACTTTAAAGCAGCGCTGACGCAAACACAGGAAAACAGAGGAAAAGGTTCCCATTTTTGATACAGAGGGACAGTTCTTACTATAAAGTTTCTATATTCTCAATTTCTATATAGCCACTCATATTTTGAAGGCAAAAGATTGTTAAGTAGAGAAAGTATTGAACTAAAATAAAGCAATAGAAAAGTAGGCTAAAAAGAAGGCTTCTTTTTCAAATCACTTTTTTAGCTTCTATCACTTTTTTAGTTCTAATGTAATTTTTCTTTTTACTTGAATCAATTTGTATTTATTTCTTTATTGTCCCATTTTGTATGCTTTCTCATTATGCCCTAGATAATCTGCATTGTTTGTTGGGGGTTTTTCGTGGGTTTTTTTTTTTTTTGGTTGGTTGGTTTTTTGTTTGTTTGTTTGTTTTTTATTTGTTTGGTTTTTTGTTGTTATATTTTGTGAGGTTTTTTTGTTGTTGTTTCTTTTTTCTTTTTTATTTTTTTCTTTTTTTCTTTTTTTCTTTTTTTTCTTTTTTTCTTTTTTTTCTTTTTTCTTTTTTGTATAACTTCAGTATAACTTCAAGTTCTATCTTTCAGGTAGTGTGTATCAGTCCTTCAGAAAGATTTTGAAATTACCTCCTCTTCTTCCTTTCCAAATATTGTGCATAGAAGTATAGAGGCATGGAATGGTTTGGGTTTAAAGGGACTTTAAAGATCATCTAGTGTTGTTCTGTTTTGTCCCTCTCCCTCACCCCACCATGGACAGGGACATCTTTCACTAGACCATGTTGCTCAGAGCCCCATCCAAAGTGGCCTTGAACTTCCAGGGATGGGGCATCCATAACTTCTTTTGGCAACCTCTTCTAGTACCTCACTTCCCTCCCAATAAATAATTTCTTTCTAATATCTTATCTAAACCTACCCTCTTCCAGTTTAAAGCCGTTCCCCCTTGTCCTGTCACTATACAATCTTGTAAAAGTTCTCTCTTTCTTGTAGGCCCCTTTTAGGTACTGGAAGGCTGCTAAAAGGCCTCCCTGGAGCCTTGTCTTCTCCAGGCTGACCAATCCCAGCTCTTCCAGCCTGTCATCGTGGGAGAGGTGCTCCAGATATCTTCTCATCTTTGTGGTCCTCTGGACTTGTTTCAATGGGTCCACATCCTTCTTATGTTGTGTGCCCCAGAACTGGACACAGCACTCTAGGTGGGGTCTGATGAGAGCAAATAGAGGGGAAGAATCACCTCCCTCAATCTGCTGGTCACACTTTTGATGCAGCCCAGAATATGATAGGCTTTCTGGGCTGCAAGTGCACATTGCTTGCTCATATCCAGCCTTTAATCCAGAAGCATTCCCAAGTACTTCTCCTCAGGGCTGCTTTCAGTCCATTCTTGGCCCAGCCTGTATTTGGGCTCTGAATTACTCTGACTCAGATGCAGTTTCTTACACTTGACCTAGTTGAAATTCATGAGGATTGCACAGGCACCCCTCCCAAGCCCATCAGGGTCCATCTGGATAGCATCCCTTCCTTCCAGAATACAGACTTCACCACATTTTTTGGTGTGTTTGGCAAACTTCTGAGGGTGCATTCTATTCTTTTCAGGTACTGAGATAACATGAGTGGCCTGTAGTTCCCTGGTCTTTCTTTTTTTTTACCTTTTTAAAAATGGTTTTATAATTATGTTTCCCATTTCCCAGTCAATGGGAACTCCACTGGACTGCCATGACTTCTCAAATACGATGGATGGTGGCTCATCCACTTCCTTCACCAGTTCTGTCAGGACCTGCAGATGCATCTCATCAGGCCCCAGATACTTGTTCACCTTCAGGTTCCTTAAATTGTCTCACACCTGTACTGTTCCTACAGTGGGAGCCTCTTCATCCTCTTAGTGCCTGCATTTGCCTTCCACTACTCAGGCACTGTGGCTGAAACATTTGCTTGTGCACACTGAGACAAAAAAAAAAAAAAAAAAAAAGAAAAGATTATTTTAGCCTTCTCTGTGTCCTCTGTTTCCAGGTCTCACATTTCCTTCCAGAGAGTACCCACATTTTTTCTAATCTTCCTTGTACCACTGATGTACCTATAGAAGCTTTTGTCGTTTCCCTTGATGTCCCTGGCCAGATTTAATTCTGTCAGGGCTTTAGCTTTCCTAACCTGATCCCTGACTGCTTGGACCATTTCTCTGTTTTCCTTCCAGGCCACCTTTCCATTTTTTGCATTCACTGTAAGCTTCTTTTTTTGTTTTATTATTACATTTAGTACAAACTCTTATAGAAATTGTGCTGTAAATGGTTTCTTTTTACTATTTTCATGGGACAGTAAAAAACGCCTTTATAAAGCTTATGTTTTGTTTTCCTTCTGTTCTTCAAAAAAATCAGTTCCACAATATTTTAATCAAAAAAATATTCTGAAGATGAGTTCTCTTAAGAAACTTAATGCCCAAACCCAGATCCTTGTCAGATGACATAAATTTAAGCACATCAGCACATATGCCTGCTGTACTCCTACCACAGGCTTTCACTTTATGTACCTACTCAAGAAACAAAGTCACAGGAAGAAGTGACAGAAGAAGTCTTCTGCAGTATATGTATATGTCTATATTCTAGAAAAAAATGTCAACTAATCACTGGAAGATTAAAAAATAATTTAAAAAAAGGAAAATATCTAGCATTTTAGTTGATTAGTATTTTTAACTTCAAAAAAATATTCAGCAATCTTAGTTACACTTGTGCAACTGCAAATGCCCTTCAGAATAACTAAGTCAGTATTGGACAAAGAGAAGGCTCTTCCAGAAATACTTGATTCAGACTGAGTTAATTTTGTTTTTAAGTGTTTCAATATCTAACCGTATCTCTGTCTAGATAAAACTTACACTAATCTGCCCTGGATAGATTGGAATCCAGCATCAACACACAGGTGTGCTTATGTCCTCACTCCAGTCCAGGAATAAGGTATGATGCTCACATCCAATTTTCTTGTTTATATACTGTAAATATTTAGCAGTATAAATAAGAGACAGGAGTCATCAGCTCTCTGTATCACGTTAAAATTGCAACATCAATAAAAAAGAGATTCAAAAAGAATTAACCAAATGGTTTAGGAAAAGAATGATATTAAATGGTTGCTATAATACCTTTAAATTTGGGCATAGAAATTCCTGCTATATTCAGTGTTCAGTGACAATTTCAGCCTTTAGCTGGAAGTTAGACAAACAGTAAGACCTAGTGCAGAAGAATGGGAAGTTGCATATAATTGGGTTGGACATGTCTATATCGAGTTATTTCTGACTATTATGTTGATAATTCAAATTTAAGCTAGTTAAACTGCTGAAAACTACAATACTTTAAAAAAATTGTCTTTTTTTTTTAAGAAAGATGAAAGATTTTTTGTAATTTCTTTTTAAAGTCTGAAACTGCTGAACTAAAGATTAGTTAATTTTTTTGTAAAATAAAGCAAGATATCTTCAGCAGAAATGAAATTAATTTAATCTATCTCATTTTTATGCAGTCACAATACAGTACAACCCTGTTTATTTTTTTTCAAATTCCCAGATAGTGATAAGTAGCCGTGTTCATGTCTCTTTGAATAGAAATTAGAACATGTATTATAATAAATAATGGCAAACAGAAATCTACCCTTAGCTATGGGTTGTGCAAGGTTATTTTAGAGTGTAGTGCCCCTGAGAGTTCTAGATCATTGCCAAAAAATTCTTCATATTCAAATTAATTAATGGGTACCAAGTTTAACAGAAGACAACAGCCAGATTTGAGGAGAGAACTATGCCATTAGCCTAATTTAATTTGGAGGTCAGGATTAAAACAAAATGCAGAAACTTTAGATTAAGAAAATTGTTTTTATTTTTTGAAAATGTTTGGTATGGCTGCACTAATAGTGTCAAAGACACTTTGAAGATTTTAATATCCCATTTACATTTTCAGCCATTTATTTTAAACTGATTTGTCTGTCTTTGAAAGTGATTAATGCATGGAGCCTAGACACACTGACTAAATGAAAAAAAAGTCCCCCTTAGGAACATTTCACTGAAAACATTGTCCTAGTTACTAAAATAATAATTATAGTGAAAGCTTCTGGAGATAAAATTATATCAAAATATGCCTCTGAGCTTAAAACTTATTTAGTCAAGCTAAAATTAAGATAGACCCAAAATTTATCGAACCAAAATACGTGTTTACAGAGGTCTTTGAAGAAAAAATAGCTTGATAATGAATCTGAGAATGGAAATAAAAATACATTCCATATAGGAAAGGCCTTTTAGATTATATATATATATATTTAAAAAAAAAAGTTTTTACATACATATTCTGTCTACAGTGAGATTTTATTCTGATCTGAAGCACACTTATGAGATAGAAGAAGTGATAATATTTCCCAGAGCTGCATTCTTTTTAATTAAATTTGCATTCTACCTATCTGTGATAGATAAGTAGGCCCTTGACAGAAGATTAAAGTTAAATGATGCCCCTTACCCAACATTTAGTTATTTTTGCATGTGAATTTGTGAGTTTCTTGGGCAATAGCTTTAGATTTAAAAAATGACAAATGTACATATCTGTCTGTGTGATACATATATTTGATAAACAGCAAAAGGGCAGTTTGCACTAAATTGTCCCTGTTTGAATCTTAAGTTTATTTCTAACTGCCTGAGGGCATTTTGCCCTTCTTGCACTTTAAACACTGAATATCTGTTTAGTCTGGACCTTTAACATGGTTATTGTCATAAAAGCTCTTACTTCTTTATATTAGGTCGTATGTTTTTAGTTCCCCCACTCCAAATTTCATTGATTTATTATAAAAGTATTGCATTAAAATAATACTAAATATTACAATAAAATCAGTTTTAGGCACAATATGGTTTAATGTTTCCTAGTAATTGTCCAGATATTTTAGCATGAAACTATAGCATGTTAGCAAACTTTTCTTAGCTGATATACTCTTGGTACGAACAATAACTGAAATTGCATTTCTGAAAACCTGTACTGAAATTTCCAATGAAATTTGTTATAATTTCCTGAACAAGATTTTAAAAGTTGTGGCTAGAACCATAATGCCTACCTAATGGATTATAAGTATTAAAATGTAGAGAGCTTCATTAATTCATTGCTTTACAGTGACAGCTCCAGAAGTCTGCTGTACCATATGGCTGCAAAAAAAAAAGAAATTAAATGATAGCTATTAATCCATTTGGTTAAGGACATGACAGAAAAGACTTTGTTTGTCTTCAGCGTGTATCTTTGTCTCAGGCTTATGTCTCTAATATTATTAACTTAGTAGATACAGCATATGCATCACTGTAGATGAGCTACCAGTAAGGCATGAAAATGGTGCAGAGGTAGAAATTGTGCGGATGGAATACTAAAGGAAGAAACCAAGGACATCAGGCAAATCCAGAGAGCAAAGTAAAGCTGGTGTGAGTATTTTATTACATGACTGGTTAATAATTTGCTAATGGTTGATACAATGATCTGAATCTTTCTTGCATCTCCCCCACTCCCTTCTCACAACTCTTCTCTCCAGCTCTTACACTCCAGCATTAGAGATCCCATATGAATTCATTTCATTCACTAAAAAGGGATCTCACACTTTGTGCTGTAAATATAAAGAAGAAATATAGAGCTTAACTCAGTTCATCTACATAAAGTATTTCTTTTCCTTCACTGATAAAAATTTTTCCCCATTCTTTGTGCAATTTCAACATTGGTGGAAATCTCTCCTCCCCATACATGTATGAAAAAAACCTCATTTTTTCATTTCTCAATCTACTGCCTTTATTCTCCGGAGCAGTCCCATTAGCTTTACAAAGAAGATAAAATGGAAGAGCAGTAGGATGAATTGCCGTTTCTATCTTCCTTTATCATATCTTCCTGTAGTACAAGTATGCTTGTAATACACGCATATTTTAAAGT
Source organism: Alethe castanea (assembly GCA_024734035.1). Lineage (NCBI taxonomy): Eukaryota > Metazoa > Chordata > Aves > Passeriformes > Muscicapidae > Alethe > Alethe castanea. The sequence continues at coordinate 49,735,386 of JANRGV010000084.1, forward strand.
CGTGTGCCATTCTCATGCATGTACTGTATGTTCAACTTATAGAAAATATTTGCCAGACAGAGAAAGCCTCTTCTGACAGTTTACTTACAGTCTCACCTCACTCATTCCACAGGATCACAATTTAATGGTTGATTTCCAAATGTGGGTGTGGTGAAGGGGGAAGAAAGAAAAAAAGTAAAACATAAAAATTCAAAGGAGACAATTTTCCACCTTTTTATTCTTTTCCAAAAAAGGATCAATGTCAATTTAATTCTGGAATTTCTGCAGTTCCATCAGATAATGAATTTAGGAGTTGTGAGGATGATCAACTTTTTTCATATGAAAAGAACTATGTTGTGTGGTCCTTGGCATGTTCCAACACGAATCTTACTTTCAGCTCACTGAAATAATTTGTGCTCTGCCTGCCCCTGAAGCTCCTTATTCAACATTAGGTTTGACTAAAACAAATGACAGACAGTGGTTTGAAGTTTCCACTATGGAGAATTCTTGGCTCCATAGACATTTTCTCTGAAGGATTTACTCCTGTAACAGGCCCGTTTTTGCATTACTTTGATGGTGAATAATGTAAGCAAAGAAGGAAAAATCGTTTTTTTCAGGACTATCAGATCAATACTGCATGCACATATTGGAAAATACATTTGAAAAAATAGAATTACTGCCTGTGCAGACAGCATTGCTATCAGTGTTGTCTTCTACTAGTTAGTGAATGAAAAATAGTCTCGAGACCTTACAGAAAGTGGAGTAAATATTTTTCCTTGGGTTTTTTTATGTCTTTAATATAAAAAGAATTTTAGTTCTGCTCTTAGGCAACACATCGTTCATAATCTAAGGGAATCTTAATTTTTGTAGAGCTGTATTTATTTTTCAGGTGTTTAGATATGATACCAGACTTCATCAGCACTAGTCTTATGAAAAATTCTCTTTGAATACATCCTTATACTATGACTCCTCTCCAGCAGGAGAAAGAGCAGGTGAAATAACTGTCCTTTTTCTATTTTCTTGTTCACTTAATGTAATAGAAATTTTGATGCTTTGACATAAATATCCTCAGGGCTACAAAGGCTTAATTTCTCCAGACTCTTTATTCTTTCAGGAATTCAAAATTACAGATTTTCTTCACATGGATCTGACATCATAAATAACACTACCTCACCCTCAGTTGTTAGAGCATGCTGCTCATAATGCCACGGTGTGGGCTCAATCCCTGTATGGGACATTTACTTAAGAGTTGGGCTCAGTGATCCTTGTGGGTCCCTTCCAACTCAGAATATTCTGTGAATCTGTGAAATTAGGACCTATCTGGGCTACTAAACATGGGAGGCTGGAATTACATTACATGAGAAAAAGCTGCAACCTAACTCCCCAGATGTAATTTTGGAATTGACTTCAATGGGATAAGTTATAATACATGGGCAGTGTTTCCAATAATTAGTGCACTATCCATGTGTTGGGATAGAGACAACAAATCACGACTGAACAAATTTGGTTCTTGAAAATTATGTGCCCTTTGCCCTGAAGATATTTTTAATAGGATAAGAAGACTGGATGGGTCTGATGTTTTGTGGATGTGTTAGGGAGAAATGCACTGGACATTTTACCTAGACTACCTGAATTTGGCTTCAGACTTTGTTACAGTGTGAAACAGCTCTAATTATGGGTATTGAAAGAGACCTGCTAAGAGGGTTTATATCTAATTTGAAGCTTGACTGTCTTTAATTAATATTTTTTGATTCCACAAAGAGCATTACCTTCCTGGTAACACGTGCCATGCAACTGAATGAAGTTCAATTGTTTCTAAAGTGGCTCAGTCCTTGTGAATTCCTTGATGACACTGATGTTACAGGTCAGAAAGTTGTCATGCTTTGGACACAGGGTGACAAAACTCTAATAAACAGTTTCCAAGGCCTAGCATTTGTGGATTTATACTGCTGTTTCCATTTGGAGGTACCAATGAACATTTTGTATTTTGTAGTTTTTAGTAGCCTACGCTTAACATGGTATATTTTATCTATGATTTGCTCATCTGACTTCTTACAGAGAAATTTTATATTATTTTTTAATGAAGGTGAAACTTCTATTGGTCTGATGCATTTTCTTAGGTTGTTTATTGTGTATTATGTAAAATATGATCTTTCAAACTGTTGCAAATACACCCACATCTGTGAACTTCATTGTAGAACTCTTAGCAATTTTCAAGAAATAGATAAACTATTTTTGTGGTACTAAAGCCTATTTAAGCTTGAAATTTTTTTTATTAGCTGATATGATGCTGCTTTTTCAATGCCTAGTCACATGGGGAACACCAACCAAACTAGAAATATTCCACTATGAATGCAGCAGCCTGTGAAGTTGCACAAGGGATTTATTTTTATTTATGAGAAGATTCTGTGCTATAGTTTGTTGTGCCACTGGTACCATGGCATCTGCTATTTTCATGGCTTTTCAACCTTTTAGTTTTGAGTAAAAGACACCTAGGGAAATTTTGGATCACATTAAAGATCATATATTCACTCAATATATCCAAGAACATAGTGGGAGCAATATATAGTGTTCATTTTAGTATTCAAAGTTATCTTTTACTGTCTGCATACTGTGATTCTTCAAGTTGGTTGGTTGGTTGATGTGTTGTTTAAAGGGTTTTCTACAGAATAAAGCTAATTCAATACACTCCCTTTTAGAGTTGAGCCATTACAGTTTATCTTTTGTACTCAAATATAATCTCTTTATGTCTTGAGTAACTCCTGGGTGTCAATTTATTTTCTATTAACTCTTTCAGTGGTGCTGAACAGTGTATTTTCCATGGTATCTGGAGGAATTTTCTTACAAAAAGGCTGTTCATTTCCAAACAGTCTAGATATTTATTGCCTCAAACATTATTTTTATCAAGATATTTGTTGAAGAGTATTTTCAGTAGCATCGATGAAGCTCATAAAACTGGTTTTAAGCACCAATGAAGCTCATAAAACTCATGAGTTAATGGGCTTATTTTTGGGATTATTATTGGTTATTTCATTGTCTGAGTACTGTATTTTGGTGAGTAACTACTGAATCAACTAATAGTTGCCAAATAACATTTGACAACTGTTTTGACATCTCTGGCAGTTACTGAATAGTTGTGCATGAAATGTCATGAGTAAAATTAGTATTAACCTGTATACCAGTTTCCAAGAGCTTCCTTATCTTGTTTGTTTTGGTTCAATATATTGAATGTTAGGGAAAAATCCTGTTACTTCAAGCAAGCAAGTAAAACTTAGAGAAAGCAGAAAGCTATTAAACAGCTTTCAGACAAGCAAGTAGACTTGCAAGAAGGTTCCAAGAACAAAATACCATCCACTTAATATGACTTGGGAAAGACCTTTTTACAGGTCTTTCCTTTAGAAGAACATATGTATCAAGAAAATGTAAACTAAAAATATACCAAAAGGAAAAGGACAACCCTATACTCCCTGTATCTGTATACTAAGTTAAGAGGAATTAATTTGTTCTAATAAGAATGAAATTGGTAGCATATATTGTTAAAAGTCACAAAAATAGTATTATCTCTGCAGTACTTTTTTGCTCTTAAGGCTGCCTACTTTTGCATGCCTTCCCTTTTCTGCGACATTTGGATTTTTACATGAGTATGAAAGCAGAAATCCTAATTCTCTGATTTACTCTCTTGGTGTAGGTAGTGTGTCCTGTATTTGTGTCGTAACGAGTTAACTGCTCAATGAAATTGGAGCTGACAAAGGCATTCCTCATTCCCCATCTGAATGGACTTTGGTTTAAGAAAACAGAGAGATTTATGCAGAGCTCTGTGTGTGTCTGTTTCCTCAACCCTCCAATGCAAATATGCCTTATGCCTTCTGAATGCCTGTGTTTTCAGTGAGGCATGTGAAAATGTTAGGTGGAGAAGGCTTAGTCATGGGATTACTGGGTGGAAAGGACCCCTGGTGCACTCAGATATTCTTATGGGCAAAAGATGACTCCGGAAATACTCTTTACAAGACAGTCAGATAATTGGTTTGCAGACCAATTGTTCAGTACTTCTCTGTTCTGTTTTTAAATTTGGTTTTTTGGATGCTTAAGGTTGCATTCCAGTAGTGACCAAGAATTGTTATTTTACAAGATACTCTCTGGGATGAAGAACATTTGCTATATGAGTTATTTTTAAAGAGGGAAAATAAAACAGTGATTCATCAACATTCTCACAGTCACAAAAAATATGCATGTACAGCATGATTGCTATTGTGTGAACAATAGTATTCAATAATGAAATGCTCACAAACCACTGTTGTATCACCTAGATCCAAAGTATTATAAGAAAGATGGGGGTGACTTTTTAGTAAAGCCTATGCAATGAGACAACAGGTAGTGGCTTGTCACACAAAGAATTGTGTCCTGATGTTGCAACAATGTCTGGAAAGTTCCTGACTAAATAGAGTAATAATTTTTTTCTATTTCTGTTGGCACTGCTATGACAAATAAGCCCACAGCTTTACCATCCCAAGATCATACCTGAGACATCCACTGTGACTGTTCCCTGATTTTCAGAAGGTGTATTTAATTTAACATGTCCTGATTTCTTCAGTGGCACTGCAAATGAAGTGTGGAGAGAACATCAGAAATAGTTATCTATAATTGCACAGCAATTACATGAGGTGACATTTCTTACAGCTTGCCACATATGTGAAATTTCTCTAGGCATTCTGTAACATGATTTTCTTTTTTTTTTTAAAGTGGATTTAATATGAACTGTGATACTATTAATGTGTTATTTTATTAAAAATTATTAAAAGGACAAAGTAGTAATCTTACTCAACATCTCAAATTTACTTAGATAATGTAATTTTACATTAGAGGGATTGCAGAGTTGCATGATGTCTCACTGGCTCATAGGCTATGATTCTTGTCACCGTTCTTAAAGAGAAAGTTGATTCTTCAGGTTTTTTTCAGGCTTCTAATTAAAATGTAAAGTAATTTCTCTTACTGAAAGAATACAGACTAGGACTCATAATTGGAAAATTGCAGCTGAGGAAAGGTGTCTGATTGGAGACAACGCAACAAAAAGAATGCTCTATGCTGCTGGTTTTTTTGATGTGTGAGACAAAGATGTTTTTTCTCCCATTCTTAAATAGTTTCATTTTTTCCCACACAAGGATGGGGTTGTTGATTTAATCCTGCAAGAAAACTTCAGTTATGACATTCTATAATTGCATTTTGAGACAATCAAAATTAAAAAGGCATTAGGTGCTCTTAAAGTGAATGTGAAATTGCCAGGACTCTTGTGATGATTTATTATTTTCTTTGAAATAGATTGGAGACTATGTCGATAGACTTACACTTGTGGTGCGACTTTTCATAGCAAGAGTATGCATTTGTCTTTTAAATCATAGAACAGATAACTGCTCCTATTTTCACTGTAAAATTACAGATTTTTTATGAGAATTTTTTTATGGGAGCTTGGAGCAACTGGAGAAATGCAGCTATTTCTGATAATACTCATTTCCTTTAGTCGTGATTATTCACTGTACTAATCTTTGAGGAAATAATAAAATAAATAGTCTTCCTCTGTTCTTTAAAATATGTGAAAATGCTGTTAGTTATTAAGCAGCAGTTAAAGAGATGTTAGAATATTTTGACAGCAGAGCAGCAAGGGGGAAACAAATTAGAAAATAATCACGAATCTGAATGAGCAGCAAAAGATGTTGTGCCTGTCATGAATGGCAGGTGATGCTTAAAGAAGTTGCATGGTTTGTCTGTGTTAAGAAAAAAGTAGAACAGAAACAGAAGGGAATAGAAAATTGGAGAAAGGTCTGTGCAAGAAGTCCTCTGAGCATAGATTTTAAGGAAAATGGGGCACAACTTACCAGTCTTGTTTCTCTTTAGTCCAACCTTTTTTTGTCTCAAGTTTGAGAAGGGTTTTAAACTTCTGAAAACAAGGGGATTGAGCAAGTTTATTTCCTTTACTGCTGACCTCTGTTCTTCTAAAATCTCTGTCATACTACCAATGTGATAATATCCAAGCATAGTGATACAGTGAAAGTTACTAGATGTATTTTTACCAAACATTTGGCAAGCTAATTTTTCTGGATTAATCGTTCCTGTTCACATGACAGGAATCTCCACCCACTCAAAGGGTGTGTGAGCTAATTTAGCATATGTGATATAATAGAAATATTCGTGGGTTTGAGGCACAGGAGGTCAAAGGGACAGAGTAGGCTAAATGAACATCTGCTACAATAAAAGTAGAGGTATCAGGTGCCCCACGTGGTGACCAGTCTTTTTGCACCCATAACAAGTGCCCACATGACAGCACGACACCATTGGGGTGAGAGCATGAAGGAACAGTTCTGCATGATAGTAGTAAATATAAACAGTTTTACTATATTTTTCTATAGTAAAAAATGCAATAATAGAATAATTTGTAATAATAAGGTAATTTACATTAAGATAAATATTCCTGGCCAATGTATTATTTTTTTGTTTTTCCTAACTGATTTGTGTGTACACGCATCACCAAATACTTAAATAGTTTGCAGGAATGCTGCACTGACAGCATTCACGGTTTGCTGTGTTTGGAGCTCTTCTGTTTCTCTCCCCTCTGTTCCATTCTTTGTTATGCCTGCGCATATAAAAGCCTTATGATATGCTGAGGCAGAAAATTCTCTGCCTCATCCCCTCCTAATCCCTCATTACTGGATCTGAAATAAATCACGCTTTGTTTAATCACCAGATGGAGATGGAGATAGCCTGTGCATCAGCTCTCCTGTGCAGTTCAGAATTTGTTCTTTATGTAAAAGTCAAATCAGTAACTCTCTGATAGATAATTTTTTTCCTAAAATCTAGGTTTAAAAAAAAAAAAAAAATTATTTTGAAAATCACTTGCACTGTATTTTCAATTGTAGGAAAAGCATATGGACTCTTTCCCCTTAGTCTGAAGCTTTCTTGTTTGCACTTTGCTTCCTAAGCAGATTATATTTGAAAGAAACTTTAAATCTTTTTCTAGGAAAAGAATCATCTTTTGGATTACAGAGGAGAAAAAAAAAAAAAACCAACATGAAAAGGTATCCATCTGTCTATCTAAATTAACATTTATTTCAATTATGCTTTTCCTGTCCTCTCTAGAACTCTCACTCTCTGACAAGCAGACATGAAAATTCCATCAAAATTTGAGATGAACTTTTGAACCTGCAGTGCTGAAAATTAATAAAACAGCTCTGTCCTCTCTGACTGATACGATAAATGATATAATGCCAGTAAGAAGAGATTGTTTTGCAGAGTGATTTTGAGTTAGAAGGATTGCACTGCACCACCAAACAGACTGTAGTTGGGGTGATCCTATTAAGAAGTGGAAGTATAAATGGAGACATTTGTTAAACCAATATGCACGCAGGAAGATGAAATAGTGCAGTATTGCTTTCACAGGGTAGGCTTATTTTGTTTTTAATCATGCTGCTACATTCCTAGGGTAGATTCAGGGTTTTTTTCTGTATGATAATTAGAATTCTGTTCCCCTCTAATAACTTAATATTGTTCTGTGTGAAAGTTTTTTCTGTATAGTATTTTATAAAGTGTATCATCTTGTGATTAATTATTTGCTTAGTCTACAAAGTTTTAGCTGAAAGTAACTGAAAGCTTTTAAATTTTATTTTTTCCCTGCAAGGGTACGTAACCTATGTTTTTCCATAGAGCTTGCTCAACTGGAAAGTTTTGTTGATTAATTTTATTCTGCATTTGTTCAGGCTATTCCAGATTAACAGGAGATAAAAAGCAAGCATCTTTATGAGCCTTCTAAAATGTATCCAAATGTCATACATTCATTTTGATTTTTAGGAAATCAATGTAACAAAGGCTTTTGTGAGATCTTATAGAACAAGAAAATGATCACTAAAATTAAAAATTCTTAGGATCTTATCTTTTTGTCTCCATCTGACTGCAGACATTCTCTTCCCCTTTAGTTTAGATATTTGTTTTTTAAAAAAAGCTATACTTTGGTATTCATTAAAATCTTGCTTAGATGAGGGGTCAGTCAGAAGGAGTGGCAGTGTTACAGAAATTCAATACATATTTTTGAACTCTCTGATCAATATTAGAAAATCAAGTGTAATTTTCAAATATCTCCCATAAATACTCATTTATAAGAAGTTGATGGACCATGGATTTTGTCATTCTGGAAACTTATTCTAGTTATGCATATCTGAGATGCTATGATAGCTGCCATAGATAGAGAACAGGGAAATAAAATAAGTACAGAAATATTATTTTTATTTGTCCTATGCTGCTGAATTGATGAAAATTTCTTATTGGAACAGTAGGTCTCAAACAAAAAAAGCCAATCTCCTGTTCTGGAAACTGTAGCTGAAGCATATTGTTAACTTCAGTAAGTTCACATATTAACTTTCTCAAGCTTTGTACTTCATTGAGTGTCAAATGGGGCATTCAGGTAGATTTAAATTTGAACATTTTCTTCCTTGATATTTTAGTTATATTAAGGAAAATAAAAGGTTGTGCTTTTCATTTAAGCTAATGCACCTTTATTATGCTGTAGTAATGTGTCAGTATTTCAGAGTTAATTCAACAGTCTTTTTATGTAAATTGCAAAGAAGTTTATTTGTTAGGCAACCTCTTATTCAAACCAAAGTTTGATATAAATGAGAATTGATTCCAAACTTTAAAAGAGTGAGTGCAAAATCTGCTTGTTAAACTACATATCAGTGATTTAAAAGATGCTCAGTGTCTTACTATGAATTTCAAACCAAGTTATTTGTGTCACAGTGTTGCACTTTCTTGACAAATTTTATTCCTTGACGTGCTTTTAAAACGAATTAAATCTTCCTAGGCTGGTAAAATCAATTTTTACCTCTCTGATAATGAATTCGAATAACTATGCTACTATATACCTTGATAACCTTGGAGAAAAAGTATAATATATAAACCTGCATGCTATGTTTCTATGCTATTATTAAAAAGCCATGAAGAAAACACTGTTTAATTATTAAAGTATAAAAGTTTAATTCAGATATAGAGCTGTGCAAGTTAGTAATTCACAATGTGTACTCTGATTGAAAATAACTTGTGTTCTCTATAATCCTATCCCATGTCTAATGTATCATGAGTCATTTGAAGGAGCACTGCTGTTCTATGTAAAATACTGAGAAATAATAGTCAGGTAAAATTGAGTTTTGTTATCACTCCTTTAGGGAACAGAATTAATATCATATGGCAAACTTCCACTTGCATTGTTCAGAAATTCTCATTTACTTTTTTTCCCTCAAAATAAAGGAAAAAAACTTTAGGAAGAAACTATAAATATAAAATAATTTGAGGGTTGCATGTTCTATGTGTACAGTTGCTTTGGGAGAACAAAAACAGAGGCTAAATTCAACAGATGGATATATGTGTTACAAATTCTAGTTCACAGATATTTTAAAAAATTCAGTGGTGTAAGATAAACATTTCACTCTAAATAATGGTAATCCAGAAAATCTACATGAGTGACCCTAACCATAATTAATAGAAGACTCACATCCGAAGTGTATGTAAAACCTTCAGCCATGACTGGGTATTTTTCCCACCAATTCTAGGGTCCTTTATGGACAGAGACTTCCTGTCCCCTTCTCATTCAGATTCTGCTTTTATGTAGAAGAAAAGTGATAGGGAGATAAAAAAAGAGGGAAAAAAAAAAAAAGGAAAAATATAGTGTAATAGTGTATATAGAGTAATATAG
>JANRGV010000084.1:49754220-49785299 GCA_024734035.1 Alethe castanea
ATATATCTTTTTATATAAATTACAAACATTCCATGTTTTTTCACTGAAATGTGAGCATACTAATCAGTCACAAATTTTCTTTACACATTACTGATCTGTGCATCCTAGCTTTCTGCAGGATAATAAATCTTCACTTTGTTTGAAATATTTTGGGTTTGATTATTATCTGTGCTTTTCTTGTCATGTTATTTTTTGCTCCTTTGCATTGCTCAAGCTGGGCTTCATATTCCCTGGGTGCAATTAAAACATTCTAAAAGCTGAGAGCTAAAGGGAGTATAAATATTTCTAGCATGATCCTTTTGTATTGTGGCTGTGCTTAGCAATTACTTACACAGCTTTACCTTCACTTCAACTAAGTAGCATCTTTTTTGACCTATTCTGGTTTTATTACCAGTAGTACTTTGTATGTCTGAACACAGCAATATTCTTCACATACTGAAGCATATGTTAAGGTACGTAGGCGGGTGGGAAGTCTTGGAAGGGGGGGGCTTGGACAAAGTGGACAAAGAAAAGTAAATAAATCTTGAAAGAAGCACTGTTGTATATAAATGAATTTTAAGTTCAGAGTAGGAACAAATGGACAAACCTGTTGCAGTGTTTTAAAAGGCACAAAGTGATGGGTCTACTATGTTTTGTTTGTATATGGGAAGAGTGTAATTTGAAACAGGAAAAAATTATTTTATTAAATTGGGCTAAGATCCATAAATAGTGAATGAACCATAGAGATAACATGGTAAATGAGAACAAAAGCCTCAAGAAGATAACATTTCATCAATAAGCTGTTAGGGTTGCTGAACAGTCTATAATAGCAATTAATAATCCTTCTTAAGCAATTAAGGATGTGCTTGGGAGAAAAATCACTGGCATCTAAACAGTATCCAAAAGATTTTACCTGTACTGTGAAATATCACTTTTTCTTTTCCCTGAGGCACTGAATGTGGCTGTTTCAAAGGAGAAAGAAACTCATAAAGCTAAGCTTGTAAAAGAAACTTTATTTTTGTTCAAGTTGCAAGGAGACTACGTCTTCTCTTTAAAGCCTGTGACAAAAAAAAAAAAAAAAAAGGAAGCTCTTCAAAGGTATTAAGTGATCCAAGTTATTGAACTAAAGCCTGTGAGCTGCTTAAGCACAGAAGCCTCTGATTGACTTCTTTTCTTTCCTTCCCACCTCCTAAGAACATGAAGGAGAATAGCAGTGGTGATAATACATTAGGTATTCTTTTGCATATATTAAGGAACAATAAGTACCATAGGAGTGAAAAAAATTTGACTTTGAAATATCACCTTCAAGGGAGAGTGCATGGGCCACAGTGGGTAAAGGACTACAGTTCACTATTCCTTTCCCTTAGGGACTCTTCTTGGGAAAAAATAACTTGTAAAAGATATCTGTTATTTTTTCAAGATCCCTGAAAGTTCTGAATCACCAGAAGAAGCAAAGAAAACCAAATCAGAGGGCTGGAGGATTTAGTTGGGTAATGTATCATTGTGTATAATTCATCTAATAAATTTATAATACCCAGTTCTTGAAATATAGCTGATTTACTCATGTCTGTACTAATGAATTTACTACAGACTATGGAACAGACTGGAAAAGTGATGTGTGATTGTTGATTTGCTTGATTTGCTGTTTCAGACAGTGTCTATTTTCTCAGGTGTGTCCTGAGAATTCCTAATTCTCAGCAAGGAATTATTTCTAATTCTTGTTATTCCCCTGTTTTGGGAAGTGGAAAGCTGAGGCTTGAGGAGATCAGTATCACTTGTGCTTGTGCACAGAGAATGCATCATAAAAATTATTTTTGGAGAAATAGAGCATCAGCACTACTTTGGAGGATTTCATGAGAAATTGAGCTTTAAGAGGGAAATCAGATGTGGCTTCTTCTCATAAAACGATTATTTTAATTTTGTTACAGTATGGACTAGGTATCCAAATAGGGCTGATCTTTGCAAGTGAAAAGTAATGTTCCCTTTGAAGTAGCCAATTTGGTCTGCTAGCATGGAATTAACTAGACATTTTTAATCTTATTTCTGAAATATGTAGAAGTCTCTTTCCTCATACAGAAGAGGAGTACATGTACCATATACAAAATTCATTATGACTCCGAGAAAAGTAATTTTGTACTTGGAAGAAACTTCTTATTTCCAAGACTTTTGTTCTTGTGACAATAAAACTCAGAGGAAGTATTGTGCAGTTGAATGGTTTATAAATCACTTCAGCTAAACTAACTTCAATAAAAGTCAGTATTTTTGAATCTTTCTCAAAATGTAGACAACCAACCAAATAACTGCTTTTCCCAGAGTATAAAGCCAAACCCAACATAAAACCAGTACAGGACTAAATAGTACTCGCACTTATAATGAGACTTCTTAATATTCCTGATTGCCAGTTTACTATCATGCTTTCCTGGATATTAATCTGGAAAGAATCATTTGGTATATCTGGGTTTTTCTGTAAATATAACCCTAAACTTTAAAGCCATTTAAATTATTTGTTTGTTATATTACAAAATCATCACACTAAGATTATATTTATGAGATTCCATCCAAAACTTTTGAAACAGGAAAAAAATGTCCAGTTATTTCAATTAGTTTTGTATTGCATCAAGCCCGGTTTTCATCAGACTGGTGTAAAAGATTAGGTTAGAGCAGATTAGATTGGATTAGGTTAGATAGATTAGTTTGTGGAAGATCTGTTTTATTGGAATCATGGGTTTGCAAGCTTAGGATGCATAAAACTGGTTCAGGAAAGCAAGAAGAAAAAAAATCATGACACTTTACAGCAAATTTGTTCAAGTAGCTGCATACTGTTGATGGCTCCTCCCATTCCCATTATTGACCATCCCTTTCACTAATTTAGAAGGTAAATTCTTGTTAAATATATGCTGTTTATACACAATATGGAACTTGCAAGAAATTCACAGTTTCTGAGAGTTTTTTAATATTATGATTAATGTAAGCATCTGGAGATTATGTTTCATTTAACTAGATTTAGGTATAAGAAAAATTATTATGTAATCCATATTTTAAAATTAATACATTTTTAGGAATACTGACATACCTATTTCTACAAATAATACATTATTTTACATCTGCATCTTTAAAGCAAGAATACTCTTCCAGATAAATCAAAAATTTTGGCAGATAATTAGCTTTGAGGGTATACAATCATTCATGATTTCTGTTGAGTAGGAGATCTGGAGAACACAAGCAAAGTGTTAGGGGTGCTCTTCAGCACAGCAAATTCCTGCTATGGCACTCTCCACACTTTCCTCTGTGAGTCCTCTTTATATCATTAAGACAGCTCTTGAAATAGGCACCACTTAACTTCTAGTGCTTGTTAGCTTGTTTCTATTATCTAGATTAAAGCTAAATGTTTTATTAGATGTGGATTGTATGCAGAGCTGATCAAATACAGGTAAGACCTATGTACTAGGATAATTGAGCAATAAAACACCTTCTCAAGGTCATTTTAGTTTTTGTATTTTTTCCCTTCAGTTTTTGCTGTTGATGGTTCATTTGGCTTTTTATTTCCAGTTGTAAATAGCATTAGCAGAGATTTTAATGGTTGAATAGACAGACTGTGTAGCTTTCAGAAGTGAAAACAAAATGGGACTTTTTTTAGTGACTCATTAAAAGGGTCAGTGATTATTAATTTCTGCTAAATGACTGCCTGGCATGGAGGTGGAAACTCAGTCACCTTAGTTACTGAGGTAGAGTGCAGTTTCACTCACAGATTTTCAATTTGATTGTATGTGGGCAAAGGGAGATAATGGCTGGATGTGACTTCTCAGCTGCCTTGGCAATAATACAGCCAGAGGTAGTTAAAAAAAAGAAAAATAAAAGACAAGTCTAGGGAAAGCTTCAGTTCCTGTACTTAATTATTTAAAAAAGCTGCCTAATTGTAAGCTTTATCTCTGACAGTTGTCAGATGTCTTCCAGCAAGTGAAGATCAAAAGGAATAATTAGTATGTAGTCTCTTTGTCCCCCTGGCTAACACAATTTTTTTAACCTGCTATAATATGCATTGATGAAGTCCTTAATGGAAGTCAGGGATTTTCTCAGGTGAAAGTTTCCTTTTGTTTTATCTAAGTCTGTCTAGTTCTGGTTTTTAGACAAGTGGAAGAGTAAGAAAAACTTGCTTTTGTGTAGTTTCTAGCATAATTTCTTCAGCAAATTGACAAAAGGCTCCTGCTGTGAGAAAAATGTTTCAGCATAGTTCTTTTGCTTTCATGTAGAACAAAGACATCCCTGCAAATGTAATTTTGAGCTTTGAAGCTACCAATAATGCGTGAATCTCTTATTTCTTTCCTGTTTTATTCCTAATTAAAGCCTTAATTGGCTCCCAGCATTGAATATTTTGGACTCAATTCTTTATCTGAAGTACACAAATAAACAAATTAATTCGATTTCTAGGTAAGGAGGTTCATACTTTAAATACCTCTATCTTTTAAAAGTGGGAAAGTGAGAGGAGACACTCTTCCCAGAAGGGTAATGGGAGAGAGGATGAAGTTTCTCTAGTGGACACAGAAGGGTGAATTCCTCAAGTTTGCTTTTACACTTTCATTCTGGTGACCTTGCTCAACCAGTCAGTGTGGCAGTACAGTCATGGATATCTGAAGGAGATTACAGCTCATCTCTGTCCTTGTGAGGAGTGTCAGCAGCATCCAGTAAGAGCTGATGTCTTCACCACAGAAATCTGGGGGACAGCTAGGCTTATTCAGACACTTGGTCACTCTTGCCTGTAACAGCATTATTTCACCTGAAACCTTAGCTTTCATCCATTCTTCTCTCTGCTCTGCAAGGCCTTTTATCTCTTCTCTCCTGACCCCCTCCTAAAATTGAGTGTCTTCCTTTGTCCATGTGAAACTTTTCTTTCTGAAAAAATGTACCTTTAATGACAGGTTGCTAAGAGAACACCATCAATGACTTTAAGTTCTATTTCTGTTAGTAAATAAGGATATTCAACTGAACAGCATATAGTATTTATTATATAATAATAAAAGTGATTATGAAAATATAGATTCAGAACTATTGAAACTTTACAATTTTGACAGGCATAGCAAAAGGCTGGAAATCATTCAAGACAGCTCAGTTCCAGACTATTTCAGACCACAGCAAATATGTAGACTTAGTCTACAATATACAATGCTATTACATCATAGACAGCCAAAGCATGGAAATTAAGCTAGCCTGGCAGATATTGGTAGTTGGTCAAATCAGAACCATCAAAAAACATTAGAGTAACAGAAAAATTGGAAGTGCTAGAGCATAAGCCAGACCCCTGTCATGAGTGGAGTGGGAGCTTCAGACTAAATTTAGGCAAAGTTTATTAGTGAAGGCTCAGTGCTGCTGCTGAGCCACAAGATGCAGAAAGGACCCCTATGCTTTCCAAATTCCTTTTTACAGAGGAGTCTGGTTGTGGCTGGATCCGGTCTTAGCCCCAGTCTTTGTCATTGGCTTAAATAACTTTGTCCCACACAATTAATGGTGGCAAATCAGATTTATATAAAAATGAATTATTTATTATGACAAATGATTAGATAAAAATCATAATCAGAATTATTTACTACACTGTATAAAAGCTAAGACTACGAGTAGTGTATAGTATAGGATAGTGCACTATGGCAAAGCAATTATATTAAGTAGAGGGGATAGCAAAAAGAAAAAAGTATCAGGTAGATATTGATGTAAGTCACCATATCAACACTCATATTGTTGGAAATGATAAAACTTACACTTTTTTGTCTTTTAAGTAATTGTAGTCATGGGTTTGTTTGTCTTTGAAAGGCTAGGAGGGAGTTGAGGTTTCTCTTCAAAAGGCTGTTCACTGAGGGTTTGAGTTTCTCTGGATGAGCCCTCATGGGCCTCATTCAACAAAAAGAAGATTCCTAGACTCTGAAAGTTTAACATCTACACTTTGGGAGTAGCCAGAAAGTACAGAGGAGATAGACATTATGCTCCTAGTCTGGTCAGAGATACTCAGTCTGGGAAAATATTGATAAGAGAACCAAAGATTGAGGACCAAATTAGCATTCATTGAAGGTGAAGGCATCAATAACCAATAGAATACTAGGAATTGTGTTACGTAGAACCAATGAACAGATTTTTTTTCTTTTTGATTACATAAATATGTAAGAAATCTGGTAAAAAACCCATATAGAATAGGATGATTTCTACTGCACATCCTGGCAATGATTTCCATTGGACATCCTGGCCAGAATAACATCCTTGCCAGAATAAAGAAATTCTATAACATTTAAAAGATGGTGTTGGAGATTTTCTTTTATCCCCACAGTTTCAATGGGCAGATCTCTTTTACTCAGCCTCAAGGAGCATCCTTGAGGGCTGGCCCTTTCCCAAGAGAGAAATCTCCACACACTCCATGGAAGAATATGTTAGAAGAACCTAATCATATGAGAGTGGACTGAACTTTTATAGTACAAAGTGAGTGAATGTCAGCCAAATGTCTCCCATTGCCCCACTATCAGGATGTTAATTTGGGGTTAGTGAGCAGACTGCCAATCAAACAGGGCTTTGTCCAAGTTGTTTGACCACAGTCCAGGGCAGAGCATCCTGCTGGGGCATTCCCACCCTTTTCCCAGGTTTCTTAAAACAGAATATGTAAAACTTGAAAAGTTTATATAATGAGATGCATCTTCTTCTCATGCTTCTATTTCTCTCTGAAAATATTCTAATTATTGAGATCCTAGATCAATTTTGTGTCTTAAGTTTTTCTCAAGTCTTCGCTTCCTGAAATGGAAAGCTCAATGATTGATAACAGGTAGAAAGTTCTTGTTTATGTAGGTTGAAATCTGTGAAAATATGACTTGAATATATCTTAATAGCTTAAAACACATAAAACACGTAGAAGTAATATTATAAACATCAATGCCTCATAAACCCAAATTAAATCTCCACATTTTTTTAATACGTATGTTGTTCATGTATGAGCATGCATTCATGGAAATACATGTCTTTCAAAAAATATGTGTTGGGTTTTCCAATATTTGAGTTGAAACAGTCTTCCTACAATCAAGGAATGCTTTTCTATCTTCTATAAATATACTTTAAATAATTTCATATAAAAGACTCAATAAAAATGCAATAAATGAAAATCTTATTTTGACTTACAGTATGTGTGTGACTATGAGAGCTAAGTAATGTGGAAGGCAGAGCACAAAATGTAATTACGTTCTAATGTTCCATTGCATAACATTACTTTTTTAGCAAAGCCTAAATTAAGAAAGGCAGAACTTAAGAAACCTCATAAGATCTTAAAAACCTGGGCCAACCTTTCAACTGTTTACAGTTGATGATCACTTTATATTTACAGAAATATAGATTTAAATGTAGATTATTATAATTACAATAATCAGTGAGAAAAGGATGCTTTTTAAAATATGAACATAAAGATATAGAGAAAAAAATAGAACAAAATAATACAGAAAGATACCAATTAATGTTCTTCATTTTCTATAATTCTAGAAGTGCAAAATTGTTAAAATTTAACTGGTGAAAGAACTCTTCTTCTCATAAAAGCTACTGAGCAAAAAGGGGCTTGATATGAGAAGTGTTTTGTGCATTCCCAAGGACTTCAACATGAACTTAGGGTACAGGCAGGGAATGCTCACAGGTGTGAGGGTCTGGAAGCTCAGAGCTGGAAGCAGGGACTCAGACACAGGTAATTCTTCCCCAGTCCTGGGGCAACCTGAGATAAACAAGGAGTTTGCTATTTTAGAGATTCATGGTCTGATGTTTTTCCTTTGAGGTCCAACACAGTCTCCCCTGTAAGTTTGTCTGAAGTACATATATTTTATTGTTCCTTTTGGCTCTACAAAACTCAAGAACCAAAACCACACACCTTGATTTTCCTTACCTTAAATCTTAGAATTTTTAATCTTTAGCATTTTTAGTCTTTATCTGATTTTTTCTTTAAGTTATATCTCAATGACAACAATTGTGTTCAATGACTGTCCTCCATCCTGTTTATTATCACCCATCTATCCATTATTTAATTTATTTCTGTTATTTTCTGGTTCATCAAATTCCACAGAAAAAAAATGCAATTTTTTCTATCTTTTTTCCAATTCTTTCATATCTGTTGAAATGTAAAATATTTGGTTGAGTTAAATGATTTTATAGTATTCATGATCAGAGAAACTTTCTGGAAAATTTCTATTCTCTCTTCCTTTCAAAATTAATCAGTGGCACATACCATTAGTAGTTTTGCTGTATCAATCCATTCATCATTTAAAACTTGTCAATTCTTCATTCTCTTTCCTCTTCTAGGGACAGTGGTCAAAATCCTTCTCATAAGTCCCCATTCATGTTTCATATTTATTGTGCTTTCTTATTTGGGTGGCCAAGGCAAATTTGTGCTTAGGAACTAATAAGATTTTATCTTATTATCAAGCCACTTTCTTTCCTGGGATGCATCCAAAATTCGGTGTGTGCCTTTTCATATCCTTAATAGTTGCATTTAAAATGACCATATGGTAAGTGCATATAGTCCAACAGAAGTAATCAAAAACAGTATGAAAAGTAGGTTCTGTACAGCAGAAAAACAATAGTGATGCTTTCAGTAATATAGTTTTAATTTTTCCCAACACCTGCAGTTTTCTGTGGCACTGCTGAAAGTGCATAAATTGTGCTCCATTGTTAGTTGCTTTATTGTACAATCTTTTCATCTGGACAGCTGTTTTGAATGGATTACAAGCAGTTGAAAAGGACTTTCTTTCCCTAGAGAATGGTTCCTAATATTTCATCTTTGAAGACATTGATTTCTCTACCTAGCTCAAACCTGATCTTTATATGTTGAAAGAAGCTGTACTGCTTGTCTATTTATTTGATTGTATATTTATTTATTTATTTAAAAGGGAAAGGACTCACTTTAGTGAAATACCAAGGCTCATGATCAGCTGTGGCAAAATCTGTGAGTTAGTGGGGCCATATTCACTTACACTCAGCTGAACTTGGCACAGTTCCTGGAATACAGTAAACCTGCAGAACAGAGCAGAGAATAGAAGTTTAATGTAAGGAAATTGCATTGAAACTGCAGGTTGTCTGGTGTATAAAGTTCTATAGATAATTAATGTCATCAGGTGGGGTTTTAGTTGATCCTCGTTTCATATCCATAGATAAAATCTTAGTTCTTGATCAGATTTATAGAATACACACTGTTAGAAAAATAAGTTACAGGGACAGGTAAATAGAAGGTCTTGTAGATTTCAGTGACAATCAAATAAGTCTCTTACTAACCATGTCAAGTGGGCTAGTGATTAATGACATCCTAGTTCTGTAGCCTAAATGGGCATAAATTTCTTCTACTGCAGGTCTTTTTGTTCCCTCCCTGCATTTCACTGATAACATCTCCTTTGTGCTGACACGGGTATTCATTCAGCCGTGTACTACCCTGGGAACAGATTTGGGTTAAAACTCTTTTGAAGAGGTTATTTCTCAATGTGTGTTATTATGCTATTCCAGTTCATCGTGCAGCTTTGCAAACACCAGGCAGTGGCACTCAGAGGAAGAGATTCACAGTGGTAGGAAAAAGCAGCTCAGAGTAGGGGCAGCAAAGGGTAAGACCTCTCCTGGTGCTACAAATTCTGGCTTATACTTGCTCTAGGAGCTTGTTAAAACAACATTGTTAGCCATAAAAGTTTTATTCTTTGCTGTGTTGTTCCATGATCTAGCCAGGCTTGAAGGTACTTTTTTTTCTATCTGAATAAATCTTTTCTCTCAATTAGAAGCAACTTTTATACCACAACTCATTATCTCGGAATATTGCCTGAACAGAAATTTGAAAATATTTGCATTGTCCTTCTCAAACTCCCTTGATATCTAAGGATGCTTTCTTCTTTACTTCTCTGTTAAATAATTGCTTTCATGTCTTGACAGGTGGATATAACATATATTTTTCTTATTATCTTCCTTAGTAACACACAATTCAGAAATATAAATTAATTATATTATTATATTATGCTATATTATATTATATTATATTAATTATATTATATTATATTATGTATTTTTATATACACACACACATATATATGCCCTTCTGTGTCCACATGTGGCTTATTTAATTGATTTTAATTTATTAGTTTGTATTTTTCTTCAAAAATAGTTCATGGATATTTTAACCACTGAGAAATAGGACAGTGAATGACACTGGTTATTTTTCCTTTATATATTATGCAATTCTTTCATCTGCTGAGGAAATAAATTTTGGACATTTTTGGTAATGCTTCATTTTTCAAAATTACTAAGCAGAGCGTTTGACAAAACTAAATGGGGAACTCTGATGGGTGAAAAAAGGAAGCTGGAGACAATAGCAGAAATTTCCAATTCTCAAGAAAAACTTTTTGAAAAAATAGTATATACTCCCTTGAAAATAATTCTAAAATTCTGAGTAGTTCTAAAATCTGCCTATTTGATTTCTTAAACAGAAGTGTGTAATTAAAGCAATAAAATATGACAAGATACTGAGGCCACAATTATACATAATGAGGAGGTGATAAGTTCCTTGTGAGGATATGCTAAGTCCTGTGATCAGCTGCACATATGAGGCATCGGTGAAGAATCCCAATTCTTTCCTCTGTGTATTTTATATTTTGTGTACTTTAAAAATCAGTGCTTTAGCACGAGTTTAGGATTTGCTTTTCTTTAATGGCTTGTTTTAAGCGTAACCCTTCATTTAACCAAATAGTTTAACGACAGGCAACTGAGAACCTCATATAAATAAAAATGCAAAGGACTCCAAGGCAAAAGAGAAAGTTAAGTCCTTCTGGAGCTCTAGGGGATTTAGTGAAAGAATTTAAAGGTAATACTCTTAACAGATCTCTTTTGCACCTAATTTCCACTTTATGCATATTTATCCATTTGCTTATCGCCAGTCGCTGTTTTTTCCTGGTACTGTGGCTTTATCACTATAGCTTTTATGGGAAATATGCTTTGTTTTCTGTTTCCATGTTGCTTGTTACACTGACTCTTTTTTATCACTGAAAACTAGACTGTTGCCTTTGTCTTGTTGGATCTGCTCCTAGATATCTTCTGGTTATGTCAGGCCACATTTCCTCAAATATCTGACTATTTCTACCTCTTATATCCCATGCTTTACAATAGGCTTTACATAGCTTTCCAATATCTGGATAATAATGTTTTGGATAATGTGTTTGATAGCACAAATCAAGAGGTTTTCTTGTCAACTAAGGTTAAGTTAGAGATAAGTTCAGTGAAAATGAAAGTAAAGAAATATGGTTCATTGAAGCATGCTTTTATCCTGATTAATAGCAAGCGAAAAATAATCACCATCTTCTAGCAAGAAGAAAATTACTTGGAGATATCTAATTTAATCTTATTAGTTTTTGTGTATCTAAAATGATGTAATGACAGAAATGACAATATTAAAGATAATTTAGTTCAAATAAACTTTTTTTCTAATCCTACATTTCACCCTTGTCTCCCTCCCCCAGACAGATTAACTGGTTAGATTGCTTGGATTCCCTATGGCTCATAATTAACACGAGTGATTAGGGTGGGTCCTCTGCCTGCGGACAGAAAGTGCTCTCCATTTTACTGTAAGGTGCTTGCACAAAGGCTGCCATCCTTTGAGTAGTATTATTCAGAAGTTGCTGAAGGTGAAAGAGTAAGATGATAGGATTTGCTGATAAGTGAAATGTAACTTTGCATTAATGTGGTTTGGGTTTAGCAAGACACTTTCAATTAACATTGAGGTTTACTTGAGTTAGCAGAGCTTTTGAAGTAAAGCTAGTGGTGTTCAATAAATTCCCCTTGCAAAGAGGAAAACTTGTTTTACTCTTAAGGTAAAATTCAGTCATTCACAAGAACAATGTGGTCAAACATTCAATTTTCTCAGTAAAAACTTCATAATCTTAGAAATTAATTTCCCTGCCATGGTTTCTAAGGTGATATTATAAAAAAGGTTTATTATTTAATTAATACTGTAACTGATGACAATGACTAGGACATATGGAGCCACTGTAACAAAAGTTTTATTGTTTCCAAGAGTGTTCTGGTCTAATTAGTAATCTTTTATTTTAAATAAAAATTCTGAAAGAGTATTTGCTTTCTTAGGCACTGTGTGCCTACTACAAATCCTTAGAGAGAGAAAAAAAAGAAATTAATGCCTTTTTTGATCCTATGATTGCTAATATTTGAAAATGGGAAAGGATTTTGGGAAGAAAATAACGAAAGATCTGTGGATTTGAAAACAGAGAATTAACAGAAAAATCACACTGAAAGAAATTGTTTGCAACCGTCCCAAACATGTAATACATTTCATATTGCTTTTGTGCTTCAGGACAGTGAATCAATTTCACTGTTTGAGGAATGCCATTTCCAGTTCCCTCTAGGGGTGCTATTATATCCATGATAGATGCTATCTAGAAAATGGAACCATGACACTGTTATGCCTCTGTGGAAGGGAAGTAAGGGATATTTGCCCAAGGAGCACAGGGTACAGAGCTGCCATGCTGGATTGGAATGCTTTTCAATGCACGTGGAACAAGAGGGAGGCCGATGGGGCAAGGGTGGGACAGGATGGGACTGGATGGGATGGACAGCCAGCCACTCTTCCACTTCCATTCTCAAACACAAAATGGAGGTTAGAGCATCACTCAGACATTTTTCTTCAGAGTACATATATTTCAGTCTGAGTTTATCAAAACTGAAGATTTCTTTGCATTTTGGTCTTAACTAAGTTTATACAAAGGACTTGTAATAGACCAGCCTAAAGGATTCTTATTTCAGAAACAAAACAACTAATGAAATATGCTATAGAGACATCTGGGCAAGAAACTCCAGTTAGGTTTATCAGCAGAAAAGTGCACCCTTTGTTTTCAATACTGATGTCTAAATGAAGCACAGCTGGACCATGCTATCATGTCAGGTAGCTTAATTATCAGAGTTCAGCAGAGAGTGTTCCTGGGCTTATAGGGCTAGGTGTCACTCAGGATCTCAGTTAGCTGAAGTTTAGCCAGCTTGGTAGACTCTGTAGTGTGCTCTGTTACACCTGGGTATGGGAAATGCATGTGAAGTCAGCTTTGGTCTCCCTTTGTTGGATACATCTATAGTCCTGCAAGGAAGAGGAGTACCAGAAAAGGTGGGAGAAACATGCAGTGGTTGAATGTCAGCGAGCCTCTCTGCACTGAATTATCTGATACAAAGAATTTCTCCATGAATGCATACCTAACCTATTCCAAATTTAATTTAAAGTGTCTTAAGGAGTCAAGGCTTAAAGTTTTGCCAAGATAAGTTGTGATTGTTCCAATCCTCTTTCAAGATTGTGTCACTTTACATTTCTGTAAATGAAAGCTCTGGCTTATGTTCTTCTTGGGTGAAATACCTGGGGCAAGATACTAAATAATAAGGAGGGGAAGGAAATTGTAAATCTCTATCTCCTTCTCATGCAACTTCCCTGTAGCTGTTCCTTGTATCACATATTTTCTGTGGCTATATTTTTTATAGAAGTACTCATCACTTTGATGAGTGTCAAAGTGTCATAACTTTGTACCTGATGGAAAGGCATACTTCTGAAAATAAATAAATCAGTGAAGGTACCATCCTGAACATTTGTATTTTACCACATTCAGAACAATTAATCACAATCTTAATGGTGTGGAAGACCTGCTTTTCCATGAGCAAATGCTCTTATAAATGATTGGATTGTGAAAAATATTGAGACATAATAGTTAATTTTAAAGGTGAAATTCAGCAGATATTAAGAATATCTGCAAAAAAAATCTCAAATTTCCAAACCATATGGCTGATGTCTGATTGGACGCTCTTCACAGAATCTTTACCCCTTCACAGAATCTTTACCCCTTCACAGAAAAGTTCGTCATGTTACCTTTTGAGGAAGGCCAACTATTGAAACTTACCCTGAATTCAGGGATGTGAAATGTAAAATAAAGTTCTCTATTTACAAATAAAATTGCCTCCAGCAGAGAGAACAGAACTTCAGCAGTTAGACTGCTACCATGCCCACTTAGAACAGCAAGTTCAGGCAGTTTCCAGGACTTGGAAAGACAAATTAAAAATATATAAACAAAAATCTGTCTGCACTGGGATAAACAATACTGTAACAAGAAAAAGCCATTTGGGATTTATATAATTTAGCTTCTGGTAATGAACTTGAGAACCTTTAAAGATTTAATGTAATACTGGAAAACAGAAGAATTCTATATAATTTGTTTTGACTGTTATTTTGTCAGCTCGAATATATTGTTCAGAATGGGAAGAACCTTGGTTGGGTTAAGACAGTATTTTGATGCTATTCATTATCTCATTTGACTAATACACTCTGTAGCAGGACTGTTGAGTGGACCTCACAAGAACAGTCAGGTATTAGTGAGATACTGCTGACACTGTATTTTCTAGTCTTTCTTTACAGAGAATTTATTCATGCTGATTAGCATTTTGTGTCTTTTGCTAACAATTCATACTTCAGTCTCATGCACATGACGAGATATGGTCCTGGATCTTGAGCTTATAACAATCGTATCTTTAGGTCAAGATATTGCCACAAAATTTGCTGCAAGACAAAAGTTTGAAGCTGTTTAAAAAAAAAAAAAAAAAAGTCAGTCATAACTGGTGTGCTCTCAAAAAACCCGCAACCAATCAAACAACAACCACAAACAAACAGCACCCCACTTCCTCCCTATCATATAGGTTTCTTAAACTTAGGGCCTTTAGATGAGATCTGAGTGTATTGATCAGAGCAGAAATTACAAATTTTTCTTCATGTTTTGTCTAACTTTATTCTAACACTTGTAGCTAGTGTAAAAAGAAGCATGTTAGAAATCAAAGGCATATGAAGTCTAATATGCTGTGTAGCAATAGATGCAGAAAGAAGCCCACTGTGTAAGAGTAAAGCAAACACACAAGTTTTATTGGTGTGAATTCTTAGTGATAAAAATGTGCAGTTCCAGTGCTTCCTGAGCCTGAGGTAGTTTCTTGTGTTTAAGGTGGATTATTCTTCCATGCATTTATCAAATCTTCCACTTAGTTTTCTAAATGAATGTTCCAGGAATGTTCATCCTATGGACAGGCAGAGGATGTGGTATTGATTTTTTTTTTAAGCTCTTATTTGTACTCCAGGTTCTTGGAAATAGTCATTTATTTTGCACATTATACATATGCCTGACAAAATACAGTCTTCCCCCATTTTATATTTTGTGTCCTGCTTTTAAGCTTTCCCCCATCCTTCTGTCTTTAAGGTCTGTACCTGGAGGCATTCTGGCCTTTGACTAACTCAGCTGTTAAAATCAATAAAAAAAATATTAGTGAATTGCATTAACTTGCCTCTTTTTTTTCCTGTTGTGGCAGACTTAGGACATAATTCTTGAATGTCTGATTGAGACATTTCATCCCTAAATGAATATTTGCAGTGACAGATACAAAAACAATTATCATAATTCATCAAAGGTGCCAAAGACCAGCTGCCAGCTTCTGTAACTGAAATATGATGCTGTACTTTCCTTGATGGTTTCACGCCTTGTTAGCTTATAATTTAATGGAAATGGAATAATAAACCTTTTCACCTTTCCTTTAAATTCTCTTGTGGCAGGTTCCTATATCTATTCCATGAAATAGCAGTTTTTGATAACACAAAAAATCTTAAAGTGATTGGAAAGGTTTACCTGGAATTCATGAGTGGTAAAATGCCATATTGTGCTACTGACTTTTTGGGATGAGATTGAACAAACTATATCATTCTTCTGTTTCACATTATGAGATGTGAAATGAGAGATAATACTATTTTACTTAGATAATTATGCGTTGAGTTTTAATAAGTTGGATCAGGTAGATATGAAAGAATAGATAGTAGAAAAACAAACAAAAGCATAAACGCTAGTTTTGTGAAAAAAATAGACATGGAAAACAGCATGTTACAAGCTGTGTCAAATTGCCTGTGGTGTGGAATCTTGTTCTTCAGGAGCTACTAGAACTAATTCTTCCCTCGTATCAATTCTGCATTGTCCAGTGGTGTGGCAGCCTGTGATAAGAGAGTGTTCCACATTTAGAAAATAAGGACAGCAGCTGAGCTAAGGATGTTGCTGGAGACTTATCTTATATATTTTGACTTTTGAGGGTTTAAGTCAGACCCCCCAACTTTATTTAAATGTATTTTATATTGAATTATAGTCATCAACCTACTTACCTCCTATCTGCTAAGCTGCTTAGAGAATAAACAGTATGTAGTGCCTGAGCATATGCACTGAAAATAAACTGTCAAAGAGCCATTACGGGATTATTCTTTGTTGTAGCTGTCATTGGGAGAGCTCTTCCTCATACGCTTCCTAAATTATATGACTTTTTTTTTTAATACACTCCTTACTTTATATGCCACAGTGTCCCTGCTCACTTATTTTATGTAACACTGAAATGAAGCTTTATTCTGCAGCAATCATTCCTGTCTGCCAGATGGTTAAGTGACTTTTGCCTCAGGAGTCTCAAAATTTTCATGCCCTGACAACTGGATTTACAAATTTGTGTATCTTGAAATGAGAGGCAAGCAGTTATTAAAAAGGGATCTGCTACCTGCCTGCTCTTGTTGGCTTTATGTCCCTGCTGTGAACCTTCAGTTCTTCACTCAATGCTAATCTGATCGACCCCTCTTACATGTTATCTCAGCCCTACAGGAATCTCTCCTGGTTTTATGTACTGAATGTGATCTCTGTGTAAGAGTAGATATTTCATTTTATTTTATACCACCTCATCCTTCAAGCTTCTTTTCAAAAGTCCAATTTTATTTCCTTCCCCATTCCTTTGGGGATGTTTCACAAAAAAATATCCACAAGAACTTAAATAAAACAGTAATTTATATGCTACACAAGTTATTTCACAAGTACATCTATACATGATTTATATTTGACTGTTTTCCTTAAAAACTATTGTATTTTTGTAATGAATAATGCTGCATAATATTTCACAAGTTGAGATACATGAACTGTCTGAAATTAAAAAGGAGGAAACACTATAGAAAGAAATACTTAGGGCCATTAACTAAAATGTTCTATGTGCCCTGTGTAAAGTCACATATTTGGAGTATAAGAATCACAAACAATATCAAATGTTACATATATCAGCCAATGAGAAAGAAAAAATATTATAGACAGCAAGATTTCTGAAAATGTATAGGGTTTATTTGTCTCTTTAAATAGGGAGTGAGGTTTGTATATTTATGGCTTCAACAATACAAAATAAAGTGGCACTTCAAGTTGAGTTTTATGGCTGGAGTCTTGTGATATAGAATATGGGGAGTTGCTTTGTAAGTTTGTCAGTGTTTTTCTTTGCCTTTCATTGACCTGATATGGTGCTGTATTATTTGGGTTAGAGTATTTTGCAGAAAAATATTTTCTCATCAAACCTGGTCATAGCAATGCCTCTTATCTGTTAGAATTTACTGCATGTTCTGTAGGAGGCACTGTGCTGCTAGGTCATCGTATGGGAGAGCCCTGAGTTAGTCTGAACAGTCTTTTTAAAACAGTTCTGTAAAGAAAAGAAGTGAACAAACCACAGTCATCAAACCAAAAATATCAAAATATCACTCCAAGAATATTTTAATCTTTGTAATGTAATGATACTGTTGCAGGAATGGATGTTTTCATGTAATGTGAGCTACTACCAGGCATAGTAAATTTGCAGGGGTTGATACCAGTGATAGACTATATGGCTGGAAAAGAACACTTCAATCTCTCTTGACAGTAGGCTTGCATGATAACAGTCCTCAGCAGTTCCCTAGCTGCCACTTTCTGCTATGTCAATATCTATTTTTCCCCCTTCATTCCTGTAACTGGAGAGCTCATTGCTAGTATCAAGTATCACTGGCTGGACAAATTTTCTTTAAATCTCCTAGCTCTTTTAGTGGGTGAAGCAAGCATCTTGTATTAGCCTGAAATTTATTTTACTGAGATCGTTTGTTTGTTTGTTTCAGGCTGAGCTATCATGATTTAGATTTATATTACAATATAAATCATATTCCTGTATTTTAACTTTCAGAAAAGAAGTGACATGAGAATAAGAGGCAGCACCTGTCCAAGTTTTCTAACTGTTTCTTAGAGAAGAATTCTTTAGGATATGTCCAAATATTCTTTTAAAGTTGCAGAAAATTCAGGCAAGCATTTCATAGCTTGTTGAGAATAGTGAAGCTCTTTCTAAAAATGGGAGTATCAGAAAAATCCATTTTGTCTTTTCCTACTTTAAACATGGGCAAGTTATTGCTGAAGATCTTTCTTGCTTTAAGGAAAGTCTTTAAATCCTTAAAAGGAGCAATCTTCGTCAGGGTTGTGCTTTTCCAGATCTAGTCAAACCCTCAGTTTAAACATGTTACATAGAGGGTTTATTTGACAGCAGAACTTGGGTAGCATTGCTAATTCCCTACTGCAGGAATGAATCCTGGTGGGAAGGCAGGAGTACTTGCCCTGTGACTCCAACACCTGAGTGCTATAGGCCAGATTTTAATCACAAAAGAAACCTCATGTCTTCAATGAACTCTTTCCTGGTGCCTGAATGCTCTGATCATAAGAAGGCTCTGGTTGAGATTTTAGGAAGAATAAGAACTAGGGCTTGGCTAAAGAGGTAACTTGAGGAATGATGTTGAGGATGGATATCAAAAGATCAAGGTTTTGGGACAGCGAAACTGGAAGTTGGCTGTGCTAGAGAAAAGAGAAGTTAGGGAAGAGGACTGAAAACCATGAAGGTAGGGAGGAGGGGGAAGCTGACTTGAGAGATGTCTGGAAGGTTACTGCAGACAGGTAATGTGGACTAGGAGAGAGAGTGAGAGAGATGGGTAAGGTGGAAAGAAGATGGGAGATAACACAGGAAAAGGCAGAAACTGGAAGCATGGTAAGAACTTGGGAATTACAAAGAAAGATCTAGAGCAGTACAGAATAGAACTGGAGTAGAAAGTCTGCCAAAATAAATAGATTTGGTAAAATAATATTTGGCATGGGAATATCTTTTGAATACCTAATATTTAATCATAATATATTCAAAATTTTTATTGATCCATTTGTAAGCAATTATTTATTAACAGAAAAAGCTGTCTGTGGTTTGTCTCTGACAACAGAGATTTTTCCTACTGACCTGCACTGTCAGGCCACATCTGCCTTGTGGTATAATTTTAAGTTGTGATACTAATAGGAAGTTTTGGAAATCAAATGTGTGGTTTCTAGTTTTGAATCTAATACTTTTCTTACTTCTTATGCCCTAGTGATCTCATTCTTTTAAAATCTTGTTTCCTCTCTATCCTTCAGAGTATGCTTTCCTTATAATTGCTGTTATAGTTTGCCTAGAGGTATGTAACTGTGCCCAACCTCCTGCAGCTGAAATTCTTGCTGTGAAAATGTTTTATTTTTCCCCTAAAAAGTGTCCATTTTCATGAGTTTTGCAACGTTGCTTAAAAGTAAAATTGGACAGTAATCCTTCAGAGTGCTTAGATAAGCCCCTCAGGGAATGATAATGATATTGGCCATTTTCTAAATAGCTGAAACAGAGCTTTTGTTTGGAGGAACCATTAAAGAGATGAGTAATCACTGGTGACAGATCTTCACGATGATATTTCAACAACTAATTAGGACTGTTGTCACAGTTAGTGGCATTTATTCTTGGTAAAGCAGCATGAAAAGTAGCCCTTCTATTACCACTTACTGTGGCTGACAGCCCAGAAGCAGGTGATGGGTATGAGGTCAGTGTCAGCTGCCCAGAATAGTGAAGAAATGATTAAATGTCTGCAAGCTCAGAGACAGAGATGTTCTCCAGCTAATTCTTGTGAGACTCTGACATGTCATCTGGTGCCAATATGAAGAATCTTTCTAGACGAAATCCCTTATCCAGGAAAGGAAATGGCTCACTAACAAAAAAAGTTATTAAAGCAAAACCTTCACATTGTCCAGAATCTATGCTCTATATATGTAATCTTAGGTGGTGAAATAGATTATCATATTTTACAGACTAGCAGTCTGGAAATTGAATAAAAACTGTATAGAGAGCAGGAATTGGAAAATTAAAGATTTTGTGTGAGACCAAATATCTTCCCTACTTTAGTAGGTTGTAAGTTCTGTTTTCATTAATTCAGCAGCTAATTAAGAGACCAACCTTCTAATATTCCTGCTTAATCTATTGATTATAACGTGTTATATTTAGAAAGGACTGAGACAGTAAAACCACAACAAGAAGTATATTAGTTTTATGAATCATGTTGTTTGGAGAGAATCCATTTATTTATGAACAGGTTTTCACTATTTTTCAAGCATAAGAAAGAAGAAAATGTGTTATTATAATCCCTTGAGATGGGAAAACAGGAAGCTTCTAGCATCACCTTTACAGAAACAGAGATTATTCAGTCAATGGCTGATTACCTTGAATAAACCAGGCCAAAGCCACCTTATTTCCTGTGGCAGAAGTTATTCATTATCATTTCTTTTACATCACAGTGGAGGTGAAACAAACATTTTACTAGTTTTGAAGTGGGAAAAACTAGAGTTCCCATGCATATCTGTATTGCACTGCAAAATTCTCGGAATTAATTTAAAACACTGAGACTCTACACTTACACAATTTTCTGTAAGAAACAGTTTCTAAGATACAGTTTTTAATTTCTACTCCTAATAATTGATACAAAGGAAAAAAAATACAATCCTCACAAAATAGTGTATAAAATTTTGTATTTTATATACAGAAATTTAATTTGATCCAAGAAGGCATCTCTAGAAAAATAGAGATGCCATGCTTCTTTTTAAAACTCAGAAAGAGACAAAAAGCTAAGACTTTATGTATTTTTAAAAGAATTTTAATTCAAATGTTGAGCTTTTTCTTTTGGCTTCAATTTTTCTTGAGTTTGGCTTCTAACGCATTTCAGAATTGCTTCTTCTTTATTTGTTTATTATTTCTTCATGACAAGAAATTAGGCAAAATTGGTGCTTCACAAAATCAAAATAATTGAATAAAATCTTCTAATCAACTGATCTGTAAAACCATATGAATTATCTATTTTAACATAACATTCTTTCAAAGACAATAAAAAAAGATATCATATGTAGCTGAAATGGTAAAATACCTAGAAAATTTCCTTGGAAGTCGTCACTCTTTTCTCCTGTAGTATTTATTTTTGGTTTATACTGTATATAGTGAGGTCATATTATTTATAGCCTGAGGTAAGAATTTTATTTTTATTGGCATTGCCATTTCATCTAGGACACTCTCATTCCCTCTTCTTTTTCTGAAATTACATAACAGTCTTCTTCCCAGTCATCGAAGTATGTTGAAGTGTAACTTTACAAGTTTGAGGGTTTTTTGGCAGAGACATCTTAAAATATTTCAGACCCTGTTCTGCTTCTGAATTGCATGTACTTGTACAGTGACAATTGTTTGTGAAACCATGTAATAATCTCAATTACTAGAGAGACTGAAAAGTAGAAATCAATCTAAAATAATGTGTCTTTATTCTCTACATAAATCACTTCAGTGACCTAGTTCACATAACTAACCATACACAACAATGTGTTGGCATAACTGATAAACAATGTGTGAAGCCAAAGCATGCCAAAAAGGCACCATTTTTTTCAGCCAGTTTTTCCACTTCAGAAAATATATCATGTAGATGCATCCAAAATTGAATGTTCCGAGTTGGTAACATGGACACATCTGAAAGAATAGATAATCTCAGTTTCTTCCTGCCACATCTGATCCTGCCCTGCTCTATTATGAATTTCCAGCCCAACAAGGAGAACATTAGAATGATTTGTTCATTCCCCTATGTATAAGGAAGTAAAAAAATCGTTAAAAAGAAAAAAAAAATATAGGAGGTACTGGGTTTTTCAGAGCAAATTTTTAACTGAATCACAATGGAAAGTAATGTCACAAAAAAGCCCAATTTTTGCCACTTCAAAGTTACTGAAATCATAGAAGGAAATCAATCAATAATGGGTCATAAATGTGTAAGGTTAGGCACGATACATTTGCCTAAGGCTTTGTAGAGCTGAAATTATTAGAGAAAATTCAAATTCTTGTCTGTGTTTATTAATTTGGTGACACTTTATTAAGCTAAATGGGATTCCTACTGATTTTTACTTTATAGTATTGATTTTATTTAAAAGAAACAATAAAGGAAGAAATATTGTTATTAAAATTGCTTCAATTTTTAATAAAACAATGTTTATTTGAAAATAACAAGTATTCAAGTAAAAGCACTTTTCTGGAAAGGGATTAGTTGTTCAAATTTCTGATCTAGACAAGGAGATTTTTAGATTTCCAGAGAATCCCAAAGGTTCCAGAACTTGAAGGCTTCTTGACTTTGGCAGTTGATAATGAGGGCCCTGTCTCTGAAATTAGAAGCCTGTGAAAACTCTTTTAACTGCAGCCTCAGTCAGAATATTTAGACCCCACCTCAACTGGGAGTTCGGCACCTAGAAGGCATGGTAG
Source organism: Alethe castanea (assembly GCA_024734035.1). NCBI lineage: Eukaryota > Metazoa > Chordata > Aves > Passeriformes > Muscicapidae > Alethe > Alethe castanea. Next base: position 49,776,661 of record JANRGV010000084.1, read on the forward strand.
GTTGCAACCATATTTTTAAATCTTATTTTCTGACAACTAACTTCAGGTGAAACAGAATTATCTTCTCATCCTTTCTATATTTCTATATTTTCTACTTCATTCTTATTTTGTGGTATAAATGCTATCTCCTTTTTAATTCAGTCTTTTCAGTTAATTCATATATTTAATCATTTTGTATGATTACCAAATGTCCACATTTCAGAAATATGGGTACTTCAAATAAAATTCACATTTTTAATTTCCCTTGATAACTACTGCACTCACAAAATTGCATTCTTATTATCTCCTATAGAAATTCTATCACTATGTTCCTGAAATGCATAACATGGCACATAGATCATACAGCTTTTCCTGGACAGAACTGAGACCGTTGAGATTAATAAATGAAAATAATTCCACACGTGGTTTCTCATAAACTTTGATTAGTACTCCACTCCAGATTTCAGAAGCAAGATATAAGATATTGAAAAGCTTATTACAGCCTAAAGAAAAACCTCTCAGAAAGCAAGCCTGCTGTGTGCTCTTTAGTGATTATAATAATGTCTTAAGGATGCCCTGTTTCACCCACTGTGGAATTTTAATTTTGGAGCACGATTGTCTCTAGTAACATACAGCTAAGTTTCTAATGTTTAGAAATTTAAGGTAACATGTAATAAAAGTTGTGAATCTCTATGGAAGTCAAAGTGGTATTTGCACACACAAAAAAATAATACTTTTAGTTCCTTTGTCAATTTAGTCTTGGAAGTATCTAGGCTTCAGAACCTGCCAGGAAAGCTGGGAAAATAATAAGTTGAAATATAGCAAAAAGTGGGAGAAGAAAAGCTATTTTTCAGAAAGATGACTGTAAAATGAGAGGAGACAGGTTGAACTGGTTCAACTGGGCACCTGGGAGACTGACTGAAAAGGTGTGGAGGAAAGTTTAAAAGGTCTGCTTAGGAGAGAGGACATGACCTGGAAGGTAGAAAAGGAAAAATTGGGCAAACTGTTTTGATATGTGAACTAAAAGAAAATTGGCTTCTCGGAATACCCTCAGTTGAAGGGAATCACCCAAATTAGATCAATAACTAAAAAGGGATAATTATTAAATTGTTCAGAAATTGAGGTAAGAACAGGAGAAAACAACAGAATAGGAATAGACATTAAATAATGCAGCTGTACATTAAATTATGAAAGTCACTCTGATCATTAAAAAAAACCCTCAGCAAAATCTGCGGGCGTAAGATTTTTACTTCAAGATGAATATGTGCTCTTTAATGTATTAGCAGGTGTTTTAAGAAGCCTGTATGAACCATTATGCATGGAGAACCCTTTTTATGATTGTTTGGAGAGCTCTAGTCTGATCTAATGAAATAACCCTAATTACATATCCATATGCTCAATCTCATTTATAAACAGTGGAGAGAAAATAAAAGATATTTTGCTGCTGATACTGCTATTGTTGTTATAGCCTGCTGCTGTGGGTATCACTGAAGCAGTTATCTCCCTTCTTTCCTTCTGTACTACAGTATGTTAATTCCTGGAATGCACTCTGTGCTGATGCATACTTGGTTAACCAAATAGCCTTCTTACAATGCTTGCTTATGAAAACATATTTCTAAAGATGTGTGACTGCAGTAAAAGCACTTCTGCCTTCTAAGAATTGCACACATTTGCTAACCAATATTTTTCTTGAAAATAATCCCTTAAGACAGTAAGTCAGATATACACAAATAAACAAAAACCATATGTGTCTATATGGAAATGGGTTGTAACGCTGTAGAAAAATAGATGGGTTAAAATAGCAACAACCCTCAAAAAGAAAAAGATTTAAAAACTCAATTAAAAAAGAAAAAAATCACCTCCTCTCTCAAAAAAGCACCCAACCAACAATCTCAAACAGAAAAAAATAATTCTAGGTATTTGCCTGATTAGTCACGTGAAATCTGAATTTTGAATGTAATAGGAATGCAGAATTTTGGTTTGTTTGGAAAATACCTCACCCCTACAGACTTTGATCTTAAACCTAGACTTTCTTTGAACCATAAGTACTGGAGCATAAAAATAATGCTTCTGAAGGGTTTTTAAATATTTACATGGGGCTTTTTTTGTTGTTGTTGTTGTAGGTTTTTATATTGGGGGGTGATCTGGTTTTGGTTTTTTGTTTTCTAAATGGTGTGGCCATGGAAACACTGAATCCGTTCTTGCACACGTTTCTTTTCTATTTTGCAGGTTTCAAAGTGTATTATCTGCATTGCCATTACTGCTTTCCTTGATTCCTGGCCTGCTGCTGTAGAAGAATCTGTTGCTCTGGGAAGGGTCTCGCTGTCTCCACTGTATTCCTGGTCAAGTATTTGTACTCAGCAATAAAGTCTTTTATTCTCCTTGTTGAACAGATGAGTTCCCTCACTGTCTTCCAATGCACACACTGCTACAGTCCTTGACAATCTTGCATCAATCCTTTTGATTCTTTTCTGCATATTAATACCCCTCTTTTACAGGAGAGCTCACAATTGGATGCAGTGCTACAGCTGCATTGTCACAAATGTTGGATAGAGAGGAAACATCCCTTTTCCTGGACTGGTTGGCTACACTCTTGGCTGGATTTCAGTGCTGCAAGAACACACTATTGACTCATGTTCAACTTGTTGTCAAGCCAGATCCTAGGCTGAAGATCTGCTTCCTGTATAGTCAGTCCACAGGTTGTACTCTTGGAAGGTGTTACCTCATGCTAGATGCAGGATTCTGCATTTCCTTTCATTGAACTCTGTGAGGTGCATGTCTATTTCTCCACTCTGTCAAAGTTCCTGTGAAAACCAGCCCTGAGATACACCCTATTGACTGTCTCTCTCAATTTGGTGCTGTCTGCAAACTTTGATGCTAGTTTGATGCTAAACTGTGAGAGTGTATGCAGTACTACAGCACAGAGAGCAATAGAGTTGCTTGGGATGAAGTCGTCCTTGGTAAACCTGTATTAGCTGGGCTCATTCACCCTCTTGACAAATATGTCATCTGTGACTATTTTCTTGTCCTTGGTCACTAACAGGGTTAACATATGCAAAATGAATAAAAGAAATAAAGAGAGGGAGCAGTCCATGTTTCATTGTATGTATCTAGAATAAAGGAAAATCCTCACTGCTTCACAGGGAAAGAATGGGAGGAGAGGCAGAGAGGGATTCTGCCCACAAAATGTCTGTATCTCTCTTTTCTCACACATATGAATGGACACTGTTTCAAACTGAGAAAAGCACACATACATTCTCTAACCACAGAATTGCATAGAGCAGTGCATAAATGTCACTGTCAGAGAATATGATTGTTCTTATGAGGAGGAAAGCAGTGTAATTTTCCTTCTTCATCTTTGTAGGCTAAGCCATATAAACACTATAAAAATAGAGATTGTCCATTAAAAAGTGGTGTAATCCCACCTTAATTAGTTTAAAAATATTAAGACAGAGAGGGACAGAAACAAATACCATTTACATTAATTGCTATCTCACTGATACCCACAGAAGAAACAGCTCCTGATTTTACAGAAAACACACAAAGAGAATAATGTTAGGAACACTGATTTACACAAAGAAAGTTTTCTTTTGTTGAATCCTCCCTTTAGTTCCAGAAAACTAAAGAGAAATTTACTATATACTCAGTAGGAATCAAATGTATCTCCTGGAACAGGGATAGAATTCTTGGTCAAAGAGTTAAACACAATTTAGGTACTTCACAAGGCTTGTGTGGAGCCCTGTCGCAGGTCGATATCTTACCTATTGAAAGGTCAAGCCATTCTGTTGCTTCAGCACAAGCACTAAATAGGACTCTGTCATTCTGTGGTGTGGCAGAAGTGCAACAGGCTTAATCTAATAATCATTTGAAATTCCTAGCCATGGTTAACCTTTAAATATTTCTCTGAGCCAGTAATGGATTTCAGTTTCTAATGTCAAAATATTCTAACTGCAACAAAGTTAACTTTTGAAAATGTAATTTAAACTTCTTGTAATTATAAATCTTCGAGAGTGGAAAAATAAGACGGAAATGTCCCAAACATCTGAGGAAATTAACACGAGACACTCACTTCACACTTGGTCTTTGCAAAATTGCATGTTGGAACTGCGTTAGACATTGAAGCGGTCTAAAATCTTGAATATACAGTATCAATCTTGTTCAAAGTCAGCTCCTGGATTTCTCTGAACAAGTATAAAAAAGAAAAAGGGACTGTGAATTGACAACATTGTGAATTGAATCACAAACTCACAGAATATCCAAATGAACCAAAAATCAAACTTACAAATAGTTCCTATGAATTTGTAATAAACTTGGATCAAAAGTCTAAGCAGCGAGATAGGATTCCTTTGGGTCAACAAGCTTCAAATGAAATCATTATACTAAAAGAACAGGAAGGTTTCTAAACAAGAACAAGTTATTCCAGCTCCCTTTTTCCTCAATAGAAATAATAATTTTAAAGATAAATTATTCTAAACTACACAAAATATCTTATTCACAATCATGGGTGGGTGAATTGTGAATCTATAGTTACATTTATCTCCATTAACTTTAGGCAAAAATGTCCTTCTATAAATATTACTGTTTCATTGTTATTCTTTGTAACGATCTAGTAAAAATAGAGTGTAGGGAGAATTGTATCTTGATAATTTAATGCTAATCTTTATTTTTTTCTCCCAGCTAGAAATCATCAGATTTTTTGCCAATTAATCTTACACAATATACTAGCAAAACTGGCATGTGTGCTCCTAAATCAAGTGAACGCAGAGTTAAGCTTTGTATGTGAGTAATTAGTGTTTTTCTGAGCTATTTCTATGCACTTCTTTTCAACCTTCAAGTCAGGTGAGAACTAAAGAGGTCCCTAACATGAGCAGTCATCCTTACTATCCCTTATCCACTGTAAGTAGCACTGTGTTCTAATAAAGCACATTATTTTTGGGTCAAGTTTTCAACACAGTAGTAAGAATTTGCAATTTTTGAGGAACTCAAACCCTTCACTAACAGTGTCAGCTTTCTAAAGGCCAGTCATGACAGTCATTTAAAACAAACAAGTGAACAAAACATTTTAGAAAATTTATTAATCTGATAATTGAATATTTGTGCATTAGCTGCTCTCTTTTAGGATTAGGAAGATTGCATGTGTTAAATGTTGTGGAAATCCTGAAAAATAAAAGGTTAGGCCATAGATTTTACCACAGAACAGATAAGAAAGGCTGTACTGTAGGGATATAATGAAAATAGTATATTTTATTCTATTACTAATTTATACTAATATTATTATATTGGATGTTAAACATCAGTGAAAAATCTGAGCACAGGGTGATAGCCTGATTACAGGTTTGAGATATTACTGCTTTACACATTAATCAGAGCATGAGGGACCAGAGAGGGATTCAAAGGTGAAAACATTGGGATTTTTTTTTTCTTATTAAACTTAAATTCATAACTAGTCAGCCATGAAATAAAAAAATCAGAGAGATAAACCAATATCTTCCTGAAGGCCTTAAAAGAACAAACGTAATTTACTAAGACTGTAAAACTGTTCATTTCTTGAAGGAGAGTCAGGAAGAACCTAGAATTGTTCTATATACATATTTTTACAAAATTGTATGAAGTATTCAGTTATTATATGTATAAAAGTTGCACACCACAAATTTGTCCCCCAAACAGTGATTATATAGAAGGAAGTTAGGATAAAAGGGAGAAATCTTTTAGTATTGTGCAAATTCTTTCAACTTTGCTTTCACATATCAAAGTGTTTTGCCCTTCCAAAGAACATTATTATAGTTATTGTAACAACTAATAAATCTTTTTGCGATGTTATAGGAGAGTCACAAAGGAAATACTTATTTTTATTCCTTCATATTAATTTTTATATATTTGTCAGTCAATAACCCAAGGCCTTGGTGCTATGTACAATGCAGGCAAAAGTGCATTCCTTCTGAGAAGTGAAGTCAGCAGTGTGCCACATGATAGCATTCAAATAATGAATGAATGTGCATGAAATCTGGTAGCTGTCCTCTGTTGAGACCAAAACTTTTTCCTTTCCATTACCACCTAGTTAATTCCAACCTGTAAGTCTCTAAGACAAGGACATAATGAGAAAGACAGAAGCCTCCAAAATAACTTGTAAGAATTCTAAGTAATGCAACTGAGAACATGATCTAGCAACTAATGACATTTTCCATATCTCTCGGTCATTTCCAGACCCGTATGATATGTCAGGAAACCACTGTAAAGGGAATGAAACAAACAAAGTTTAAAAAAATAAACAAGAACCACAAATAAAACAAAACTAAAGAAAACCCAAACAACCCCAGAAGGAAACATGAGACCTTTGTTTACGGTATATTTTTCTCTTGGAAGATGAAACTTTAAAAGCAAATTCTGTCAGGTTCTTCTGGAAGATGAAAAACATGTTACAAGCTTGATTTTGATCATGTACAAGGCCACTCAAGAATGTCTTAAACTGACATGAAAAGAAATGCCTCTGTTTTCTTCCTTGTTTTCCTACCAGATGAAAAGAATGCTTTATTGTACTGGATGTTAGACTTGGTGAGGAACTGAGGTCTAGTTATATCAGACAAACAAACAGCTCCTGGTGTGCAGTTTCAACCTTGCTTTTAAATTCTATTTTATCAATTTACTTGAAAATCTAGATAATATTTTAGTGTCCAGATTTTTAAAAATACTGAAGCCTTTTCAGATTCATCAGTGTTTAGATACCCAGTGTGGATAAGTAAATTTAGTGAAAACATGTTCTCAAAAAGGCTGGGATGAAATTTCATGCTAAGTAAGGGATCTGAATGCATATCTTGCTATACATAGCAGGCATGAACAAGGAAAAGACATTTGGAAGGAAAATAAGATCCTAATTTCCACAGCAAATAAAATCCCTCATACATCTTTATCTCTACAGCAAGGGAATGTTATCTGCCTGAACACTTCTCATTTCCTACTATCACTTTAAATGAAAACAGCAGCCTCTGTAGATTCTTGAGTCAGTCAGTATTGTTTGCTGCTGGGGAATATGTGTGAAAAGGCACAGCTGAGACACCTAGAAAAACACAAACTTTCATTCTACAGGTGTTACTGTCTTGGTTTCCATGTGCTTGAGAGAACATTAAATGCTTGGACAATGATCAAGTGCTTTATAAGGTACTTTTTGAGCTAAAAACATTTTAAATCCAGATACTCATTGTTTCATGTATGTGTTTTTAGATCTATTCTTACGACTAAGCTAATATTACAGACATAAATTACATTAATTTTCAGTTAATTAAATAGAAGAATTCATTCTCTTCAGAAGTAACAAAATAAAACCATGACATAGATACACAGGAAAATATTGAGATGCCAGATTGAAGAAAAAAACAGAACAAAATGGGAGATCTGTTGGCAGCATGCACCTGATAAGTGGCTGCATTTCAGAAATTGCTTTGAGTAAAAGAAAATACTTTGAGCCTGAGAGATATAGAACTGCAATAGAGAAGTATAACCTCTGGGCAAATTTATTTGATTATGACTAGATGACGCACTGTTGAATGTCCCAGTTCAGCAAATCTTTTAAACTTTGCTGGAAATTTTTGTTTATTTTTCCTGTTTGATGCAGTAAACATCCATCAGACATTAAAAGAGTACACCAATATGCCACTGATCCTCTGGTCCTTGATAAGGTGCCAGCCACTCAGTATCACCATTTGCATAAACAGCTGGAGTTTTTCTGGACCTATTCCTATGATGTAGCTGGATGCCTTCCTGATGGTTTGCACCTCATCATATCTCCAGTGAGCTAGCTTGTTTGTGATAGATCTGAAAACTTCACAGAGAAAAAAGGATATTTGTTTAGTCACATTTAATTCAAGCAGACTTCAATATAAATTTAATAGGGAGCATGGTCTGGAACATGCAGAATAAGCTGTTCTCTGCACTTTTATCGGTTTACTGGCAGACATGGGGGATTCTCTAGGTTACAGTAATCTTTTCCTTAACAGATTGATTGTATGCATGAGTGATTTAATCTGTTCTCCCTGGTGAAAAAAGCCCTTAAAAATACTATATTTCCTAATTCAGTAAAATTTCATGGTACTAAACCCACAAAGTTGTAAAATGAATGGTAATCTATATGAAAAGGCTTTGCATACAACAAGACATTTTTTTCCCTTAGAAGAAATTTAAAAAGTGTAGAATTCTTTTTCAATTTTATGTTTCACTATCTATTCAACAGGTAATGTTTCTGTTTTTATTCCTTTGTATCTAATAAGAATCTGCATAACAGATTTATGCTTTGAAAATTTGAATCTCCCATGGATCATACTATTCACAAGGTGTTTTTCAATAATCTGTGATGGTCCACTGAAGTCAATGTTACATGATCTCAAATTGAAAGAAACATAAAAATATTTTAAAAATAATTTTCCCAACTTTATTACGGCTGTCACATTGTACAAGATTAACAAGTGAGTAGGTCTTTTTTTTAATTCAGATTACAATAAAAAGATAACAAATGAAAAGAAATATAAGTAAACCATTTTGTAGTAGTAGCCTTCATTTCTGAAAAAAGAACCTAGTGGTGCTGGTGGATGAGAGGCTGGGCATGACCCAGCCATGGGCACTCCCAGCCCAGAAGCCAAACGTGTCCTGGGCTGCATCCAGAGCCCCGT
>JANRGV010000084.1:49785399-49817132 GCA_024734035.1 Alethe castanea
CTCTCGCACAGTCTTTTGGCGAGAAGAAAAGTTATCCCTCCATACACATAATTTCTACACAGCAGCACTACAAGCAGTCACTGGCTAATGTTTGTGCTTTTGTGGGATTTGTAAATCTATTACTTTTATGGCCAGATTTACTAGGCAAGCAATAAATAATTATGGTCAAAGCTCCTGTAATGAAATCCATCTCTGTCATTTCATTTGCTGAATTGTCAAAGGAGTAAAAAAGTAGAAAACAGTTTAGAAGTCAAAAAGGTCAGAACAGCCCCTAGGCAGTATGTAATAACCTGCATTCTCTGTGGGATGAAGGTGTATGATCCTGGGGACAACAAAAATCGTGGACAGAAGATGAAAGATTTTTGGATAAGGTCAGATTGGTGAATTCTCAGGGGATAATTTTAGTCTAAAATCAATTGCCATTCTGTCAGCAAGGAGCTACTGCATAACATCTCTTCCTGAAATCACAGGAGTGATCAGGAGTACTGCTGTAAGAGAGTTGCTATTAACACTACTGGAACCAGAGCTAGCCTTGCTCTGCCCCATGCTTGAGACAAATGTGTGACCTGTTACATCAGCAGTACACACATGTCAAGCAGTGTGGACTGATGTACTTTAATTTGCATAAGATCATGTATATTAAAGAACTCTGCACTTTTACTGTAACAAAGTTTTCTTGAAGGGAAACAGCAGGTTCCCAAAAAACCCATAAAGCATGTTAACATGTTGTTTACCTAACTTATTCTTACACACACATACAATTCCATAATATTAATTATAAACTTTCAAAGGGATAGATCATAAGCTGTGATTTATAACCTATGATATTTTCAGTCATCACACTGGACATACAGAGAGGTAAACATGAGCATACATACATTAAACATTTGTTATATTTGAGAAGCTGCATTGATTGCACTGTGCTTGCAAAAGTAAACTAAAATACATCCAAAAGCCTTTTCCATATTGAAGACACGAGAAATTTAACAATGTTAGTATGACAGACCATTTGGCTTATGTTTGTTCACAAGATATCTGATTTGTATTCTTAATCAAAATATCCCTAATGTATACATTCTCTATGAATGCCAAGCATTAACATTAATTTCTCATTGGTTTGAGAGATTCATCTACAAACCTAGACCTCCTCAGAACATAGTTTTAAGTTTTGACATGATTTAAGGCAATACAAGCACCAGATCAAACATCCCATTTAACTTCTGAATGGAGCTTAATTTATAGTTAAAGAGCTGTCTTTCTTTACAGTCAATAGTTCTGCTACCAATTCAGAAATTAATACAACATTCGAAGCCGCTTTCGAAGACAATTTAAGAGGAGTTAGGGGTGTTTGGATGCTAGAATGAAGCCATTAAGCACTCCCAGAGCCGCTCGCAGCAGAATTCCCAGGGATGCTGCCGGAGTCCCTCTGCCAGCAGATGGCCCCGTCACCCAGCCGGAGAGACCAGGTTTATCACCCAAAAACCACAACGCATTGTACTTCCATCGGTTCCGCAGATTATTTGCCTTACATTTGATGTAAGACACGGTGAGACAAGCTGCTCTTTTAAAGAGGAAGGTAAGCAGAAGGAACAAAACCCTTTTGTGGCTGAAGCCGGGGTCTTCCCGGACTTGCAGGGCCGACCAGAGCCGGGAGCAGCCGCGGGAGGGATCCAAGGGAGCGAGTCCCAGCCCTTGGCACCGCGGTGTGTCCGTACAAAACCACCCCTGGGGCACACGCTGCTGCTGCTGCTGGCGCGGAGAGTGAGTGAGGCTCCAACCCTGATCCCATGTATTTTGTGGGAATGAGTATGGGCTATTAACAGAGTGGAGCACTGTGCTCATGTGCACACTCAGCGGCACAAGAGTGGCACACGTTCACCTGTGCACTGAGCTCCTACACCACTCACAGAACACATGTAACTTTAAATGCTTCTAGACACACGTGAACTATTGTGTAGGCATCACCAAAAATCTGAGTTCAGTGTACTGCCATGTAAGGGGAGTTTGACTTTCCACGTGCTCTAAGAATAGACTGAAGTGGAGATGACATAGGAGAGATCTCTTTCATATTAAAACCTCTAAAGTTAGATATTTATCTTAGCCAAACTATAAGCAATGTAAAGAAGTGTAAAAACATTTAAAATTTTGTTCTTCCAATCCTTCTTCTCCCACATAAAATAATAATTTTCTCTTGAGCCTAAGGTTTTTATGTGTACCTTTCCAGATTTTTTAATGGATTCTTACCCTTTTTTGCATAAAAACCATTAAGAGTTTTCAAGCCTTCAACTGGAAAAGCTGCAGATACTGTACTATCACAGTCCTCAAGGCCGTCTGTACCATTTATAATCCCTCCCTTCATCAGAGAACAATAAAGAAGAACAGATTGGTTTCCAAGCACAGTTTGTAAGAAATGTCTCACAGTCTGCTTCTACTTGCCTTCCTGCCAATTTTTCCCCACAGAAGCTGTTGCATTCACGTTCTTCACAGCATTTGCTGCTGAATTTTATCTTGTGATAGGGTCAAGCAGCACACTAACTGTTCAGTCAGACTTCCCTCCTTAGACGAACTGCTCTTAACAGCACGGGTAACAGCACCTCTTGCTGCCAGCAGAGCCTCACCGAGCCTGCTCCAGAGAGCACAGCACTTCATTTAGATGCAACATATTTCTCTCCACCTCATTTTTTCTCACCCACCTACTGCCTCCTCCTTCCTTGTCTCTAAAAATCCCCTACCGCCCGAAACCAGCACACTCATTCATATTTTCTTCCACCCTGCTGTACACACAGAAGATGGGAAATACATTAGGAAGCGTTCACAGTTCTAGGCCATGAGATAATGTAGAATATTAGCCACATTTTCCAGAGGTGGGAAATCCTCATTTGCATGTTACAGTTGTGGGGTTTTCAGAATATAAATCATTTTGGTGCACTTACACAGGCAGCTCTGCCAGCCACCTCCCAGCCCCAAAGAGAAACTGTCTGAACCTCAAAGTCTGGTATTACTTAATATGGTCTAATATGCAGCAGGTTACTCCTTTTCCACCACAATGCTTACAAGCTCATTTTATCCATCAGTATTTGGCAGGGTTAAGGACAAAGCTAATTTATAATTTTAGGTATCAGAAAGTTATTTTATACACAGCTCTTTCTCATTGGGATAATTTCCAGCTTTGTTGCATTCCTTTGAGTGGCTGATTGCACAATCTGTGCCCTACACAAAGGCAACGTCTGGGCCTAGACACAAATCACAAGTTTACTCTGATAGGCAGCCTGATGCTCCAAACCAAGCTGAATTAGAGAAAAATTCCTATGCTGCTACAAGTGTGCTGATAGACTGTAACATCTTCTTCATGATCACTCTTGAGCCATGGGAGGCAGCACACTACCTCAGCTTTTGGAGCAGAGGGAAGTCTCCCAGCTACCACTGCAGGCTGAGGACAGCTCTAGGTGCCCCAGCTTGTCTGCTTGTATCACAAAAAAACCCCAGACATTAAACCAGTGTCTGAAGGGCCAAGACTGAAAGGCAACAGTTTGGACACTAACTCAAAACTAAGGTTTCACTCTCTCCAAAATTTAGAGGTGGATGAGAACATCCCTTTAAAACACTACCAAAACCCATCACGACCACAGGAGTACCTGTATAGAGGGTTTAGCATTTCCTGCAAACATATGCTTTCCTGGTCAGCTCACATACACATTGCAACACAAAATGTGGCACAACTACATGGGGGAGGACACAACTCTAAATTACCACGATCCATTTAGACCCAAACAAACCTCCTTGTGGGATAAAGCAAGCAGCAACTACTCATCTCTGAGGGAAAAGAACTTTTGATAAACAACGGGTTTAGCTACTGAAACATCTTATGGTACATGGGTAATGACACTCTTTAAAATGTCCTAGCATGAACACACCTACATTATGCTGTGGTTAAGCAAAAATATTTCCTCTTGAGCAAAATTGTAGTAAACCTGCTGATTTATTCAAACTCTGCAGCTACACTCATCCTGGCACAAGAGAGTCATTTATATCTTGGGAACAAAGCACCACCATTTCAGCTGAAGACAGCATCCCTTTTCTGAAGTATCTGTAAGCACAGTGGCTCAGTTAAGAGAGGCTATGCTCATACTGTCAGTTTTCATCTGCAAAATTCCAAGCAATTGTCCAAAGACATGACATTGCTTTCTTCTTTTCAACCCATAACAAATGTATTGAAATGAAGTACTTCCAAGGGAAAAGGATAAGTTAAAGTGTTAATACAGGGAGTCAGCACCAAGGAACATCTTTTCTTTGGCTGAGTGGGCTGAAAAAGTTTATTTTGCCAATAAAGACATAGGATTTGCCATCTAAAAGTGTTAGCCTACAACACTGACCTGAATCTTACAGGCTTAAGTAGCTGCTATTTTTCAAGTACCGTGGAAGGTGCACAGAGTATTCTTAGTTGGAAGGGACCCACAAGGTGATATGAGGTAAAAAATCTGTTAAGGAAAAAAAAAAAGTGCTTTAACATCAAATTACTACTATAATCACATATCATAGCTGATTGGTTTGTGTACTTTGGAAAACATTTTGCTCCTTGCTTGCCAACAATTGGCAGGGGGCTGTGAAGAATCTCTGCCAATTGCTCAGCTGCCTTTAGATTAAGGAAGTGTATTTTCTTCTGAAACAACCAAAATGCTTGATGAAATGCAAGAGGGATTAGTGCAGTTTAAATCTACAACAGAGCTATGAGAGGTCAGACTCTCCTACAATCATCCTGCAGTTGTTGGAGCATTTGGAAATGTACATAAAAGGACAAGAACCAGTTTCTCAAACTAGTAGCAAAGAGTTAGTATAAGAACATTACTAGAACATGGAACAATTTGAACAAAAAATTCATATTGGCTTTACTCCTGGGCTCTAACAAAAGGAGCATATTACATTGCCATAAGATTTACATTTATTAGATTAGTACTGAAGTAATGAGCAGGCAACATTACTTCTGTCATTCTAAGGAGAATTATTTGATATAAGGAATATTATTTGATATAAGCATCACAATTAGAATGGAATCAAATGGTTACCAACCAGGTGCACATGAACATTTTTTTATTTGTTTTCAATTTTAAGAAAACTCCTAGGCACAGATATGTAAACCAGAAAAGGAACCTCAAAGAAGGTGTGGCCTCCTTATGACCACCTGAAGAACCTGAACACACCCAAGTCTATGGGACCTGATGAGATGCATCCCAGAGTCTCGACAGAATTGGCTGATGTAGTTGCTAAGCCACATTCTATAATATTTTAAAAGTCATGGCACTCAGGTGAAGTCCCAGGTGACTGGAAAAAGGGAAACATTGTACCCATCTTTAAAAAGAGTAGAAAGGAAGACCCTGGAAACTACCGACCTGCCACCTCTGTGCCTGGGAAGATCATGGAACAGATCCTCCTAGAAGCTGTGCTGGGGCACAGGGAGAACAGGGAGGTGATTTGAGGGAGCCAGCACAGCTTCACCAAGGGCAAGTCCTGTCTGACCGAGCCAGTGACCTTCTACAATGCAGTGACTCCATCAGTGTAAAGAGAAGGGCTACAGACATCATGCATCTGGATTTCTGTAAAGACTTTGACAGCCCCCCACAACATCCTTCTCTCTAAATTGGAGACAGATGTATTTGATGGGTGGACGGTTAGATGGGTAAGAAATTGGTAGAAAGGTCACATTCAGAGGATAATGGTCAATGGGCATCAGTGGTGCCCTTCAGGGGTCTACATTGGGGCCATTGTTATTTAATATCTTCATTAATGACACAGATGAAGGGATAAATGCACCCTCAGCAAATCTGCAGATGACACCAAAGCTGAGTGGTGCTGTTGACACTCCCAAGGGACCTGATGCCATGAGGGGCCTGAACATGCTAGAGAAGTGGCCTCTCATGGTTTAACAAGAGCAAGCAGAGGGTGCTGCACCTCAGTCAGGACAAACCCTGGTATCAGCAAAGGCTGGAGGTGAACAGATCCAGAGCAGCCCTGCCAAGAATGACTTGGTGATGCTACTGGGTGAGAGGCTGGACATGACCCAGCCTTGGGCACTCCCAGCCCAGAAGCCAAACGTGTCCTGGGCTGCATCCAGAGCACCGTGGGCAGCAGGGCAGGGAGGGGACTCTGTCCCTCTGCTCTGCTCTGGTGAGACCCCACTGCAGTGCTGCATCCACATCTGGGGTCCCAGCACAGGAAGGACATGGAGCTGTGGGAGTGAGTCCAAAGGAGGCCACCAAGTTGATTAGAGGGATGGAGCATCTTTCCTATAAGGAAAGACTGAGAGAATTAGGATTGTTCAGCCTGGAAAAGAGAAGGCTTAGGGGTGACCTAATTGCAGCCTTTGGTCACCTAAGCATTAACCTGAAGGGAGACCACAGGATAAATGCAGAGTAACTTTTTACTAGGACATTTTACCTAGGGTGACACAACAAGGGGGAATGCCTTCACATTAAAGACAGTAGGTTTAGATCAAATATTAGGGAAAAAGAATTTGTCAGAGTGGTGAGGCACTGGAACTGGTTGTCCAGAGAAGCTGTGGATGCCCCATCCCTGGAAGTGTTCAAGGCCAGGTTGCATGGAGCTTTGAGCAACCTGCTCTAGTGGAAAGTGTCCCTGTCCATGGCAGGGGGTTGGAGCTAGAGGATCTTTAAAGTCCCAGGCCATTCTATGACTCTAAAATTTTATGAATTCTCTTTTTCGGGCAAAAAACCCAAAGATTATTCTTTGGAATATTTCAGAAGCTAGAAAACTGTATTTTAAATAAATAATACTTGGATCAAAAATTAGACCTTCAGAAGAGGAGAGCAAACAGGAAGAATTACAGATTTATGATGGATGATATTTAAAGACACTGATATTCAAGATACTATGCATTAGAATAGGATTATGAAACATTTTAAACAAACTAGACAAACCTTGTTATAAATTATTTGACTTGAAAACAGAAGAATTATATGGCTAGCGGTAGTATCTATTTACAATTATTTATTTGTGGTTTTTTATTTCATTCAATATGGAGGTCATATGATGGGGAAAGACTAGGGAAATCATGCTGACAAAATAAATTACAGGGTTTTTGGTAGAAAAAGTCACTCTCAGCCAAACTTCCCCGATTGGAGACTGGCATATGTTTAAAGCTGTGCATGATCCTGGAAAAAATAGAAGATTTAGTCACTAGATTTTGAATTTTTTCATACATTATTTTTTGTCTTACAGACAGTAAAGCATAACAGACAGTCCAATTTTTAAAATGCTACGATAGAAAACTGGTTTCTGTATTTCAACAAAAAGTCTCTATCTTGTTCTTAGCTATACAATGAATTAATTAGCTATTCTCTATTCAATTACACATTAAGAAAAAAAGAAGCAGAAACAGAGGCAGAAAGAACTAAATCCTTTGAAGATTATTTTCACTGTTAACTAATTTTCTTTAGTAGTGTAAAGCCCAAACATCTGAGAAGTGAAATTTAAAGACCCAGTTCCAAAATCCATAGACATGTATCTAATTAAAATCACAAAAAATCACCAAAGTTTGTCCTTAATGAAATGAAATGGAAGCTGAGAAAAATAAATCCAGTAAAAAGTGATTGCTGACATTGCACAAACGGCTGTTAGTTATATAAGGGGGTTAGTTATTTTAACAAGCAATCTCTTCTGAAGGATTGTAAAGTGTTTAAGAATAGAGCTGCTGTTTTTAATTTGATTTCTCATCACTCTAGTTTTAGTTAGCTGTCTTAGACACCGATAAGAAGCAGCAGCATATTGACAAAACTATTGACTTGACTACAAGATCAAAGAATGAAGATTAAAGCAGGATATGACAGAATGTGGTAGGAAAAATAATTAGATTCTTATTTCTGCAAATATTAATGTATAATACTTCAAAAATAGTCCATCCTGAAATTTTGTCTAAGTTTTCCCCTAATTAATGCTTTATATGATATTAAATAATGCTTTTTTAAAGTCATTTAATAAGGCATTTTTGTCAAACTCTCTCTTCTGACACTTCTTTCTTACCTTCTTCCTTGCTTCTTCAAGCAACACAAATGTCATGGTCACAACAATAATTTAGATGATTTTTGTTTCTGATGTTGGTGTTTCTTTTTTCTTTGATTATTAAGAAAACCCCTGAAAGGAATGTTTATCTGCTTAGTATTTTGAACAACATGAGAGCCTCTTTCTTTTTTGGTAGCATCTTACAGTTGTGAAACTCTCCCTTGTCCTGAGCCATCACCAGCCAGTCTAATCCTTGTTGGCATGAGTCGTGCTTTTGCTGCTCATAGCACTCTACAGCGTCTTTCTGTCAAACTCATTCCACTTGCTGACCTTCTGGAGCTTTCAGACATTGGAAGAAACCTAACAGTTCAACTGGGCAAAAGAACACATGCTACATATGAAACTAAGAATTTGTTATTAGTCCAATGGAGCAGTTTAATGCTCTAATTTGCCTGATTAATGCCGAAAAGATCCATTAATAACAGTTATTAATTATAAAATGAAAGCCCAGCCACACTTCTCCTTTTTTTTTAGCATCCAGGCCTTTTCTCTGATTTTATCCTCTTCTTCTCAATGTGCTTCTGGTCCTATGGCTGACAGATTCAGTTTTTCTCAAGAGGAAAGGGGTGTGTCTCTCTGCAATAAGTTGTGACAACTCGAGAGGTCCTCACTGGGAGGCTCATGTTCTTCACAGCACAGGTTTCCTCCCCCTCAGTTCTGGGTCTTCTTGGGATTGCTTATGATTTTCTGTCACAATTTCTTTCCTTGTCTTTGGAGTCCATCTCAAGTTTCAAAGTTTCACTGGGCCTCCCCAGCCAGAGTTGACAGCAGAGGCAATTGCTTGTGCCAGGACCCTGTTTGCATCCATTCACAGAGCTTCAGCAGAGGCTGGTGAGACAGTGGTCACTTGGCCAACAACCTGCTGCTCAGAGAAGCTGAAAGAAACTCAAGCCAATCAAAGCCCAGGGATCCTGTAGTGTCATGTTAGTGCAACAGCTCTGACATTTTAATACTAATGGAAAAAATTTAGTTACTGTACTATAGTGGGAAATCCATAGAAAATTATCTGCTTCTTTTTGTTCTCTCAACAATTTTTAGGGTAACCACTTTAGCTTTTATTGAATTTCAGCACCTCAAGAGAACTCATGCAGCCTAAATCTTTCCTGCCTTGTTTTGTTCTCTCACTGTTCATTAGTTCTGAATTCTCCACATCCTCTGAGTTTGGTCAGGTTAGACATAAGTTATCCATCATAAGGCGTCTAAATTCATTCTACTTAATCATTAACCCAAACTTCCATATGCTGCTTAAGTTGTACATATTAATTTTGCCATCTACTCTAATGCTTCCTACTTTGATTATTTATGTTTTCAATTTTTTTCTAATCCATACTGGATTACAAAAGCAGCTGCATGTATTTAGTTTGGTGATGTTAAGACAGCTGTTTATTTTGGCAATCTGGCTCATTCATACAGAGCAGAAAAAAAGATATCTTGAGCACATAAAATGAAATGGGGCTTTGAAGTAGTGTCATTCTCAAAAGAATTTTCCAGTTTTTCAGAGCATTTGTGGACTTATCTCCATTTGCTGGTCCCTGTAGAGAACTGCCTGATTTGGTAAATATAACTCAGCAGTTGCCTTGCAGTGTGTAGTGTTATTTTCAATTTATGTGGTATTTTAAGCCTTTAACTGCTTTTCTTAAGTCTTTTTAAGGATCCCTAACCTAAATAAAATTATACTAGAAAGACTCTGCCATTTTGAAATCAGCATTTATCTTGATTCTCTTTAGAGCATCAGCATATGAAATTTGGGGCAATCCTTTGTTTCTTACTCTGAATTATCTCTCCTGCATTCATTCTGATGGAAGTTCTCGACCTTCTTTCCCCCTTTTTGTCATGCACTGTTCTTTACTTTCCCAAGGCAGTCAATCATTCTAGTGCTGGTGTGTAATTTACTTTGTGAAACAGACATTTTGCCATTAATATATGTAAAATTTCTTTCAACTCTCATTCAACATAGTCACTTCCCCCTGGTAATCATTTGGACTTTTCTGTGTTTACTTGATAACTTCTGTCTGAGACAGGCTTTACTGGTTGGTTGAACTTCAGGTGACTCTACATTAGCATACAGAGCTTTATTATGTAACTCAAGCTTACTGAATTCATCTGTGCTGTTACAGTCACATTTTCATAGAAAACAAAATACCACTGAAAACTGTTTTTTTTTTTCCTCAGGCTCTTTCCAAGTTACTAAACTAAGATGTTAAGACAATATTGGTGGAATCCATTTAAGCTCAAAACTGATAGCAAAGATTTAGTTATAAATATCAACAACAATGTGTCCTGGCTGCCAAAATGACCAATACTATCTAGGGCTGCAACAAGCTCAGCATCATCAGCTTCACATCCATTGTATTTGCCTTTGCCTAACTTAAATTGATTGTATATTTTATTGTAGACAAAATATCTTCTCCTTCAACAATTTTCATGGAGATTGGAATGGTCATGTATTTAACACTACAGATATAACTGATAACTGATGCAGAAGAAGATGAAAAGTTTCAAGATTATGATTGCTGAGAGGGTTTCCTAAAAACCATTTCCTTCTCTCTTTTTAGGTTATGGTATGTAAAGGCTTTTAAGAAATGGATTTGAAATTATTAAATAAGCAGATATTTTGAAGCTTCAAAATTCAACAAACTAAATAGATTAAAATAGATATTTTTGTGGTATTGTTGAGAAGTAGCAGTATAGGCCCTGAGTGTCTCAATTATTTATTTCATATTTGTCTTACAAGATTAGAAATTAGTTTCTTCATGGCTGAGGAAGGAACTAGGTTTGCCTTTAGCTTGGTTTTTGGCAGATGCATTACCGCAGTAATCCACAGTACTTCTCTCCAGAAAAGCTAGTTCTGCACTGCATTAGACATACATTCTGATTTATCCTATCCTCTTACCTCTTCTAACAATATAATAGAGTGAAAGGTTAATTGTGGGGTATCTAGTATGTCTTTTCAAAAGTGACCATAAATGTGTACAAAATTCAAGGAGCTGGGGAATTACAGGGGACAAAAAATCAGATTTCATGCTCATTCTTTTCACTGGCAAGAACACATATTATTTAAAATTCTTTCAGAAAAAAAAAAAGAGAAGTATATTTAAAAAAAAGATATAAAATTGGCACAGTCCTTTGAGAGCAAGAACAAGATGTTAGGGATCCTGCCAACTTTATATTGATCTGAAAATCCTCTGTGTGAGCAGCAAGGCATAGTGACTGAGCAGTATTAATATAGCTGGGGAGCACATGAGTGGACAACAATGCACTTAGAACAGCACTTGGACAATTTGTGTGTGAACTCCCATGTAGTTTTTCTTGTGCACTTTGGTGCTTTACAGAAATATCCAACTAAGCCATCAAGAGAAACACAGTGGCTGGCATGGCTAAAGTGTTCCTCGGGCTTGGGTTGATATCTGCTGGCCAAATTGGTGCCATACCAGGTTATTTCAGGCTAGCAGAAGTATCCATTCCTTTGGAGACTTACATTCAAGTGCAGTGTTTCACATATCTTTTATGCTTAGTGCAATTATCATTCTCTTTCCCAATAAATAGTATTTTACAGTAAGTTTACAGCAGCAATTTACATTACCTCATTGCTCAAAGTTATTTTTATTTTTTGATTGTTTGGTTGTTTATTTTCTTTCTTTTTCACTGTTTAACAACTTTAGCTGTATTTTTATTTATCTTGATTTACAAGGCATCAATCTCCACTTCTTAAAAAATATGTTGTCTCATTTACCAGAATGATGAGAATTTTAACCATCTAAAAATTAACCATACACATAAAATAGTTAGATTTATCTTGTTATTAACACAGAGAATGAAGAGAAATAACTGGCTATGTTTTAGAGGCATGGTTATGTATTCAGAAGAATTAGCCTTATAAGGTATTTTGTCTCAGTTGAACATGTGCAACCTAAGCATCATAATCCAGAAGTTTAATTTTTTGATGCCTGTAATGATGAGCTAGTATCCACTTCCACCTAATTTAGAGTACAAAATATCCTGAATCTTGATTTCTCCTTGGTTGTGGTTGAATTCACTCCTTGGAATATTTATTTCACTCCCAAGTCTAGAACTGTCCAGAATTAAAATATCGTGTCTAGGAGTTTTTCTCTGAAAGAAATTGATTTTCTTTATTCTTCCTTTATTATTTATTGTGGATGAATTTGGCACAGTTATTCAAAGGCAAAGCATATTTATTGAGATTTTGATAAAGTATAACATGAGCCATTCTATTCTTACTGTGCCTTCAGAGAATCCTGGCAACAATAGAGGGTAGACTAAAGTGTGCAAATATTTTCTTTAAGAACAAAAAATATACATCATCTAAAAGTGATTTCTCAAAATTTCCTTTTAGTCCTGACTATAATTCTCTTATCTATACAGTGCTAGATTATGTCACTTGAAAAGAGGCCTGATAAGGTTTGCTTAACATTGCTTAAAATTATTATTCTGCTAAAATTAGTCACTACTGCTGCTTTTTGTTTTATTGAATCATGTCCATTCCTTGTATCCACCCAGGCAGCACACTCTGTGACTTTGCCACTTTAGCTTAATGAGGACAGTGAACCCCAGTGTGCATTACCATAAAGGGTGAACTGAAATGTTGGAGTTGTCTAATCTCTATAGGTATCTGTCATTTCATTTTACACTCTCTGGATGATGGACATTTGCAGAAGAGTGAATTGCCTTTAAAGTTTCAAATCAAATCAGGACATTTGCTCAACCTCACTGTATCCCTCTTGTACCCCACATAGTCTCTGAGGATTAAAGAACTGTTACTTGTCACCTTTATCAGTTAAATCAATAAGGAAGTACATATACTGTTCCAATTGATCATTAAAAGATTTGAATCTCGGTTGCCTTCGGAAGACTCCTGGTCTTTCTAAAGATGAATCTTTTCCTGTTGGAATCTGCAAAGACAACAGAATATATCTCTTTATATTCTTCCCCTTGAAACTTATTGCTGTGTTTTAAAAATACCTTAAAATTCATAGTTTTTTCCCCTGATAATGACACTAATATATATGTTTCCTGTCTGGATGAATAGAAAGAATAAACTTAAACAACAAGCTTATTTTTTACCTTACAGCTACATTAGTAAACTAAAATTTATTTTTTCATGAGTTAAAATTTAATTTTCTCTTATAATAATTTCATTCATACATTCACATTCACTTGTCAGAATTCGAGTAGCAGCAAAAATGTAGTATTTTTCTTTCTTGTTTTTTTTAAAAACTCTACCTGTTTAGCTTATTCATGAAACAGTAACATAGTTCTAGTTTAAAACAATTTTAAGAAGATTTACTTTAATTTTTGACTGAGAAGACTCAGCTAAAGTGACTATGATGGTTAGATATTGACATTAATTACATTAAACACAAAACAAGAATTACATTTTGCTTGGGAAATGGAGAATTTCTGATATCTCGGTGTATTTGTAATTGAAATGGATTTTCTATTTAAAAGAAATGCCAGCCTTCATTTAAGCTGGAAATTAGGGACATCCCAAGTTACTTGGTATATACCCAGGATTTGCTATCCAAGTCAGTTAAAATTATCTTTGTAATCTGACTTACCCTTGTGAGATATGAATTTACCATTGCTAGGGAAAAAAAAATTTACATAAGAAAGTTAAAGAAAAATTCTACCTGCTGGAGTCTATTAGGAAATTTGCCCTTTTAAAAAATATTTTTATTTTTTAACTGTGAAATACTAAGAAAACTTTCATCTTCGGAAAGAAACACTTTTTTGGGAGACTCCATCCTTGCATTTTTATGTACATTGCAAGGGAACTTTCTGCAAACAGGTAGAATGTAAGCAATGTATTGTCTTTCATAAGATTGAATTGTGCATCAAAGATAACTTATCTATAGGAATGCTTTGCTGACAGACATCCATATTCTGGAGATCAAATAAAAAAAAATATGTAGAAATCTAAGCATATGTGGACTGACCACACTAGAATGTTTGTGCTGCCCTTCTGGTGTGCATGAAATGCTTACTTGTGTTTATACAGTAGCTGATGACATTCACATGCAAAATTGTACATTTGTTCAATTATGTGTGATTTTTAAAATATCCATGAAAAGTTCAATCAGAATAACCACCTGTATTTTTAAAAAAGAATAAAAATGTTGCCATCTTTTATAATTCAAGACACAAACCTTAGTAGTATATAAACAACTTGGTCTTGAGTAATATAATTTAAATTGACGTCTCTATATACTAAGAGGCAGAGAAATCTGTGATAAAAGCTTGTGCAGAGTTTTACTTGCTCTTGATGTTCTATAAGTAGGGACTAACAATGAAGGCTTTTTAAATTAAAGAAAAACAAGATATAGTGCTTATTTGGGTGTCTGGGTAGACTCTTATAAAGGTTACATGAGAAATAAGTTAATGGACTGAAGTTTATAGCTGTGTGTATAACTGTCAAATCTTTGTGTAAATTACCTTTCTCTTCTGCTGGCCAGAATGCAAAAATCCAATAAACTGTTAATAAAAATGGAAAGGTCATATGTAAATACCACAGATCTTGAAAATGAATCAGAAAAATGCGATAGTTTGCACACAAATATAATTTCATATTCTGTTTCATGGTGTCCAAAGTGGGATGGGACCTACGATGTGTGTTTTTGTCAAAGTATGGTGAGAAAATATTTTGTGAAAAAGATATTTGCTTTAAATTTAAAAACAAGTGCTCGATGAGTAATTAGCATTTATTTCTATGGCTTAGAAAGAATTTTTCTGCCTTATTAAGAGCACCCCAAAATAAAGACTGATTTAATTATTCTAGTAATTTACTTAGAGTGTTTACAATGGAATATATATTCTGTCTTTTGAGTCCATTTCAGAACACACTTGTTTAGGTATTTTTATTTACACTGAAATATATTGATAGAATGTTTTATGAAATAAAAGATGAAGGATTTTGCAAGAAGATTAATTTAATGCTCAGAAGACTGGATTTTACTGTGCCAGCTTCAATGAAGACAGTATTGCCGATATTTTCACAGAATCATAGAATGGTTTGGGATGGAAGGGATATCTAAGAACATTTAGTTCCAGCTGGTGTGCTGGGGGCAGGAATGTTTTCCACTAAACCAGGTTCTCAAAGCTCCATCCACCTCAGCCTTGTACACCTCCAGGCATGGGGCATTCACAGTTTTTATGGGCAACCTCTTCCAGAGCCTCACCATCCTCTTTCTAATATCGAATTTAAACCAGTCTTTCAATTTGAAGCCATCCCCCCTCGTCCTATCACTACATTTCTTTGGGAAAAGCCTCTCTCCAATTTTTTTTAGGTCCTCTTTAGGTGCTAGAAGGCTGATAGAAGGTCTCCCAGGAACATTCTGTTCTCCATGATAAACAACACCAAATCTCCCTGCCTGTCTTTATAAGAAAAGTTCTCCAGCACTTTGATCATCTTCATGGTTCTTTTCTGAACTCACTCCAACAGGTCCAAGTCACTGAAATAGTCTTCATTTTTTTCCTAAACAAAATCTAATTTAATCTTTAAATCCTGAGATTCTACAGCTACTGGAGTGATATGCATCTATGTAATTAAATAGAATATATTAAAAAATGTATTTTAAACGAGTTGGTCTGTGTTGTGGTTGAGGGAGGTCCATTTCACTCCTTCACTTACTTCTTTTTTTTTCCATTAAATATGTAGTGTAAATGTACTGAATACTTTCATAGTACTGCTTCCCTATTTAAGAATTAATTGTTTTTCTTCTGGACTGTTTAACAGCACTACTAAGGGATATCAGCCTTAATACCTGTAACTAGAAGTGATTTTTGTTAAGGATGCAATTTCTCTTCGAATAATCTTCAGGCAGTGTATTAGTAATGAAATGACCTGTAAGATGTATGCTTTGTAATCAACACATGAATAAAAAGCCCCACTGCTTACTGCAAAACAACATCTTGGTATCAAAGATGGTCTAAAATTAGAGTGATTACACACTTATTTTTCTAAACAGAAAGATAAATAATGGCTTTAATCAAGAATAACCTTCAAAAATAAATCAGGAAGGACACAAGAGATTAGCCACAGGGTTGCATAGCCACATTAACAAACAACTTCTCTGTAGCTTGTTATATAATGATTTTTTGTCATTTTATTTAATGAAACATAATTTTATGTGCAAAGGTCATCACAGCCGTTGGACTCCTATGGGTACTCTATTCTTACATAAAAACAATATTAATTTTTTTCTTTATTTTTAAGTAAAATGTTGCTTTTTCCTCAAAAATTATAACTTCTGACTTAACAGAAAATTTATAGCAAGAAAGAGATGTGCCAGCAGACCAAAAGCCTAGATCAGACTCAGGCAATATGATTTGTTTGGGAAATATACAAGCATATCCCATTGCTTATCTGATGAGAAAAGGGAGTAGAATAAAGTACAACTTCACTATTTACTTGTTCTCATTCTTTCAGAAGACCTCTTGAAATCTTACCCTATTATCAAAAGCTTCAGAATGAAAGCAACCCCGAATTTTGTGAGGCTGGACACACCTCTCATTATCGACCTCCATTTATGTATTCCTTATCCTATAAATTCTACTGGCAGTGCAAAGTCATTCTAACTATATACAAAGAAGCATAAAATCCACAGTAGAAAAGCCTTTTCAGGCTGCCAGATGCTGAGGTGTGTCCACATAGTACTGCAATGTACGATGCAGAAATATACGGTAGGATTCATTTTGAAATCTATTCATATCCAAATGCAATTTTTCTAATTCAATTGCAAGAATAAAAAGTCCTAGTTTTTGCTGCATCCAAGGAAAGTGTTATCATTCCCCTATTTGTTATCTAGGAAAGCCTGGTAATATTGAATCCATATGAGGAGCTTGGAGTAACTTAGAAATCATAAAAAAGTTAAAGGAAAATATTCAACATATCAGTTTCACTCCTTTAGACATTGCAAACTAATTCAGTGGTTATGTAAAACAAAATACTAGAAGAAAAACATGCTTTCCCATTAGCATAACACAAAATATGCCCATATGCACAAAAAATTATATTTTTTTGCAAAATTGACAAATTCATTTTTTTGGGTATTTAAAGACAGAGTTGAAATTTGTAAATATAAAAATAATTTAAAGTAGCTGCATTTTTCAGCAATTAGAAAAAAACTTACAAAAAGCATTGCTTCAAAAATTTGGTACTTCTTATGCAGTTGGTGGTGCCTGTGTTTTATTTGGTAAGGTAGACCTGTATACTGGAAGAATTAAAAAACCATGAATTCAAATCTTCTTGAATTATAAAAGTACATGATAAAGAGTTTTAAGGTTATGTGTTATAAACTGCCATAAGGATTTTAGGCTTACTAAGTAATGTTTGACTCTGCCCTCAGCTCCATAATTAAAAGAGTTATTCCAGCTCTTTTCTGCACAAGGCTTTTAAGATTCTTGAGTTTAGTGACTTTAAAAGCGCAGGAAGGGAATTGATCATGTAATCTTCAGAACAACTGTGTTGTCATTTTTTTTCTTCTCTGTGCAATTCATTTCTCTGTGTGCTGAATCTCATGGAAGAGAAAGAGGTTCATTCTGTAATCTCAATAGAAATAATTGGGTTGAACACCTTTTTCTAAAGTAACTCTCAGCACTTTTGAAATTTCATGCTTTGAAGAACCATGGGACTATTAAGTGTAAGCTTGCAAGTGTTTTCAATTAACATTTCAGTGCTGCAGACTTTCAAGCACCATAAAAAAATTTAAAAAAAAATCTATACAACTAAATGTTCATGATGGATAATTAATAATGGTATGGAGGCTGGTGAACACTATGCCTTAGAGTACTCAGGCTGGGAGTAATTGTGACATATGTAAATATTTGCCAGAGTCAGAAAAAATGGTCTTTAAATTATTCTAAAGACTTTGATGATGCTATCAGTAATTTCCACAGACATGCAATTTGTCTTTTCCTATTTTAAACTGATTATCTTCAGAAATAATCAACCTTATTGCAGTAGAGACTCCTACTCTCTTTAGCTGGACAAACAAAATACCTGTATTGCATATGTTACAGATTTTTATTTGCCTATCAGTGTTATGTCAAGTCCTGAATGTTATAGATTGATCACTGTTTTACCATTCAGAATTTTCTGGCAAAAATAAACTAAGGAAAAGACACCTTGGTAATGTATGAGAATATTTTTAAATAATTAAAGTACCTCATAGGTATTAATTAATTCAGATATAAATCTTTCTATATCTAGCAAGATATTTGGCATTTACCACTTTCTTTTCATTTGACACTTTTCATGTTTTATTTGAGCTTTCTCTCTAGGCAAACTGGTTAAAGAATTCTGAAATGCAAAATAAAAAGAAAAAAGAAAAAAGAAGAAAAAATTTGAGAGTCAGGTTTTGTTTTGATTTTGTTCTTTTTTTTCCTACTCAGCCTTCTCACATATCAGTTTTAAATAACATTAAAACCTCTGGCTCCATAATTTTCTAATCATTCGAATGGCAGATAATTAGAAGACACTGAGCAAATGTAAAGCTCTCCAGATTCCTCAATCAGATCTTCTGTATTATACTATCCATAAAGTGAAGTGGCTCAGTGGACACCCTTTACCAAAAGATTTTGTCAGAATATCAGAGACATTAAAAGAGCTTCCAGTATTGCTGAGAATATTCTTCTGTAAGAGACATACATAGCATGCAAAGATGAGAGAGCTGATGCATAGCTTCTGGACAATATTCCACCAGTTTGCCATGAACTTTTTTTTCTTTGCAAAATCTTAAAGTTTGTGGTCTGTTTTTCTTTTTCCTTTTAGCCTTTTTTTCTTTTTTTTTTTTTTTGTTCTTAGGAGGCTTTTGGTTTCTTTTTTGGTGTTGTTTTTTTATCTACAGAACTACAGCGCTGATATAAGTTATAATGCCTCCTCAGGTGTGGTGTTGCAGTTACTGAGGCAGCATACAAAATAGTATTTTGATAGGGTTTTGATAGTATGACAAAATGTTGAGGATATTGTTGTTACTAAGAATATTAAAAAAAATTACATAAGCATCACTTTCTCTTGTATGTCTCGTAAGCCAAAGCAGCTGGGCTGCAGTGTTCATGTTTTGCTTCAATATCTTTATTTCTTTCACTCAAATGAAGAAATATTTCCAGACACTTCAAGTCCTGCAGCAAATTTCACAGAACTGTTTGAACTCTGCCATTCTCTGAGGTCTTGGAGCTGCAGAATTCTGCTCACTGCTTCTGGAAGCTGATGTTGATGACAGCTGATCTTGAGTCACAAGACTTGTGGATGGCATAGGTGTTATAATGTAAATTAGGTTTCTTTGTTAAAGTGAGAATAGAAATCTGGTATTAGAGGTAACAAGCTAAGACCTTCCAGACAATAATTTCTGTTACTAAAGAAAGAAAATGTTGGTATTATTGAAGAAGATTGGTAAATTTCTCTTGCTGCATTTGAAAGGCTCATGTATTCTAGAAAATAAAATAGAGGATGTCAGGCCCTTGGCATCAAATACTTTACTCTTCCCACTGTACTATGTGCTAGTGTAATCACATGATTAAGTAGGCAAGCATTCTTCAGTTTTGGAAAAAAAAACACACTGAGTGGGTTGAGCAAAAAATTTTATAAAATTTTGTAACAGAGAAACAAATTTAAAGAGTTTACTTGAAAGCCTTAGAACCCGATGATAACTATTGACCCCACTGCTGCTATTGCTATCAGTTAAAAAGCAAAAATTACCTTAATGCTTTTCTTAACACCTTTTTCATAAAAAGAAATATGTCTTTTATACAAAAAAAATAGAAGGAAAAGATGGTAAGAAAGAGAAAGAATTCCATCATTACCATGATTTATTCTTTTCACTTTCCTTTTGTATGATTTGTGTTGGTTTATACTGCTGAGTTTCATAATCACCATGACTATAAA
This sequence comes from Alethe castanea, assembly GCA_024734035.1. NCBI lineage: Eukaryota > Metazoa > Chordata > Aves > Passeriformes > Muscicapidae > Alethe > Alethe castanea. Next base: position 49,805,372 of record JANRGV010000084.1, read on the forward strand.
GAATTATCTATCTGTAAGGTGTAAGCCCATTTACTCCAGCAAAGTCAGTCATCTGCCCAAAACTGTGTTTGTGGGACTGTGGGATTGTGCATTAGAAATTCCCTAAACTCCTCTAAAATCATGTTCCTTGCTGCCTCCCCTTGCTAGAATTGAGATTATAGAAACTACTGAAGCAACAGTACAACACTGCAGCACCACGGGAGGTTTAGCAAGATTCTGCTAATTTACCGAGCATGTGGAATACCACTGCTTTTTTTTTTCTATTTCTTTTGTTCCTTTTAACATATTTCTTTAAAAGCATGCTTACTTAAACTAATAACTGTGATTTGACTACTCATTATAGTCTAAAACCTTTATATTCATAAAAGCTTTTCCTCTGGCAAGCTTTCATAAAAGTTTAGTGCAGCACTTGTGCTCTACACCGAATCTGCACATAACAAAAGGGAATTTCACTCTTTACCCCAAGCAAACTCGTGATTGTGTTGCTCAGAGATGCTTATGGTGACAGTGACCACCGTGTGGCAGGTGTTCCATGATGCTGAATAATAGTTTTCCTGTGGGAAACTGCATATTCTCTTAATGTTGATACCTTCCTGCCAGCTTCAGCTCTTGAATGACAAAAGATGCAATTAAAGCTTTTGAGATGTGCATAAAATAACTTGCCTGGTTCGTGTTAACCCTAAATAATTCTTGGGACATTATGGAATAAATCTGACTTTTCGTCTCAGTAAGAATTTTTCTTTTATTCACGCCTGACATTCTTCACAGCTTCCAAAAGACAAAAGGAAGAAACCAACTAAAACTTTTCAAGAAAGCTACAATTTCCAAGGATGCATCAAGTACTGGCCAAAAGTAGTAAGATAATGAAAATTCCACATGATATGTTGTCTATTTCTCTCCTAATTACTGGCTTCCTGTTGCTTTTATATTTGAATCAAACCAAATTCTATTTACCCATTTATTTAGAGACTGAATGTACCCAACAGTTATTTTTATATCATAATTTAAGGAGATCTCATTTTGCCTATTGATCTCATTTTGCCTATTGATCTCATTTTGCCTGTATAACTTCTTTTGAAGTTATACAAATTTTGTATAAAATTGCAATTGTGCCAGTGGGTGACTTAAAAAACCTGGTAAAATTATTTTAAGGGCATAATTTTATTCAACTGCATGGAGAAAATGAAACATTTAGCAGATAACCTAAGACTGAATTAGCTTTATTCTACACAATTTACTTCCATGAGTCATATCATTTGGAGCTATACTTTTATGTGAATTGAAGATTTAAATGAATTTAGGAAGAGTTTGACCCAAGAAAATTTGAAAATTTTTGAGCTTATGGGAAAAAAGAAGAAAGCAACCACCCCACACCTGAGGAGTAGGAAGGAAAGTGTAAAGGGGGAAAATCAACACAACTGATTTCTTTATTGGCAAAGTGATCAAATACTGACTCCATTGAAGTCTGAAGGCACCTGGATCTCTGGTGAGGGAGACAAGGGAGGAATGTTTTCTACATTTGTAGTGTTAACTTCTGACATGCCTTGTTTCTGGAATACCAACACTGGAGCTGTCACCTGGAAGCTTTCGTGAATGGAATCATTATAATAGATGCTACCTCATGTTTCAATTTCTTACTAAATTAAAGCTTACACTATTGCAAAGAAGATCAAGATAGTATTTTAATATCATTTTTCCTTATAAAAGCAAACAAACTAATGAATGAAGAACTCATCAGCCCAAACTGATAGATTCAGAACAGAAGAAAGGAATCAAAGCTCTCAGCCAACCAGAAATCTTTTCTAAAAAAAAAAGATGAGCACTTTCATGCTGATTATGTGGTTGCCATGTCAGTTGACCCAGAATGTTTCTGTTTCCATTGACAACAGTGGTGCCACTTCTACTGGCAAATTGGGGGGTTGCATTGGGTCACATTAATTCTTCTAGGGAAAGCTGCTTTTAAAAAAAATTGTAGCTTTTGAAAAATTTTGAATATGTCATGGATAAACGTGACTGTTCTAAAATGTAAAATAATTTTATTTTTTGTCTCTGTGTATTTGTGTATGCATGTATGTACACAAGCATACTTCTACATACATTTTCTAGAAATTTACTCTTTTATAGTGAGATTTCTACTGTTTCTTGTCATGTTTGGCAACATAATAAAGCAAAATAGGAATACACTATTCTTTCTTATATCAAATCTCAAAACTGACTTAAAAGCACCGTGCAGACATAGAGGTAAAGGTGAGTGCCTTTGCTGTACTGTTTCTTCAGATCAACTATGATTTTGCATTTCTTTTTCCCTTCATGGTTAGCTGATAAAATAAAAGTACATAGTTACCTCTCTTCCTAAAGCCTGGAAACTAGTCCTTTTTTACTAAAAAAAGTCCATAAAAGCTAGAAGGTAGAAATAGAAACACAAAATCAAATAATTTTTACTTATTTAAGTGTCTGGTGAATATTCTATAAACAGAAAGTCCATCACATAAGTTTGGCAAGCAATTGATTTGATAGTATATTTAAGTAGTATCAAGTTTTATTATTGTATAGCATAGCAGTCTACGATGTTATACCAGCAAGAGAATATCTATTATAATGTCATCATTCAACATTTGATATATCTTAGAACGAATCTCAGAATTTTAGAACAGTTTGGTTTGGAAGGAACCTTACAGACCTTCGCCTTTTGTCTCTGCCTTTGCAAGAGACTTTATCTGGCCTTATCCGGAAAAGTCTGATGAAAGAAGAATGAGTTTGCAAAAAGAATAAAGATTTAAGCACAGTTTAATGCAAGTTCATCCTTTTGAGGACAGACAGTATTATAGATGTAATTGTCCAATTAAATTACAATTGCAAATTATTTTGTTATCACTGCTGTATGTTTATATTCCTGTTTGTTATAAAGCATGTTATGATGATATTCAGTTGAGATGTTGCTTATAGAAGATTTTGTCATGATACAGAAGATGAGTGTCTATTAAAAAGGCAATAATTTTTTTCCTAATAACTGTTAACTCTGGCCCTGACTTTCTTGTGGTACAGAGGTCATCTCTTTCATTGACTATGATTCTATTTTATTCATCTGGAGATCAAAACAACAAGAACATATGAAAAAGCAATATAAGAAATACTAAGAAATAAATGGGAGTGTGTTTTCCTTTCTTAAATTACCAAAGAATTTGAACAATAGCCTCACGTAAAAGGACTTCCATTCAGTTCACATTTGTAATCCAAGTGTGAACATAAGCACAAGAACCCTTGCTCAGTCAAGATCTAAACCACAGTATTCCACTTACTCGCTGCTTTTTAAAATGTTATCCACCCTTAAATTACTTCAGTTTTTTGTAGGCGAAATGGGCAGTACATACTCATTTGCTAAGAGGTCTGCCAGGAGACAGTTACCAATTCTTGTGATACTTTTTGATCTCTTCCATGTTAAGGTGCAATATAAGAGATCATGACCTGTACTATTTCTTCTATTCATAATGAAAACCATAATTTATAAGGTGCTGTCAAGCAAATCTAAGTGTGAATGTTCAATTTTTAATTTTCATTTTGACACAGATATGGTTATGTTAACTTAGAAGTGGGTTTTTTTCCACAAAAGAAGAAAAAAAACCCTCAATTGTGCAGAATATCTTTTGTTCAAAGTGACAAGTCTGTAGGTGGAAACATTCCGCCAGATTTCAACTTAAAGCATTTGTACTCATGTATATGATACAGTGTCTTGTCACGCGATCATCCTGCCCTGCTCTGTACTGATGTGGCTTCACCTTGAGTACTGTGTACAACTCTAGTGGGTTGACCTTGGCTGGATGACTCTATCTATCACACCAGATGGATAACGGAGAGAAAATATAACAAAGAGTTCGTAAGCAGAGATAAGGCCAGAGAAAGATCACTCACCAAACACTAACATAGTCAAAAAGGTCTGAAATTAGAGATTTTGATTTATTACTAGCAGAATCAGAGCAGAACAAGAAGTAAAATCCGACCTTAAAAACAATTTTACCTCCATTTCTCCCTCCTACCTCTACTTCCTTCTCCTGCAGCACAGACAGATAGGGAATGAGGGTTATGGTCAGTTCATTACATGTTTCTTCCACTGCTTAGGGACAGGAGTCCTTCCCCTGCTCCAGTATGGGGGCCCTCCCACAGGAGACAATTCTCCATGAACTTCTCCAGTGTGAGTCTATCCCATGGGCAACAGTTTTCCAGGAAGTGCTGCAACATGAGTCACTATTCCACAGGTGTTGTCCTTCAGGCACAGCCTGCTCCATGAAGTGACAGGTACTGCCAGGAGAACTGCTCTGGTGTGGGCTCCTCTCTCCATGGGTCTGTAGGTCCCTGCCAGGAGCCTGCTCCAGCACAGGTTTTCCACAGGGTCACAGCTCCTCTCAGGCATCCACCTGCTCCCACCTGCATCTCCTCCACGGGCTGTAGGTGGATGTCTGCAGCCCCATTTTCCTCCATGGGCTGCAGGGGCACAGCTGCCTCACCATGGTCTGCACCAAGGGATACAGGGGAATCTCAACTCCAGTGCCTGCAGCATCTCCCTTCTTCACCAACCTGGGCGTCTGCAGAGTTGTTCCTCTCACGTGTTCTCACTCTGTTCTTCTCTGATCACAATTATATCTGCTTTATTTTTTTTCCCTTCTTCTTAAATAATTTATCACAGAGTTGTTACCATAATTTCTAATTAGCCCAGCGTTGGCCAGTGTTGGCTCCTGCTGGGCATGGGGGAAGCTTCTGGCAGCATCTAAGAAAAGCCATTCCTGTAGTCCCCTGCTACTAAAACCTGGCCACAGAAACTCGATATAGCAAAGTACATTAAGCTATTAGAGAGCATTCAAAGGAGGTCAGCAGTGATGGTGAAGGGCCTTGAGGGGAAGCCATATGAGAAGCAGCTAAGATCATTTGTCTTGTTCAGCCCTGAGAAGAGGAGGCTGAGGGGACATCTCATTTCAGTCTCCAACATTCTCACGAAAGGAGGCTGAGGGGCAGTTACTGATCCCTTCACTTTCAGGATCTGAGAGAACAGCTTGAATCTAGTCCCAACCATGGGAGGTTGGATCTCAGGAAAAGGTTTTTCACCAAGAGGCTGGTTAAGCACTGGGACAGGCTTCCCAGGAAAGTAGTCACAGCACCAAGCCTGAGCATTCAAGAAGCATTTGAGCAATACTTTCATGCACATGGTGTAACTCTTGGGTGTGTCCTGCGCAGGGCCAGGAGTTGGACTTGATGGTTCTGATGTGTCCCTTCCAACTCAGGAAGGATTCTATAATTTTTAAGATCAGAACTAAAGATATCTCTTTTGCAAGAGGATTTTCATGGCAAAGACAAGGGGAGCAAGACCTCTAGACTTTTACAAAACTCGTTTGTTGCTACCAGATCATTAGAGGATTTCATGGTTATGATCACTGAGTAGATGCACTGCATGCAATTTATCTTGCTCTAAGGGCAGAGTCATACACTGTATATTGTATGTTAGTGGATAGTTGCTTACAAAACATTTCTCTTCAACTCTTACCTGTATCACACATCTCTAGGGTTTAATGGTTTGAGGTCTGATTTGCTGGTAATTAGTACATTTTATTTTGTTACCTTTTTAGTTATGGCAGATGTTTCCTCTGTCCTATTCCCTGCAGATAAATGCTGCTGGATTCTATGTGAGAACTTCTGGAAAGTTAGAAAAGATAGGCAATGTGTCAAAGAAAATAGGGCAGACTTTGGTTAGAGGGATGTAGAGCTTTTAAATATGTGTTTAAGTGGGAATATCCTCAGAATGCGCACAATCAGACAACCTGGAAGTTGAATTGGTTTGTACTAAGTCATTAATAAATCATGTTCTTCAAAGGGCTTTAGATAATATAGCTGTTTTACATAAACTTTTCCCTGTACAAATTTGATATTCTTGAAATAAATTTTAATCCCCTTTTCAAATATAAGTAGTAGATATAATGAACCATTAAGAACAGCAACAGCAAATTTCATCTATCCGTGAGACTACAATAGGTGTATACTATTGGAAATCCAATTAATTCAATATTTATTATAAACAGTGACCAGAAGTCAATTTACAATGTATGATAGAAAGCTTTCATATAATGGTAAATCCATGAAACATCTTAGGCATATCAATTGGCTGAGGTTTAGAACTTCCAGCTAAAAAGCAATACAAACAAAATGCTTTAGAAGGGCAAGTCTCAGATTAGTAATACATTTTAAATTTTAGCAGATGGTTTTTATTTCTTATTATTGACTAACTGAAATAGTAGCTTTGTGTGTGTGCATTCAATGCAAAAAAAAAAAAAAGAAAAAAGAGATGTACAGACAGTTAATAGATATAATAGAATGAGTGACCCAGCAATGTGCGTTGCAGCCCAGAAAGCCCACAACATCCTGGACTGCATTTAAAGAAGCATGGTCAGGGAGGTTGAGGGAGGTAATTTTCCCCTTCTGCTAGGGAGAAATTCTTTACTGTGATGGTGATAAGACACTAGATCAGGTTGCCCAGAGAAGATGTGGGTGTCCATCCCTGGATGTGTTCAAGGCCAGGTTAGATGGAGCTTGGAGCAGCTTTGTCGAGTGGAAGGTGTGTCTGCCCATGACAGGGTGCTTGGAACTAGATCTCCAAGGTTGCTTCCAGCCCAAACACAAATTCTGTGATTCTGTGACTCTATGATTAAGGACTGAAACAAAGTCTTGTATAAGAGTAAATGTTTTTCTAGGCACATGGGAAAAAATACAAGATGCATGAGTGGCTAATTAATTAGGCATCAGCTTCACTAAGGTAATCCTAATGGGAATCCCTTGCAATAATTTAGTATTTAGTGCATTTCCTCTTTATAATACTTGCAGGACAGAAAGCTCCCTATATCTTATATGGTCAATTTTCAGTGTCTGTGTGGGATGGGACTCTGCTAATTTCCTTTTTTCTGAAGCACTTGTTCTGGTTTGTTTTTGCTAGATCAGATAATAAAGGACTACACATTCATTCCCAAGCTGTTTTTCATGGTTAAACCAATTTTCAACCGCACTTTTTCAAAATACTTGATAACTAAATGCCCTACAGAATAGCAACACTTATTAGATAGCTGGCTTATGGAGACAGTCCAAAATTCATATCCTGCTTATGTCTGAAAATGCTAACATTTCCCCAAATACTTACATTGACTTAAAATACATATGTTATCCTTTGAAAAATTTAGCCCTCATCTCACATTAATATTATTGTGAAGTAAATTTTTAAATTTTACATACAGTCTTTATGATCTCTTAGGATTCATGTGTTTTCTGGACATATATTTACTGATAATATAACATACACAGGCTTTCAATTTCCTAGTCAGTATTACCTATCAATGAATTTAGTAGTTTACAGCTAAGTGGAAAAAGTCACTTTATTTGCTTTAAACCTCTGTTTTACTTTATACGAGGCTTGAAAGATCAAATGTTTAAAGACCACAAACTGTTGCAAGTGTTCGGTTGCTTCCCAGCTACCAAACAATTTTGAAACACATTTTTGTCCCATACAACATCTGTCCAATTATGTTCTGAGCAAAATCTGAAATATTCACTCTTTCTTCCCACTTCTTTTTCTCTGTATTTTGTCTATCTGCTTGTATGCCGAACTGCTGCAACAATGAAGGTGCAGGAATATTCTGAAGGGTAATTGGATGTCTGCCTGAAGACCAATCAATTGTTGTATGTGGATCAATTGAAAATTCAGACGCTTTCTTTACTAAATTAGATTTTGTGCAATTCTAGAACACAGAAACAACTGCAGCTTTCTTTAAAGGATAAAAATATACTTTGTTTTCTTGGTATAATTTTTGGAAATACATTAATAAAACAGATTTCTTTGGGATTAGAAGAAATTTAGAATCAGACTATCAATGTCCACAGTCCATTGAAGACTTGTGTAATTAATACAATTCTTTAAGTTCTACTGAGTTAACACGGAGTAGATCAAAGCTTAAAAAAAACTTCAGAAGGTGGAATTTATTAAAAACAAAGCCCCTGATTAAATGTGTTGTTTATGAAATGTTCTAGTTTGCCAGCCCTATAAACTGGAGTCATGTCTATTCCATAAAAATGTTCTCTGTAGGTAACAGCAAGGTAGCTGTCCTGTATTTCTGCAGTAGCTTAAGAGGCAGGATGGGTGAATGCTGGGGAGCATCCAGGAATACAGAATGTGTCTGAAGTTGGAAACCTGTAGGAAAAATGCTTAGCAGATATAAACCATCTGGAGATTAAGATCTGAAAAGGAATTCACATTGTAGAGCAGTTCAATTCCATTGTCTGACTTTGTTCATGTAGTTCTACTAGGAGTACAGAGACCAGGTTTAGGCACTTGCTTCTGGCTTAAGTGGTCCATGTGATTCTCATTCCAATTCTGCACCCGAGAGTAGTGGAATAAAAGGGAAAACTTGAATTCACAATCTCAGAAGATTCCTCTATATCTACTAGAATGGTTATGCTAATGGCTGAATTGTTTTCACTAGAGCAGTAAGACAGACCACTCAATTTCAAATTAATCAGTATATTATGTAGGCTATAAAAATGAAATGTGAAGGGTTAAGCATTTTTTTTTTGCAACTAATGCATTATTTTTCATTGACAGACTCCACAAAGAAGAAGAAGAATCAATGCTAAGTCTTCTAATAACAGCTTTCAGCATCTGCTTTTATTTCTTGGTTTTTTTAAATTTATTTTTAGCATATTTATGGATGTGTTGTTTGCAGACTGCGAGCTTTCAAAAAAAAGTGAGAGATGATTACATTTTCAGAAGATTCACAAACTAAAGTGTTATTTATAGTAAAATGATTAACGGTGAGAAGAAAAGAATTTTGATAGCTTTTCTCTCCATTGAGAATATGGCACAAAAAATCCCCTCTGTGTAGATAAATTAAAAGTAGTAGTAATGCATATGGTAGTGTCCACAGCAAACTGTGCTCATCATCCAGTTTTGCATACCATCCAAGGATAAAACTGAAAGGCAAAAAACCACAAATCATTGGAACGTATTATATCCTTACCTTCAGTGCATTTCACCTCATTCTTTACAAATAATTTCCTTCCCTTTCCTGTCATTTTAGTGGTTTATAATAAAAATGGAACACCTGAATCTCCTGGAAGGGTGGAAATCCTTTACTAGTAAGTCTTGTGTGATATGGTTTACTTTTACCATAGAAACAGATGTATAAAAATATAGTTCCTATCATTAACATAGTAGATTGAATTAATCTAGCCTGATTCAATACTGGGAAAAAATGTAGCAGATTTAATTTTCCTATCCCTTCATAAGTGCTGAATTTAATTACTTGAGTGACATCCTTCCTGCAACATGAAGGAGGTTTTGAACCGTACCAATGAATTTACAAAAGAAAAACATTTGGTCCAAAACTAGAGAACACCTTCTTAGCAACTTAACCACAAGTACTTTGCAGAAGGAAAATGGAAGTAATTATTTAAAAAGAAAGACTTACTATTATTGTAAGACAGAGAGTGATTAATGAGTTTTATGAGTAATATGGATGTTGTAACCACCTACTGTTTGCATATCTTACTGAGAAACGTCAAAAGATGCAGCAAAAAAATTATTCCATTTCATTCCAGTTCCCAGTGTTCTACCCAGGCTTAGTAGCTGACAAAGTCCTACTTGCCAAAAGCTAATGATGGCTGGTATTGTGTTGGCCCAAAAGAGAAATCATCATTTTAGCTAAGGTTATAATGACTCTTCCTGTCATTACACTTCACAGTTGGCAGAAGACCTACAGCAATTGGATCTTTTTAAAAAGCTATTCTCATCTACTTGTGTTGTGTCAGTTCCACATTCCCTACTTTACAGATTTTACTTCACTTAGATATCTTACTTTAAAGTTAAGCGCTTTTGCAGTTGACATTTGTTTTAACAATTTATAGCTGTCCTGCACATATATCCCAACTCTCAGATTAAAGTGTTGTTGGGAGAGATATGAAAAAATGTCTTCTATAAATCTTTCTGTAAAACAATGTAAAAGAAAATAAAAACATTTTTAAAATTCCTCTGCTTAAATACTGTGTGAGGATGATAAAACAAAGATGGTGGACAAGTAATACTGATGATTGGCATATTTTCACTTATTTTAATTTGTACCTGATTAAGATTGGTATCAGTATCTCTGATAAGAAAACTCTTTGCAGTGTGCACTGTTACTTTGCAGCAAGTATTACACTTAAATTTACTTCAAAATGGAAATTATTTAACAGGCATAGGCTGTAATATCAAAATCAGGTCAGATCATATCTGATGTTACTAACAATTATTCAAGAACCTTAAAACACCAAAAGTTTTTCGTTACTGACCACCTGCTATTTTTAAAACCCAGAGGGAATTTACTTTAACATCCAAAGGGCTTTTTAAAACCTATTTCACACATTTTCCACTAGCTTTTTGTTCAGATGTTGAAGCACCAAATACAAGATTGTTGTCACTTTGACAAGCGCATTACATTCTCAGATACACATGAATTCCTACAGCAGAGGTGAACAGGCAAGCAGTTATTCTGTGACAACAGTACTGATAAGAGGAGGTGAACAAAATGTCTCTGTCTGTATTTTTGCCTGTACCATATATATGCAACTGATTTGCAGCAGGGTATGCAAGGAGCCTGTTAGGCTGCCCTTACTACCCTAAGTACGTACTTTATTTTCTTTTTATCTATTTATTGTTTTTTCATGTTTCTGCAAATGCAAACCGGACTCCTGTCTTAATTCACACATCAAGACAGCCAATATTTGTGCTGGTTTTGTATAAATACCTTATGGTTCTGTACTACCACTTAGTTTTCCAACAAGAAATTAAGATTTCTCTTTCTACATGGAAATCATTATTTACTTTCATACCATGCATCTGAACAAAAAGATATAAAATATTTAAGTAACCTTAAAATCAGAGGAAATATCTGACCCTTTGGAAAATCGCCTTGGGTTGTTTTCCTTTAGAGCAGTTATAAAAACACCAAGGTTAAGAGTTTATCCCTCACCCTTAACGTTGTATTCACTTCACTGTTACTCCATTGAGTAACTGGATAAAGGTGAAGTTTGAGGAGTGACAAGGAAGGTGACTCTTACAGGAGAAATTGATGTTAGGGTAGAGCTCTCTTCAGTCAGATTAATGGCTTGAATCAATAGATCTGAGATGTCCTTCTGTACCCAAAAATTCCTGCAGTTTCTGGTGTCCTTTTATCTCCATTTTTTGCTGCAAAATTAAAACGTATTTTGAGATAACTTTTTGGGATTTGCAAACCAAATAGAGAATAAAGATGCGAAACCAGCTGCAGCTTCAGCAAAACTGTTGAAAAAATTCAATTCCCAATGTATGATACTTTTAAATAAATAAAACTAGATGTCATCATTGCAGTTGTGACTTTCAAGATTTATTGTGCAAGTAGAGTCCAGCAATGTTTTTTCACCATATTCTCTCTATTTTGAAAACGTTTGGTAAGAAAAAAAAAATAAAATTTCTTGCTTTAAAATACATACTGGTACTAATTCACTGGTATGAAAACATTGTGAAATAGATAGTGAAATGTTTTTTCAAGATATTCAGTGACATGGCAATACAAGATTATACACTGACTATGTCAAAGGGTTAATAAATTCTAATGTCCTATCATAAGATTTCTTCATAATCTAACTATGGAAAGCAGAAATTGCCTTTAATAATTTTCCACAGCTTTGAGAGTTAAAAAAAAAAAAAAAAAAAAAAAAT
>JANRGV010000084.1:49829535-49847695 GCA_024734035.1 Alethe castanea
CTTGGGTGACATCCTGGTCCCCCCCTCCCAGTGTGGCCACACCTTTATATTTTTGTGGTCTTAATTAATATTCATAAAAGCAACAATACAATGATGGTCTTATTTTTCAGTTTGTATTCAACATAAAAGTAGTAAATATATTCAATATATTTGATAAACATATCTATGATGAGTGGAGGAAAAATAAATTCTCATCATATATAGAAATTTGTAGTATTTTCCGATCTGCAGTCTAGAGTATTTGTTGTTTTAATTTCTAGTTTTCTTGGTTTTAAATGAAGAAAGATATTTTAATGGGCCTACATTAATGATTTCTCTGTCTTTCTGTCTATGGTTTGCCTCTTACTCTATAAGGGAATGCATCTATAAATGTTACTTAAAACTCTTAAAAGTGTGGAATGTCCTAAAGGGAAAGAATTACAAAAGCAAATGTTTCAATAATGAAAAAAAATCCAGCCACATTTCTTACATTTCTCACATTTCTCATATGATTTCTCCCTGAATTATTGAATTATTCCTGAACATTTGAATACCCAGAGCCTGGAAAGTTTGTTTCTGTTCATCATTTCACTTATCAATTATTGTATACGTTAGAATCATATTTGATTCCCAGCTGATTGCTAGTGTCCTTAGTTTTGATTGGATATGCTTGTTTGGCAGATAAATGTCAGAGAAATATTTAAGCAGAAGCTGAAATTGATCCCTTAATGCGACTAAGAATGAGACTTAGCATGTTGAAATCATATGAGACATAAAAAATGCTTTGCTAGATCAAACGGTTCACCAAGTTCAGTGACAATAAGATAATACTTAGGGAAGGCACACAGATCTGACCAATACCTGATATTCATTTTTCCCATGCTTTTTCACAGTCATTGGATTAATGATTCTAGCTGGTCTCTTCATCATCTAATTTATGAGCCTATGTCTTTTTTTTTTTCCAATCCCTTTTTGAAACAGCTCATTCCATCTACCTCCACAATCTCTCCTAGAAAGAGATTCCAGAAAATTTCTGCCTGCTGAGCAAAGAAATATATCTTTTCACCCATTTTAAGTGGATCTCCTGGTTGTCTTAATGGATATTCTCTAATTATAGGGTCAGAGAATTAGGTGACCAACTGTTCCATGTTGATTTTACCCATTTCATTAACTAATTTGAAACCATGATCTCACCTCATTCTTCTTCTCTATAAACAGAGGGATGCACAGTTATTTTCATTTCTCTGTTTGAGGAGGTGAGAAGCTCTTCAACATGTCAGTTGACCTCTTTGTGTTTATTCTGTCACCAGGAAAGCCTCTTTGAGATATAGAGAGCAGCAGTACCGGTGCCACTACAAAACCTGCACAATTTAAAGCTTTCCAGAGAAAAGTACTGATGTTTCTTCCTCTCTCAGGAGAGGAAAAGAAAGATAGAAAAAAAATGATATTTCATACTCACTGTACTTAAAAGCTAAAATTTGACAGTACTAAATGGGATTTAAGGAAGAGTACATAATAGAGAAGAAATAATTTTTAGTTTGTCATATAATCTGTATTAAGTGTGATTATGTAGTTATTTTGATTGTATATAAGAATAGTTTTCCATGGATAGGCAATATATAATTTTTCATATGAGAACTAAAGCTGCAGATTTTGTGGTTGATCTGAATACTCTCTCCATCTTGTTTACGATAACTGCCAGTTATTTTGTCACAGAAAATTTTGGAGTCAGACAGTATCACAGTGACAGAAAGTGCATCTTGTACTCCACAAGAGAGTAAAAGAGTTCAGCAAGAGTGTAAATTGTCAGGCTATAAAGAAAGGGGTTTAGAGTTCAGAAAGACTGTTTTCATCAGAGACAGACATGAGTGTTTCTGTGGCTCCAATATCTTCAGCTGATAAGAGTCAGGAAAAGCTGGAAAGTAATAGATGCTGTTATGGAATTGTCATTAGAAAATCATTGACATTCTAGCCTCCCCCTAAGTGTGTCAGATAATTTTAATGAGATCCTAAATAAGTTCTAGCATGAATAAAAAAAAGGGGGAGGGGGTCCACATTATCACATATCATTCTATTTCTGTAGTCAGTGCCTAAAATAGAAAATTGCACACATAATCATGTATGCTATTACTTTGTTGAAAAAAAGAGGAAAAAATCCAAACGCTACCCTTCCCCTCCTCCCAAAAATCCCAAATCCTCAACCTAACTAGAAAATACACAGAAACCCAATCTTTTCCAAAGTATTTGACTTCCTGTGATCCAAGACAGGAAGAATGAAGCAAAAATGAGATTTCTGAGGAAGGATTTGCTTTTATTGTTTCCTTGTACAAGTATGACATTTTAAAAGTATTTATAAAAGTATGCTTCTTGTGCAGAACCTCTGGACTTCCTTATTCATCAGAAAATCTTATGGATCGGACTACTCTTTCTTCATGACTGAAATTTTCAGCAAGGCTTCTGCATTGTTGCAATTGTCTCATGGCGCATCACTATGTTCCTTGCAGCATAACTTTAAATATGTGAGTGCTGAGACTCCTGTTAGGTGACGATGATGTTTTGTCTTTTTATGTATCAGAAACCATTTTGTTCAGTTTGCTGAATGCATTTTAGCTATTTTATTTCAGAGGCATGAATCTTTTGTCTTAGGTAATCTATTGTGTTTTGTGCTTGGACAGGTTTTCTTGGGTTTTTTTTCATAAACTGTGTACGGTTATTTGCTAACACTTTTTGCTCAGCCTGAAACAGAACGTTGTCGCTGTTTTAATGTTCTTTTAGTCTTCATCTGTAATAATAGGATGTTTTGATTTTCACCTGTAATAATAAGATAAGTTTTGATTTTCTCCTGTACCAAAGAAAATATTACATAGGACCCTTCATGTTTTTGTTTTTTCTTTAGTTCTTGCAGAGGAGGAAGTTCTAAATAACACAGGAGTCTGGTAGACAAGGAGTGGATTGTTCCACCTCACACACGTCTAAGGTAAACCACTTTCAAAGCTATGCAAATATTTGTGATTTGTTGTTCCACTCTTGAAGTCATGAGTAAGGTTTATGTGCTTGGTAGAACGAAATTCTCTTCCAAAGTGAAGTGGACAGGGAAAATAAAAAGCTGCTCTTGAAATACGATATCCTTAATGTAAAGATGTTCAAAGCAATAAAAGAATAATTCTTGGTGATTTGTAACACAGTAAAAGGTGGGTGCACCAGACATGGAAGGCATCTGATTGTTCAGTCAGTAGGTTCTTGGTACAAAATATCTCTGGGTGTAAGTACTACTAAAAGACATATAGGGCTCACACTCATATTTCATGTGCACTGACAAACTAGTGGCACAATTGCTGCTACTACAAATTATTACAGATCTGGAGAAAAAGCGTATCTTTGCAGCAGAGATAAGGGAAAAAAAAATCTGAATGTGTCTCTGTTCCTCTATTTCTGCTGCTTTTTTTCTTTTTCAGTTTCCTTTAAATATACATTTTCCACAATTTTAACTTCTATTTAGTGACCTGTGACCTCATCTGTTTTCAAGGGCACTTCAATTTAAGAGCAGCAGTAACAGCAACAGGAATAGCAGAAGCAGCAGCAGCAGGGATTCTGCCTATGTAGCTATGAGAAGCATTGCAGTAATGAGAGGGATAATTTTGGCTCCCTGCCTCTGCTGTAATTGAAAGTCTAGGGTAGTGCCTTTTTCATTTAGCTTTATTGCTTGAGATCAAATTGTTGTGTATAAGGGAAAGCAACACTAGAATAATGTCTCTGCTAGTGCTTTTTTGTCCACTCACCAGTTTGAAACCTAGCATTAAAGTCAAAAGGAAGAGCAATTAGACATATTCAATTATTGAAGAGGGAAAAAAACCCTATAATTATAATTTTCAGTAATGAAAAAGGATTGCTTACCAAATATTTACTTACTAGCTCTTATTACCAGGTTATCCAATGAGCTGGGAATCAAGTAACATGGTAACACAGTTGTCCAGGTAATTTATGCTGAATTAAAATGGAAAATTTTTTCACTGTTGATTGCAATTACTTGTAAATTAATGGCTAAAGTTATTCCATCCACTGACAAAGCATAACCTTAAATCTGCAAGATGTTGAAGTATTTTCACTTTAATTTCTCAATTGCCAATGAAGATATGCAGTACATTGCACAGCACTCTGACAACAGCTATTCTTATACAGTATGTTTTTCAAACTTTAACTTTTTTTCTGCTGATCTGATATCTGAGTCTCTACAACAGCATACATGTGAAAAGAAATGCAGCGGGATTAACCATTCTAAATACATCTGAAATGTTATAATTTTCAGTTGTTCGTATCACTGTGGGGAAAAATGATTTTGAAAATAAGTGCTAAGTATGGATTTGAGAAGTATATTTACTGTCAGATAAGAAAATATAGACTCACAATGCTTAGTCTTCCTCCCATCCTGACATGGCATCAGTTGGCTTCTGTTTTCAGAGTAAAACTCATGTATAAACTCACACATTCTGCAGTGATAAATTTACAAAGCCTAGTTTTATCCTTATCAGTATTTAAGCTATTGTATTTCAAGTAAATTTAAAGGAGCTATTATGGATTTACCTCCTCTAAAATTAGAGCAAAAATTTTCTTAGTACTTAATTCATGGACATGAAGAGGGGTACTTAATATTTTACATAAAAATTCAAAATAAGAAATGCAGGGAAAGAATCTTCAGGGACATTAAATAAAATGGAGATATAAACAATCATTCTCTACTGACTTTACAAAAAGTGGCAGTGCCCTCTCTGGTTTTTTGTGTTTTATATCTTTTATTAGCTGATCAGGAATGAAAACTATTTTAATAGGTGGATATTTCTAGCAGGTGGAAACTCATTTAGACTTTCCATTCTATATGAGTTAAAGGTTTTATGAGTCAATGCATGTCTAATTCATGTCCTGTGAAGAGTCAGGCATCCTATTGTAGTGTTAAAGAACTACCATGGAAACACAGAGGCAAAGACAAAAGAGGAGAATAGAATATCTCTCACTGTGATGTCTTGTGATGGAGATCTCTGACCAAGCTGAGATTGTGGGGATTTCATTGCTATGTAGTCATTAGCTTAATCAAAGCTAGAGATTAATTGGATTTGGTTACAAACAGAGAAGAGGAGTAGGCATTATTAACTAATAACTGTGTGATTTCAAACTGATCTGTATAATGTGAGTCCTTGGAGAAAATGTTTATTTATGTTTAACATTTTGGCTCTACTTATCCTGTAATAAAAATGTTTTATATTCTTACAAGCTATTTTGTCTCTATTACCAACTTTGTGCAAATAGTTCTGGTTAAAGAATCCAGTTCTAGTTGGATTATACTTTGATGAGCAAGTGAAAGCCTTCCCATGCCACTATTTAACAATGGGGCACCTGTCTCAGAGCTACTGCTTCCTAACCTTAGCAGAGCACACAGAATTTCAAATTATTGGACAAATACACAGTTCACTCCAAGTCAAATCTTTTTCCTAATGGTGCTAAAAGATTCAGTAAGAGTGCAAAAGATATGTTTGTAGTTGCATTTTTTATATACTTTGCTCTGTTATGATAAGGAAGTTGGTAAGAATGGCATCAAAATTAACCTTTATTTCTGTACAAAAGAAGTAGTGCTCTGTTGCCACAAGCTATAAAAATGGGCTGAGACTTTTGACACATCTTGTTATTTCTACCCTAAATATTCTAGACACCTAGTTAATTGAAATTCATGAGGAATTTTACTGCCCATGGCATTGGGGTTAGAACTAGATTGTTTTTAAGGTCCTGCCCAACCCAAACCATTCTATGATTCTCTGATCTTATGATAATTTATTTTTCAAGTTCCTTCTAGGTAGATCAAATTAAATAATTTCCATTGCCATTAGAAGGTAAAATCTTGCCTCTATAGTGCTGCACAGTAAAGAATATTAGTGTCCTTAAAGATAGATATGAGATAGAAAATCTGAATTTTATTTGCTTCATTTGTTGTTTTGGCTCCAGCACAGTATAGATTTGTGAAAAAAAAAATTCTCCCCACTATATTTTTTTTCAGGTAAGATTTAGAGACTCTAAGTGTTTCGTCCAATTGAATGACTAACGGGAAAGTAAGAAATGGAAAATTGTTTAAGATTTTTTTGAAAAATGATTCAATTTTCCTAGATATTCCCAGTTACCATTAAATCTGAAAAAAACTCCAGAAGATGATGAGTGTATAATTAAAAAGGGGGACCTGAAACATACTTTCATTCTAGGAGAATGAAAATATTCTCAGTTCTGAAAAGCAAGCAGAGATGAGCAAATAGTAGAATAGTTTCCTGAGTATTCATTAAAATTTGAACTGTTCTGAAGCCTTAGTTTCCTTCCAGAGTGGAATGCTAAATCTCTGTTGATAAGGGAAACAATGTGGAAATTAAAATCAGTAATGGAATTATAGAATTCATGCAGTTATATAGGAAGAAATTTCATAATATAGAAAAGTAAGCTTTGTATATGTACTGAACACAGCGTTTGCATATCAAATTTGCTGAAGAGTTTGATGTTAGGCTATCTGTAAGGTACATGAGGTTTGCCTCACCACCACCCCTAACAGGCAAAACAGAAACTATTTTGCCGCTATCATCAGTGTCATAGCTATTTTTAACTGCAAAGAATGCACATTCTGCATCCTTGATAATATTCTGTGAATGTCGTAGGAAGGGTTTATTAAAAAAAAGTGATGAAATTGTACTCAATGCAGACTGAAATTAGAAGAAAATATGCTTGATATAAAGGTGGGGAAAATTCTTTTCTAGGACAAACTGGAGAGAGTGAAATTGTGTTTGGGATTATGATTGCATGCACACTGTGCACTGGGACAAGGCAAGATTGGACATATTGACACACTATACAAAGACTGGATTTATTCCAAGATGTGGCCTGAGTTTCAGATTGGTTACTCTTTTAGATGAATGATCTCTTCTTTCCTATCCTATCACTGTAACTTCTGAACATTGCAGTCTTGGTGAGAGCAGCACAGTTGAAATGCACATAATAATAGGTATACTTCCTTTATTCTGCAAGATATAGAGGTCAAAAATCTTGTTTATGCTGGATGGATGCTTACAAACTTAAGCTTTTCCTAATGGAACAGTTGTGACAGCTGAGATTGGTTCAGCTTCATGACATTCAGAAATGCATCAGTACCTGTCATATTCTTCACAGCAGGATACTTTATGATTATGTACTGTAAATTACTCAGCAAACACATAGGTATAAAATAATTTTAAAATATTAGGAATGAGGAACTAGAAATCCAATTAAAGACTATTGTGACCATAAAATACAACTATATTAAATCTAGGGTAAAAAAGACTGTTAAAAAAAATAAAACAAAACATAACAACCAAAAAAAAAAACCAAAAGAAAAAGAAAACAAGAAAAAAACCCAACAAAATCCACAAAACCCACTGAAAAAGAAATTACTGTTATGCCTTTGTGCATGATTTTATTTTTTGAAATGAAAATCAGTCCTACAAATAAAAATTAGCATTATTTCATTATGAAACTCACATATACCACTAATAATGAATACAATTAAATTTTTTTTTTGAGAGAAGCACATTGTCAGAGGCTTTTGTTTCCTCTGAAATAACCAAGATGGACCTTAGGGATACTATACCTTCTTTGAGCTTGTAAAGCTTATGTCTTCAACTATGTGAGATGTGCAGTGTGTGATGGAATTATTGTTCAGTGTTTGTCAGTAAGGAGTAGTAGTCTCAGGAATGGCTAATTCTGCCAAGTATTTTCTCTGAGGTGATTAATTGTTACTCCTTATTTCAGTAAGTGACTAATTTATGTTGCCAGAGATTTACTGCCTGCTGTTTAGCATGTGACAAAGTGATTCCAAACTGTACTAAGTTACTTGAACTGCAGCAAGGCTGGAGTAATTACAGTGTTATATAAGTGGAATTTCAATGGAAACAGTATAGATAGACCCAGGGAAGTGTAGAGAGCTCTGTTTTTTTTCTCTGTATCAGATATTTCTGCCATTCCTGAGTGCATGTGCAAAGAAATAATGATAAATTGAATATAGAGATTTTATTTATTTATTTATTTGATTTAAATTCAATAGTTACTTTGGAAGAAAGAATCATACATTGTTTATCAGCTTTTTAAAAGTACAGACTACCAGGAAAAATTGTTAATTCAGTAAAACATGGTTAAAAAATGGAAGCAAAGTCCATATCCAACAGTTGCTACTCATGTCTCTTGAAATGGAGACTGGAAGAGAATGTTAGTTTCAGATATAAAGAGACAAATTTCCTTGTCTCAGCCACATGTTCAGCTTAAAAAACAATGAAAGAGTTTATCCTAAACAACAGTTTCAGTTCTTTACTTGCATTTATAAAGTCTTTCAGCCAATGCCCAGTAGATAAACCTGATCATATACCCACTTTTTTGTTTTACTGTCCAGTCTTGTTCTTTGACTTGGTACTTGAGAAAAATAGATAGTATGCAATTGCTTTTCGTCTCAGTTGATTCAAGTGACATTTCCAAGTAGTTTGTTTTTTTGGGTATTTGTTTTTGTTTTTGTTTTTTTGTAACAATAAGGGACAGAATTTTTTATTTAATGGGTGGACAAATTTAAAAACATGCATTGAAGAACGTGCATTATCTAAACTATTTTTATTTTTCCATCTAGTTCAGACAGTGCTATAAAGAGAAAAAACAGAATTTCGTGTCTTGAGGTAAATACTGTAAGATTTGGGACAGAATTGGAAGACTCAGAAACAGTTTCTGTTTTTATGGAAATCAGTGTTCTGGAAAAAAAGAGTTCTTCTGGAAATTAAATTTTCATTACTCTTATAAGATAAACAGAAAAGAGATGGATCAAAAAAAATGAGTTGATCTTCAGCATATGCCCTTTGAAGTTATTGTGATGAACTAGAGTAATAGAGTTCCTCATAGAGAATCTACTTTTGATCAGCAGTAGTATATGCAGGGATTTTTCCTCAAAAATAGATTCCACTATAGAACACCTGTCCAGAGCCTTCTATGAATATATCCAGTTTCTCTATACCAAAGCTAAATCAACAATCTTCACACAAATTTGAAACTAGTCCTAAAATATGCTACTGAAGTAATGTCTCTGACAATGAACTTTCAGTGACTCAAAAGACTTCTTTATTAAACTTTGTAATAAATCAACCAACTTTATATGAGGATCAGATTAAGGATGTTCATACTGGCAAAAGGTTAAGCAAACCTCTATGTTGTTAATATTTTTAATTTACATATTTAATGAGGTGTAACATCATCAGAATTGCTGGTTTGGCTTCCCTCTATTTAACTACACAGGAACTGAGTTTCCTTAGATGTACTTGTAGTCATCTCATATATAAAAAAATAGAGAACCATATGAATTTAGAAGGCAAAAATCATAAGATTTCCAGCTTAACACAAAACAATTTGAACACTGATAAGATAGTTCCATGGACCATTCTAATGCAAGCATATTATCACCCATCAGAACACTGGAATTGCTTTTAATTACAATTTTTTAAATTTGGAGACCATCATACCAGCATACTAAAACCTCAGGCTAACAATCTAATGTTTCTTTTTGCAACCAGAAAGTGTTGAAAGTGTTTTCCTTCACTTTTTGTAATTCAAGCACTGATTTTTAGGTTACATTAATAATGGTTACGTTAAAAAAAGGCTTATTTACTTTTTCTGTATGACTATAAGTAGAATTTTCTGGGTATGGAAAGCTGTTGTTTTCCCTAGTGACAATCAATGCAAATACATATGGGAAAATTCTTCTAAAATCACTGTAGATAAGGGAGGATAGATAATATTTCATGAAGATGTGACTATTAGCAGGTACAGACCTTTGATGAATAGCAAATGAGAATATTAAACTAATGGGAAGAACTGATTCAGCCTTATTGTGATGTTGTAGCTTCTTTAATTTGAATTCAGACCTTGTTTTTCCGAGACTAAATTTCATTTACTTAATTTGCTTTATAGTTGTTTTTTTTCTGTTGTGTTTTGGGGTGGATTTTTTTTGTTTTGTTTCTTTTTCTTTTTTTTTTTTTTGGGGTGGGGGAGTTTATGGTCCTTTCAGAAAATTAACTTAAGAAAGAGGAAAAAATTAGGAAAAAAACTGTAGTAATGTTAGCTAGAAATCAGTATCATGAAAGACTAGAGGAAAGCAGAGAAAAAGCCAAAGGATATCAAAATATCTTGTAAAGTTGTATGATAGTGTCCAAATGTGGATAAATTGGTGTCTACATGATTACTTACACCCTCACAATCTTCAGAACTGTAAAAGGGGAAAATAATCTAATTGAAATTCAGCTGTTAAAGTGACTTTAACCCACCACTGCTACTAAGCCACAAAATGAGTAGTCCTGCCATTCACCTAACTCTAGCAGCGGTAGGGGAATATAATATAAATACAAACATTTTAGGTCCTAACAAGAAGCTACATATTTTGGAAAGAAATCTATAATTTATTAATTAATGAGAATAGACGTTGATGTCCCATAAGGTATTTTTCTGGCCTTTTTCCTATGTTTGCTATTTCCAGTCTGTTTCCTAGTGCACAATGATGTATCGCAATAGCTGGAGCTGCACTGAATGTCTGAGCCAGGGCCCAAAGGAGGAATTTCAGCTGCCATTATCTTCACATGTAACATGTTAGCTGACCTAATGACATTCTTAAAGATCTTACCCCAAATATCAATATTTCTCTTCCACAAACACAATATAGGCCACATGGATTTAATGACAAATGAAAAAAAAAACCCGTTATTCTAGCCTTTAATCATTTTATTTAACTGTGTCTTCACAAGAAAATGTCTAAGAAAATAAGTGGTATGAAGACAAAAGCTCACATAACAATCACATTTAACATGTGATTGTTGTAGTTCTGAATTGTTATTGAAATTTTCTAACCAATTCTTTTTACCTTTTAGACTTCTATTATAAATATTCTGTATTACTGCCTAGAGGAAAAAAGTCATATATATAGAAAAAAAATCTTTTGCAAGCTATTTTGTTTATTTTTAGGAGGAGATAGGTGTTTTGACCTTAGAACAAATTGAAATTACTAATCTTTACCTTCAACATCCTCTGAGGACTCAGATGTTTCAGCACCATGAAATGAAGCTGCCAGAAATTCAGATTTATGAAACTTGTTGTAATGTGTAGAGTGAATAAGCTAATATTTTAGCATGTTATATTTATAAAATTGATCTCAATGTCCTTGTTCTTAAAACAAAGGAAAAAGCTAAAAAGGAGCAAAATTAGCTAATTTGTTTGTTTATTTTGATATATCAGTCAGTAAAAAAATCTGTGTATTCCTAATATATTAGTTTTGGTTGAACTGGAATTTTGTTTTCCTTTGTAGTAGCAGCATACAGTACTAGGAAAGAAAAAAATAAACAAAAAAAATTTATTCCAGTAGGGATCTTCTGGTAGCTAGCACTGAGGTAAAGAGAGAAGGGCATTTTGACTCATGATGGCAGGTGATGAAGGGGAGGTAACCCTGATATGATAATCCTCCACACTGATCAGAGAATATTGTGTCTCCTTGGGACAACCTGGGTGTCCTGAGGTCTGGTGCCTGACTTTCAGAAAGCAAGGGCCTTAGCAGGTGACTGCTTTAGAGGCAAATCCATTAGCTCAACTTCTGCCAAGTCCTTGGAGAAACTCCAGCTTAAAATCTGAGAGTACAGGTGCTCTGGAAAGGTGCACTCCATAACAATGATGCCACAAGTTCTTCTGCTGAATGTAAGATATCCTTCAATTTAGGGCATATCATAACAATTCATGTTAATACATAAATAACAATGTAGAATAATCCAGTATATCCTTAACACTAAATGTGGTTATTAATTGAATTAGTATTTCTTTTTGCTTAGCAATGTCATTTGCACTTTATTACAAGTGCATGTATGTCCACATACACAGCATAATAAATCTGTACCAAGTTCTGCTATATTATTGAATCATACCAAGTTTAAGCAACAACTATTAAATGTAAAAAAGGGTAATATGGCTGTCAGATCATGCTAAACCAAATTTCATTATTGACAACAGTATTCATACATAGCAAAATTTGAAATTTCCCACCCTCCTAAAATAATACAAACCTACAAGGCAAATGAGCAGCAGAAGACATTTTCTCCACACAGTACCAAGATTTGCAAAAGCAATACTGACAGAAATGAGCTCACTGAAATAATGCGAAATTGGACTTATCAGGGGACTTTATGGATGATTTCTCAGATCCTGATCCATGCTGGGGGTAATGGGAAAAAGGGGAGGGGTGACAATTCAAATTGTGGAAAAGATTTTAGATTCCTGTAGAAAAGAAATAGGTACAAATTAGGTAGATTTTAGTGGACACTGACTTTCATACCATATGGTCCAGTGCAACAAGTGTAATTGCCTGCTGGCTTTGGGCATGCAATTAGAAACACTAAATAGTAGTGGAGTTTGAGAACTGATAAGATATCAGCACAAGTTTCAGTCAGTAAGCCTCAGATCTCGCTAAAGCCAATCCCAGCAAGGGATTTTAAAACTGCCTGTGGCATTTTCAAATCAATCTATCAGTCTGTAGGTAGCAATGTAAAGAATGCAGAGCCAGCACAATACCTGTTCCAAGCAGTGACAACTCTGCTAGTGCATTCTGATCAAGCCACAAGCAATTCAAAATTCCTGCAAGGAAAGAATCACAATAAATGAGTCTGTGTTCCCAAGAGGTTGAAACATGATTACAAGGATCAGGGAAAAGCAGTCACATGAATGAAGGAGTAATATATTATAAAATCAGGTGCATGGGGAATATGCTCTTGTATATAGATCACCCTAGCTTATTACAGCATTCATCTTTCTAGTAACTTTTTTTTTTTTTAATGGAATCTAAAGCCTATTTTCTTTTCCATTTTTTTTATTTATTTTTTTTTCATAACTACTCAGAAAAAAAACTGCAGCATTTCAGGCCAAACTTAAATTAATCCTATAAGGCTTAACTCATCAATGAAAACGTTTTTTCTGTGCAGAGCAATGAAACCTGGTACAGGTGAACGGCAGCTAGCTGCTATTGAGGTTATCATAATGTGCTCTGAAAGAACAAGGTAAGACAGACTTTAGAGTCAGATTTTAGTGACAGTATTAAAACAGTCAGCTCACATTGGTAATGGTGCTTTCCCATTAACTAATATCTGTAGGTGAACTCTAAAATGGGCTTTAATTTCTGGAAGACGATGTTCAATTGGTTGTGAAAACCTACAGGTAGAGAAAGGACAAGACTTGCACAGAAGATTCTCTGACTATTATGCTTGAAAATAGTCATATTTCTCTGTATACCTGCATTTCCTGGAGTCTTTTGGCAGAGATCCAGTTTATTTCTGTTCTATGAGTGGCTATTTGGAAGATTGTTTCCAGTATATTTTGAAATCTTCCTATCAATCAAGTACACAAAGAGCCAATCCAAAAGCAGCAATTTTTCCCCCTAATAAAATCCAAACAAAATGAACAATATTTGTTTTGAAAGACTTTTTTTCATGGAATGGTGTTTAACTCAACATTTTTTTGTTCTTGAAGGTCAGCTCCAACGAAGGTGTACAGTGATTACCACAATGACAAAGAGAATTTTAAACTTAAAAAATACTTCTAATGAAGAAAATACAGCAATAAATAAAGTGTATTTCCTTACACTAGCTCTGTATTAAAAAAAAAATTCACAACTAAAATATCATTTTATGAGACCTTGTTAGTCATACTCATCAGAATTGTGGCTAATGAGAGCTAAATCAAGTCCTACTGCCCGTTTTCCATGATTGTCTTGAGTTTGAACTGGCAGTTATTAAGCTACAGAATATTTTTATGTACTGCTCTAGATTATTTGCTGCCATTAGTGTTAAGGCAGATAATTGAATCAGACTAAAGGTAAGAAGAAGTATTTAGATGGATGTGGAAGAATGTCAATTCGTCTGTCCAACCTGACCATTCCAGAAAATGTTATTTGAAGAAATATCAGAAAGTAACAGTGAATGGATTACCACTAAAACTGCTAAAGGAAAAAAACCACTGGAACTAAATTCCACCTGGTGTAAAACCCACATAGCATTAAGAAAAGGATGGGCTAATATACCAGAAAATAGAAAAGCATGTTTATTTTTCCCATTGCACACACACAGACACACAGACACATATATATTTGTCACCATTTAATTTTTTAATTTAAGCTTTTGTTTCTGCATGTATCAAGAGAGTCCTAAGGATGGATATCTGCTTGCATTCAAATCTCTTTGCATTTTACAGAAAGCCTCTTCCCTGAAAGGCTTACCATGTTGTTAAGATTCCATTGCAGATTATATACACCTCACATTCTTGGTAAACTTGGTTATATTATGTTATTCTATATTGCCTGTAAGATAAAACATTAAGACAAATCCATCACTTTTGGGTTTGTAGGGGTTTTCTTTGTTTTTGGGGTTGTTGGTTTGGTTTGGTTTATATTATTACAGTGTTTCCTTTTTAGTTCCACACAGTTTATCTTCTTTTACATATTGATTTTGACTAACTAGATTTTTTGCAGTCCAGAATCCTAGGACTTCATGCAACTTTATCCTTAAAAATCATGTTTTCTATGGTCATGTGTTCAGTATATGGCTTAAGATAAATTCCCATGACGATACTGAAACATGAGATGTACCCTAAAAATAAAGTAATAATGAACAAGTAGTTTCTTAGAAAATAGACTATATATTTCTCCTAATTTTCACAATCTGTAATATGTTGTCACTACATCCAGTGTTCCGTTATTACCGTCTGTTCCAAAAGCAAGTTTTATGTTATGCTATTACATGAATATAGTTATTGTGACAACCCAGCATGAATTTTTTATACCAGAACAGCATATGAAAGGTAAAAATTAGAAGGCAGTTACAGAAGGAAAGAAGGGATATTGAAATATAAGGCTTTTGTGAATTTTTTCTGTAATCTTTTCCATAATTCCTTGTTCTACAAACTGCATAATTTTGAAGAGTGTGGTATTTATTTACATAAAATATAAAACAAAAGGGTTAAAAAAAATATTTACTTAGATGCTGTCAATGTCCCCTCTAACAGTTCAGTAAAAAGTATCAGCTGTGTTCTAGTGTTCTACAATGGTTAATTGCAATCATATTTTTCTACTGGTATACATTTTTTTTTAAATCTTTTATTAGGATAAACTGTTTTTGAGTGATAACAAATTTCTTGTAATTTCACTTATATTTGCTACAAATTACTACTTGTCTAGAAATTTGCATTAAAATAATCTCTACTCAGGTGTATCAAACATGCATATTTTTAAAAAATCCATTTAGTGCTATTGTAGGGTTCAAGTTTAAGGAAACAAAAAGGAAAAAAGAGCTTAAGAGAATCAAAGTATAGTAGGAAAAAGAAGAGGTAGTACAAAGTATTTCTAAATAATTTAAACTCAAAGAAAGATGCAGATTAGGATTATGATTCAAATTATAGTCTCTTTCTTCCTCTGTGAGATGGAATAACAGAAACAAAACTGAAATATGGGATGATGGTGTCTAAGTCAGGTCAGGTTAGCAACTGTAAGCAGATCAAAGAAATCTACAATTTACAAGAGAAAAATCAGCATTCTCAGAATGTTATTGTAGGTACAATTGGTTGTGTATATAATTCTATAAAAAATTAAGAAAGAAAAACACTAGGAAATTAACAAATTTGCAGTATTTAACATGCAGAAGATGATGAAGATTTCTGGACTGTTATGACATCATGTCCAGACTAAACTAAACCCTCTTACTAAAATAAGCTGGTTAATATAGGCACATGTGCTGCAGTCATTTTCAAGTGGACTTCTAGGCATCACCCACTGTTGCCTGCAGTGGTGACTTGATTGTGATAAGCAATGAAAAAGCATTACTTCATGGATGATCAAGTTCTGACTTCTCTGTGAAAAAGCGTAGCATGAGACTTCAACAGTTCCAAGGTCTTGGGCACCTTGGGGTGCCAGAGTGAATTATTCTCAAGAGCCATGATCTCAAACACATAGATATTTCAGTGCTTTTAAAACATTAGTGATGTTCATAATGTGTTTAATGTAGGAGTGGAACTTTGCACATCCATACACAGCCAAGTGTGTGTATGCAAATATACTCCATACAAGAAGAGCCATTCCAGGACTGGGCCTGACTAGGACTATGCTAAATTCAGTAATTTGAAAAGCTGGAATGGAACAGCACTGGAGTGAAAAAAAAGCACAGTTCTCAAACAAACCATTGCTACATTGCCTCAGAGATCTGCTTAGGAATGGTTAGTGCAAAAAAACACAGCAGTTAACACTTGCTGGTATGTTATCCCTTATCCTTTCAAAAGCTCTTTACAAGCCTTGACTAATTAATTAATATGTATAACTCATCATTAGACAACATTGCAAGAACTCGGTATATGATTCTCTAATGGCTGTTACCAAGAAGCCCCCTTGGGAGGCACTCAAAAAGGTTAATGATTACTGTTGCAGAAATCATTAGCCCAGTCTTTCTAGACCAGCTCTCTTGTCTATGCTTAAGATATCCCACATACTCACAATTTTATATGGATTTATGTCTTTGAAGCACCGAGTTTATATACTTTTTGTTTTCTAGAAAAAATTCGAGAGGAAGATATATTTTAATATAATTTTCTTTATTATTTTGTAGAAATTTATTTGCAGTCTACATCGCCCAGCCTGTAAGAAGACAAGCAAAGCAAAGAGCAGTAATAGGGTGTTGTACAGTGTGCTTTGTGTGATGCTTTTCATAAATATGCAGTGTGAATCAGAAATGAGAAAATATTCAATTGCAATGTTGTTGCTTTTTGACAGCTTTTTGAAATGCTTTTTAGAAACTTGCTTCTTTCAATTAATGATAAAATCACAGGTTGCTTGGTTATAGCTGTCCAAATCCAAGAAATATTAGGTTTCAGCCCTTTGGTGAGTTACAAGATAGAATCTTTAAAACCTCCACTTTTAAGATTTTATTAGGAAAAAGAACCCCAAACCTCTTTTCTAGGCTTCTATCTGGGGATTAGGTTAATATAGCTCATTTACCCTTTGACATGCCACTTAGCAATAGTGTGCTGAAACTGACAGCTGGGGCATGACAGCATCTTGTTTAACAATATTTTTCCAGTATTTGAGTAGGTTTATGAGAAAAGCTGACATATTTTGTCAGTAGTGTTTATATTTAAGCTTTTTGTCATATAAATTAAAGGGGGAAATGTGTAAAATGCACATATGTAAATGATGACTGCTCCAATTTAAAGAATTTCCTTTTTGAGTTTTCACTGAACAAAAATAAACCCAAAGCCATATATCTTTAGTTATGTCTACTTCATTTTTTTTAATCATGCCAAGGAACACATTTAACTGGAGCCTGGATCTGTACCTCCCTTCATCCAAGCCAATATTTTCCATATTTTCCTTCCAGTGCCTGATTTTTCCTGCTTCAGGAATGATTTGGTTTGTCCAGAACTGAATCAAAGTAAGAACTGCAATGTAGGCAGTATAAATGATTAGGTGCAGAAGGAGCCAAACAGCGCTGACTTTTAAATCCCATGTTATATTCAGTTGTACTAAACCATCCTGGAAAAGAATTTTTTCTTGTGAACATTAGCCTTTCTTTGGACAAAGATTGTTTACAATGTTTAAACTCACTAGAAAGTTTTCCTCCAAAAAATAAAAATCAGTACACATAAAAACATCCTGAGTGACCTAAAAAACATTTAGAAGCACTTTATGTTCAAGAAAAAAGATGCAAACATATTAAAGATACAGAATCAAAACCTATAAATGAATTTGTGAAGCCAAGCCTGTGAACAAGAATATCATAATATTCTCAGGGATTCACTTTCAGATTATTGTTCCATAGCACAACACAGTTAAAAGCTACTGTTATAC
Organism: Alethe castanea; assembly: GCA_024734035.1. NCBI lineage: Eukaryota > Metazoa > Chordata > Aves > Passeriformes > Muscicapidae > Alethe > Alethe castanea. The sequence continues at coordinate 49,847,456 of JANRGV010000084.1, forward strand.
CCTTCTTCGCTGGCAACAGCTATATTCACACATATTGTTTAAACACACATTTTATTTTAATGTAGGACTTGTGCACGAAAGTTAAAGATATAATGTTTGTCTTTCTTCATGAGATTTAAAAAAATCTATATGCTCACTTAGCATTTATAGCAGTTATTTTGTTTATTTTTGGATTGAGGAATTTAACTTTTTTTTTTTTTTTTAGTTTTGATTTGCACACACCCCTAATAAAAGCTGAAA
>JANRGV010000084.1:49849493-49872364 GCA_024734035.1 Alethe castanea
GTTGTGTTGCTGGGGTTTGGGTTTATTCCCTGAAAGGAACCAATTCTGAAAGCTGAGGCCTTGCAGTGTCTGGAAGCAAAGAATAAAAATAAAAATAAAAATAAAAATACACCTTCACATCAATTACTGCAGTGCTTGGAGGTATTTAAAACTACAGTTAAAACCCAACTTAAAAAATACCCAACATAAAAATTAAAAAAAAAAATCCAAGCCACCAGTGAAAATGTTCATGTGGAAAGACAGTTAATAATGTTTCATTTACAGAAAATACCCTCATATACCAAAAAAAGACTTTGGGACACTGATTCATCAAAAAAAAAATTACTAAATTTACATGTCCTTCAGATGCCAACTGGACTGAGAGTCATTGTGTTATGCACAACAGAACACAATTTGCTGCATTCAAAGAAGTCTTATAATATTTGATCAAATAATACTCAGACATTTCAGTTCCTGCTTATGCTGCTATCCAGGCTGTATTGCTTTGAAAGAAGTGTTTGAGGATTTCTACAAGGGCACCTTGGGTCAATGAAATAGGACACATTACACATCAGAGGGATAACAAAGAAAGTCTTCTGAATGTGTTACCATAAAGGTTAAAGAGACTTTTAGTTTACTTCAGAGCACAAATATTGCCCAAGCTTATTAAAAACAAACACTAATAAACAGTTGGATTTAATGTCTCTGAGGCAGATTTGAATATTGTAAACTTGTCCAAAAAAAGAGGGGTTTTTTGTAGTAAATATTGAGGCATACCTGAATCTGTCTTCAACAGATAGATAAAGACAGAGATCTGAGTGAAACATCAAGGTCTTAACTCTCACATTGATGATTTTTTTTTTCTCTCCTTTTCTTATAATATGATCCCTGACTGGGACTTTGATATTTATGAAAATTGAGAGTTCATGACTAGGGAGCAAAGGCATGCAACTAGCATCGAGATACTAGGCAGAAGATGATCTGGGTTATTAGTAAATGATGAGTCTTGCAATTAAATCTATTATTCCTTTGTAGTGAATTAAACTACTTAATTTATTCTTCTGCACATGAAAGAGTCTAGTCCATCCCTTAATTGCATGGCTTCCTCTTATTTTTGATGAACATATTTTCATAATGTTTTCTTATTTGAATTCTACTTATTTTCTCCCGGATACAATGGAATTCCATCCATCAAGAAGAGAAGAACTTTTTTGCTCCTTTGTGATGTGGAATCTGTGTTGTCCCAGGAATAGTTTCAGCTACAAGAAAATAAATACATTGCAAGTTCAGTTTCCTTAACTGCTACTTAGGACTGTTGATTGGTTTCAGCTGTAGAAACAGGTGTAATCCTACCATAATCAGAAATTAATATTTTTAATCTTTTGGAAGCAGAAAAAATTTTACTGTTTTTTTAATGATATATTCTTCTGACAGATAATACTTCATTCATTAAGTACCATCACTAGTGGAAGAGCTAGAGTGAACCACATAATCGATTAGGAAATGAAATTTGTAGAATTCTCAGAAGATAAAAAGTTCTTTTAAATGGTTCATTTCATTATTTAAACAAGGACAGACATTGCATTATGTATGACATTTTGTTCATGAAGGAAGAAAGAAATAGGCTCCAAAGTTTCTGGGGAAAAGCTTAACCTGTATCAAAGTGATTAAAAGAAATGGAAAAAAGTAACTGGACAATGTGCATTTTAGCTAATCTTCTAGAAAAACGTTTCATGATTAGCTAATTCTACTTTTGGGGGCTGGATGGTGGCTTAGCTGCATTAAGTCTGATTACTTTGGAATGCTCTTTCAAATAGTTTAAATGTAAAAGAAAATACCTGAATGGCTGTAAAAATAATTTACTGCATTTGGACACAAGCTGGTGTTGAATTCTTTAAAAAGGAAATCTATGGGAAATATCAAGTGAGAAATCCAATTTTATGTATACCAGAAAATGATGGAGATCTTTTATGAATTATTTTATGAAGAAAGCTTAAGAATTGACAATCAAAAAGTTTTATATGCAAAGTAAGATTAAATTGAAATAATACTTCTTTAAGGATGTTAGTATTACACTGATTTAAGATGACGTGGACCTAATATAAGAAATTTGAAAGCTTTTAATAAAAAGTTCAGAAAGCATTTTATCTGATAAGGTAATATTTCAGTAAGAAATCTGCCCAGAAGTTTCGAAATGGAATGTATGATTTCTTTTCCTTCCTGTTAATGTTAAAAATTATCTTACATTTCCTTAAAATTTTAGATTTTCCTACTCTTAATCTCTTATTCATCTTTTATTTTTTTCTCTTTTCCTTTGTTCTATTCAAGGCAGGACCCTAATGAGCTCCTCTGTCTTTTAGTTTACTCAATAAATGTATTGATGACGTAATTGCAGCAGAGTAGTTTCCACATTCTTCTGATTGTGGAATTACTTTCATGCCTTAAAGGTTTCCCTTAATATGTACAAAATCATTTTTTATATTTCATCTCCCAAAATCCTTAAATATTTTGTTTGAAAATCCAGTGTTTTACTGACAGTTTTCCAAAACATAATGGGTACCCAAAAGAAAATATTGCTTGCTTTACTTAGCTGGACAGCTTCCTTTTCCCAAATGGAGGGGAAAAGCCTTCTATTATACAGTGCTTAAATATGAACCTTTTAATCTATCTTTAAATAAATGAGTTGGCACAGAGCTGTTACTATTTTAATAAAAAAAAAAAAGAGCAAATGTTCAGATAGCAACTCTGAGGGACTGGCTCAGTATTAAAAAAAATATGAAAGAAAAGTACATTAACTTTGCCTTCATGATTTACTTATTGAAAACTGGAAATTGCAGTTATAAATTACATGACCATGTTTCAACCTTTTGGGTTTTTTTCAAAAAGATGTGCATTTATAGCTATGAATGATTATCCTCCATTTTCTGCTATTAAATTAGTTTCTAAGACAACACGTACATAGTCTAAAACTGTGCACTATTAACAAAAGATAAAAACTTCCAAGTTTAGACTGATGTGCAGTACAGATATAAAATTACAATCTTTTTTTTAATAAAAGATAATTGATGTTTTTTGTCTCCAGTCTGAACACTTAAAATATAAAATAAAAAGTGTCCAGCCTCAAAAAACATTGACTACTCTAGATTATTAGATGAAAGTTTTAAATTAATTTTTCATAATGTCTCATGTGAACTATCCTAACTTCATATGTCAGTTTTCAATGAAGACACTAATTTACTTTTACATATAAAGTCCCTCCTGTATTAGTAAGAAGACTGCTAGACGTGTGTTCTATTATAAGATAATAATACTTCTGAGAGCAAAGAGGCATTTCAAGTAACTGCACCTTGAAATATTTCAGGAGTATGATCTGTAATCAACAAAATTTGGATAAAATATGAATGAAAATTATAACACAGAGGAACTTTTTAGGGCCCTTACAAATTACATGCTTCTGGAAACATTTGCTTCATATGATATCTTCAGTATTTTTTAATTAATTCAAGTTTTTCATATCTACTAAGAAGTTAGTGTCCAAAACTCTTAGCTCAAAATCATTATCATTTAAATAAGGAAATGACCAAATAAATCTAGGTAAAATTTTACTGTGCAATCTACATTATATTCCTATGAAGTCTGAATGCAAAAGAAGAAAACAGAAGTCCCTCCAAAGTTTTCAAGAGGATAAAGCCTGGACTAACAATAAATAAATAAACCAAGAGTTTTTGAGACCAAGGCTAGTTTCAAGGATATTAACATGTAATATTTGTAACAACTTTGAATTATCATAGTATAACACGTGTCTCATTCAGCTCTCATACTTGCTTTTTTAAATCATATATTGAGATGCAAATTAAAACCAGAATAGTATGTGATGTTATATAATTAGAGCACTCACATACTAATTTTAATATAAACACACTTATTATATTCTCAAAGTTTTTCTTGAAAAATGTGAGTAAAGGAGGAAGATCTCTAGTAACTAATTTAGCAGATCATTTAACTACTTTGTGTTACAATTTTAACACTATTGAACTTTACCTCCAACTCTAATGGGAAGTTGAGGGTTTGAAAATTTCTGTTATACAGGAAGTAGTGATTTGAAATGTTTGCTAATATATAGGCTGTTTACACTTCTTGGTTCTCAATACTTTCATTCAACTATCTGATTTTTTATCAAACCCCTCCCTCCGTCTCTTCCTCGGCGTAGTACTGTACTAGTAGCAGTTTTGTGGAACATTTCCAGAGTTGTAACAAAATAAGACTTTTTTTATAGGTAGAGATTGTTGACTTTTTTATAGAAGAGGAGAACTACCCCTGAAATATGCTGAAAGATTGTTAATACAAACATGTAGGGAACTACATTATAAGCAACATGTAGGCAGCTGACTATAAGTATTATAATAATACTTTCTAAAGGAAATTCTTGAGAAATTGCAATTTGCATTAAAAAATGCCCTACAGTGTGTAAAATTGGTTTAGGTATTCAAGAGCACACTAGATAGTATAATTCCCTTGCAGTCACATGAGATTCTATTAATGCTACAAATACAATAATTTAGTTTTGTTAATTATAGGCCAGATCTTCTTGGCAGGAAAGTCACAATGAGAAACTATAGATTTTGCAAACCATTAAATTATAATCCTCCTTTCCATTGAAAATTCCTTTATCTGGTTTTGATTTTTAGCTCCAGACTCTGTGTGGTCTATTTTTATCAGCATAAAATATGCCTTGAATATCATGTTTATCCAAACATTTATTTTCCTATATAACAGCTGTTTTGAAAAACTCTTGACATATACAATACCTGTAGCTGAAACAACTGCAAGTGCCTCACATCTTAGGTGAATTTTTCAGGTTATCAGACACTGTAAAATTGTCTAAGAAAAATGATTGCAGAAAACACCACTCCCAGTATAAAGAAATACTAGTAACTTCTCAGTGAAGCTGAAGAAAATGTGAGTCAGATGAGGAATAAACAGACACACCATTACAGGCTGAGACATCATTGTGCCAAGCAGCTTTGCAGAGAAGCTGTGGAAGAAAAGTTAATTGTGAGCCAGCAGTGTATCCTTGCGGCAGAAGTGGCCTACAGTGTCATGGAATATATCAGGCAGAGAGAGGCCAGCAACACTTGAGATACACCTGGAGTGCTGTGTCCATGTATGGGTTTCTGGTAGGAGAGAGATGTGGAATGAGGTCAGTGAAGGGCACAAAACTGAGGAGCTGATTGGATTATTTTTTCATAGAAAGAAAAGCTAAGAGAGTTAGAGCAGACAGAGCAGGTCTCCAGGACATTCTATTAATTTTTTATTTAATAGACATTAGTGAATATGATTTTTCTTAAGCACTAAAAATCAATCCTTTGTCTTTTCAAAGTGGATGTTTTTCTGTAACTGTCATTTTTACAAAAACCTCTGTGCATACTTGCACAAATTTTTGGAAATTGAATCAGGACATTTTTGATGGCAGCAATGTTGTTCCTGTCTAACTACCTTTACACAAAAAAAATAGTTGGTTTGATTGGATATGCTTTAAAGGACAACTAGGGCCCTGAGATTAATGGCAGCAGTAGCAAAACCAACAGGTTTTCCATGTAGATGTCTGCAGGCAGAGGAGAAAATCTTGGCAAGGATCATATTCAAGTAGTGCTGCTGTCAGGGATTACCCCTGAAAGTAATTTTTTTTCTCATTTCCAGTTGTTTTTTTTTGTCAGTTGCTGGCAATAATCTGTGCCAGGAAGAACACTGTGAGAGAAAATGAAGTACTCTGACAAAATTAGAGATGGATAAGTGCCAACATATGTCTGCTTATTGAGGATTGAGGGAACTACTGTGCTGGCACAAAACAACATAGCATTACACCGAAAACATTTACAAAGAGAAAAAGCCAAGATAGAAAAAATATTCTAAAGGCAGTCTGCCAGTTCTTTTAATATGATTTAATTTCCTAATTGAGAAAAATGCTGGTGTAATTTATTGAGCTTGCACATGCTACTGCATCGTACCAGCCCTGCAGAAAAAGGACTCTTTATATGAACCATATGAGTGCCATTAACTTGAAAAAAATTATGATTTCTCATTTTGATACAAACAAAGTTTCAATACCTAATGACTTTCAAGATGTGTTACTTATTTAGCTACATTTTATGGCATTTTTGCCCAAGGATATTTCCTGTCATTTTGGCTTCCAATTTACTAGGTGACATCCAGACATTTTGAAATCAGTGAGGAATAAGTGTATCATATGCTTCCAAGTTCAGCAAACTCTTCCTGTATTCACATATGCTGGGAACAACTGGCTGCAGAGCATATCTTCAGGAATAAAAAAGGGCCCCAGGAGTTATGGTTGAGAATGAATTTCATGTGAGTTTCAGTGCACCACCGTTGTGATGGAAATTCACCAGGTTTTGGACTGCAATTGGTGACAATTTGCAACACAAAAAATATGAGGTAGTAATGAAGAAAAAAGGCTTCACCTTGAAAATTGCTCAGCCCTGGAACAGGTACCATAGGAAGGCTGTGGCATGTTCATCCTTAGTGATTTCCAAAACTGGACTCCAGAAAGAACGCCCTGAATAACCTGCTTAAACAAGAAGACTAGGGTTGGTCTGGGGAGAGGGTTGCTTTAGAAGATTTCTTGCATAAAAATCTATATTATTCCACGGTTGTATATAAAATCTTACACTACAGATAATTTTATTATCTTTCTCTACTTTGGAAATCTACTGTAGTGTTTTATTCCATTTTAATTCTAATATTAATTTTCTTACTGATTATTTTGATTATATCAGCCTATTTTTTTAAAATAATGTTCTGTTGTAACTTTATTTGCTTATTCAAAGGTTCCTTACTGAATATATTCAGAAAATTTGAATCATAGAATTAAAGAATAAGGCGTTTTGTAAAAGACCTTTTCTTTTTCTTTGTCATCAGGTCGCTTGTCCCACGAAGCTCTTAGACTTCTTTCTTGTCAAGATTCCCCAAAGAAATCTTTCATGTTACCCTTCACCTTCTTTGCCTTCATTAGGTAGTCTTTGTATCCTTTCCATGTAGCATGTCCCTGCTTTCAACCATGATGTATTTCCTTCTCATGTCTCAGTTCTGTCAAGATCTCTGTGTTATCCATGCACAGCTTCTGCCTTGATATTTTGTCCATTGGAATGGACCATGTTTGTTCTCTAGAAAGCTACACTTAAAGTGCAACAAGTAAATAATCTAGGCCCAGGTTAAAAATCACTATATGCTTTCTTTTTTTTTATGCAGTGATTAGCTACATTTCCTAAAATTTGTTTGGCATTTTAATTAATAGTCCAACAATTTAAATGTTTAGTTTTATTATGTTATTTATTAATTGATATATTTTTTCTTGGAGACTTATAGAATCTTCAGTTAAATACTTTGAATACAGATAAATTAATGCATTTATAAGCCTTGTGCACAAAATCTTAATAAAGCAGAAGGCCTGATTGCCTCCAGAAATCATTAGTAAATAGAAAATTATTCATGGGGACACCTCAAAAATTTATCTGCCCCAGCTTACTGCTTCTAAACATAGAAGATGAAACTGGTAGATGCTTGTCTTGTTTTTAATAGTATTCAGTCCCTCATATTCCAGTGCTTCCCCTGCCCTACAGCTCATTTTATTTTACTTAATTTTTTAATAGAATTGAGTCACTCATATTGCAGTGCTTTCCCTGCCTTACAGCTCATTTTTCTTAAATTTTAGCTCATTTCTTTTTATTCTATACCTCACAGACATGAAGAACATTCATTTTTGTGACAGCCCTTAGCATTTAGCGTTGTTATTACATATCTTAAAGTTTGCTCCTTTCTAAATAAATGAAACTCAATTCAGTCTTTTTTTCTGGAGGTGTTTTTGGTTTTTGTTTTTCTGGACTGCTTCTCACTATTACTACCCTCTTCTTCCACTACCTAAAGAAGAAGTCATTCTCCTCAGTTACTGGGGCTAGAATTAATGAGTGTTTAGTTCCTGAGAATATCACCAAAACTGAGTGTGACCAGAGACGCTGTGCAGGCCTGGTATAGAATTGGTATTTCAGTCAAAACAGAAGTTATTCTTCAGTGCTAGTCAAAAAATCTACTTGGATAAAAGTATCAGGGAACATGCTTGAATCCTAATGTCTCCCAGGGAGTTTCACAATGATTATTATAGAGAAAAAAAATAGTAAGATGAGCATCATATTCTGCCTAGTGGAATATTAATACAAGGTGACATATTATGGAACCATTTAAAAATGGATCTCATTATTTCATTCAGTATAGTGTTTCCTCCCTGTATGGGAAAATGTTTTAGAATTGCATACAGCTTCTTGGAAAGGCTTTATTTGGACTCAAACATATAAACCTGCTGTTCTGGTAAATAAACTTAGGACATGAGTACAAGGAAGAGCTGCTGAAATAATAAAAGTACCAGTTATCTTTTGTTGCAATATTAGAAAGCCTCTGAAAAAAATCCTAGAAATTGTAAACTCTGGGAAATCTAAACATAGTTTCCAAATTAGAGGGTGCAAGTGATACAGTTATAAGTAACCAATGAGGATATGGTGAGCATAATATATTTATAATAAGAAAAAGTCACAGTCATAGTCATTTGAGCAGAAAGAGTCTGGAACGGAGTCTCATACAAGAAGAATAAAGAAGACTAACAAACATTTTTGCTTCTAATATTGAGATTAATAATTATATGGAAATAGAGGAAGATTTGGTGTCTCTGTATCAGACTATGCTCAGTGATCTACATAGTCATTCTTATTTTGTGCAGGAGCTGTTCTGTGGCCTTCTCCCTGCCTTTCTCTTTATACTATCAGGGAAGAAGTGACCATTGTCAGACTTATATTCCTGAAACCATATGAATTCCTTGTGTGAGTAGGAGGAGCAACTGAAAGGTGCACTTCTGGCCAGAGAAGCGCAGGACAGGACTGTTTTCCTGTGCCAGGGAACAGTTCTGATCACATTATATGTAGTAGTATTTACATATCCCATATTTCTTGATTTCTGATATATAATTATTTAATAAAGACTAGTGTTCTCTTGCTACTTATAGGTATAACAGCAGTAATGTGATATATTTAATTATTATTATTTAGAAGGGGAAAGGCATGTGCTTGAACATGTAGGTGAGAGAGGTAACTTAGGACTGTTTAACATGCTGAGGAGGAGATAGTCAATTTGATCCATGGTACAGCCAAAGTTCCATGGAGCAATTCTAAGTCCAACTGAGGACTGCAATCTAGATAGAATAAAGAAAGATAGAAAAATAGAATTTCACACCCTAAAGACAATATGTAAAACATTACCTTACAGAATTTTATTGAGAGTTTATAAAACCTTGGAGCTTGATACATTTACTGACATTTAACCTTATTTATTCTATAGGCTTTTGTATCCGTTATCATGTTTTAACTAGGGAACAGTAGTCAGTAGCACTGATTTTATCATGCAATTTTCTTCCCCCTTGTTGCCCTACAACAAAGTACAAAGACTCTAAGGAACCTGATCAGAAGTAGAATGGATTCTCTTATCTTCTTTTGTTGTCAGTATTTTTTTGTGTTATATTAAATTTATCCAGATTTTATCATGTGGGATTGGCTGTCTCAGTTTTAAAATTAAGTTTAGGAATTCCAATGATCAGTGCCATGTTGCATGCATCCCAATTTATATGATTTATGCAAACAAATTTAGGATTTATTTTTTTTTATTATTCATTCTACCTATGAAGGTATATCTATATGCTTATACTGTTCTCTTAGTCATATTGTTATGCACAACAGCATTAAGCATTCATTGCTTTTAGGTGTACCAGGAGCTATCTCATCAAGCTAATAATTAGACATTAGGGATAAATTCATGTCTCCATGGCCCAAAGCTCCAACTTCTTAGTTAAAATTATACCAGAGATGGTTTACAGACATCTGCTCCTTTTGAAAGTGAGAGTAGATTTACTATAATGTACATACTGGAGAAGAAGCTAGAGTAAAAAGTGAATTCTCTCAGTCACTGCAGCTTTTGGCAGTTGAAGATGCTCTAAATGAAAGGAAAAAGAGGGAGTTTTTATGCAGAAATAAGAAACTGATATATGAAAAATGAAAAACATTTGATTGGCATGCTGCACAGCATGTATAGGCATGAGTACAATACATTGAGTTCACATGAAAAGAAAAAAAAGCATTACTTTTTGCTTACAATGATGCCTGGAGCAAGACAAGTAATAACTTAAATATCTACCATAAATACAATGGTATTTTAACATACAAATACCAAACAATGAAAATCCAGTGTTTCTTCAGGTAAAATACATGATGTAGGACTTATTCTTTATATTTTTTGTCATATTATTTTCTTGTGTAATATAGGGATTATTTCATTATTAGATTATTTGATTTTCTGTTTTTTAATTTAGCTTAGAGTGCACATATCACAGTAATCTATATGGTTATAGACCATGTTCTTAATTTTTTGTGTAATTGTACAAATACTTGTAAGTACAAAAATTAAACATATATATAGTCTTACATGCACTTTCACACATGCACATATGTTAGTAAGCCATGGCAATCAGGTGAAGTCCCTGGTGACTCCAAAAAAAGGAAAATGTTGTACTCATCTTTAAAAAGGCAGAAAGGAGGACTCTGTGACTCACCAACTTGTCCACCTCACCTCTGTGCCTGGGAAGATCACAGAACAGTTCCTCCTAGTGGCTGTGCTAAAGTACACAGAGAGCAGGGAGGTGATTCAAGACAGCCAGCATGCTTGGCTTCACCAGGGGTAAGTTCCTGCCTGAACAACCCAACAGCCTTCTGTGTTACACTGACTTCATCATTGGGAAGGGAAAGGGCTACAGATGCCATTTATCTTCTCTAAGGGTAAGTGTAAAGATATCTGTAAAGCCTTTGACATGGTCCCCTACAACATCCTTATCTTGAAATTGGAAAGAGATGGAATTGATAAGTGGACCGTTAGATGGATAAAAAAGTGGACATCAGTGGCACAGGGTGTCCCTCAGGGGTCTATATTGGGATCAATGTTATTTAATAACTTCATTAATGACAAAGGGATCAAGAGAACCCTTAACAAATTTGCAGATGACATCACATTGAGTGGCGCAGTTGACACACCTGAAGGATGAGATGTCATCCAGAGGGACCTGGGCAAGTTGGAAAAGTGGGCCCATAGGAATGTCATGCAGTTTAACTAGACTAAGTATGAGGTGCTGTACTTGGGTTAGGACAACCCCTGGTATCAACACAGACAGGGGGATGAACAGATCCAGAGGACTGCCAAGGAGGAGTTGGTGATGCTGCTGGGTGGGAGGCTGGGCATGACCCAGCCATGGGCACTCCCAGCCCAGAAGCCAAACGTGTCCTGGGCTGCATCCAGAGCCCCGTGGGCAGCAGGGCAGGGAGGGGACTCTGTCCCTCTGCTCTGCTCTGGTGAGACCCCACTGCAGTGCTGCATCCACATCTGGGGTCCCAGCACAGGGAGGACATGGAGCTGCTGGAGGGAGTCCAGAAGAGGAGCATCAGGAGGATTAGAGAGATGGAGCATTTCTTCCATGTGGAAAGGCTGAGAGAATTGGGATGGTTCAGCCTGGAGAAGAAAAGGCTCTTGAGTTCTCTTATTGAAGCCTTCCAACACCTAAAGAAGTCCTACAATAAAGTGGAAGAAGGACATATTTCAAAAGCATGTAGTGACACGACAAGGGTAATTGGATTCAAACTAAAAGGGGGTAGATTTAGATGAGATATTAGGAAAAAATTATTTACTGTGAGGAAGGCGAGGCACTGGAACCCATTGCTCTGAGGAGTTGTGGATGACCCATCCCTGAAAGTGTTTAAGACCAGTTTGTATGGATCTCTGAGAAACCTGCCCTAGTGAAAGGAGTTCCTGTTCCTAGCAGGTGGCTTGGAAGAGGATAGTCTTTAAGGTCCCTTCCAACCCAGGCCATTCTATGATTTTAAGATTCAATCATTCTTTATGTATTTCTTAGATGTGGATGCAGATGTGAACTGTATCTAGTGCACAGATGTCTTCCACCATTTATAGTAATGATTAAAAGAATTCTAATCTTTATATCTGTCTGAGGATGTTTGTGAGCAAAGAGGAAATATACCTAGTATAGTCAGCTCTGGAAGTTCCCACATCTTACAAAAAATTCAAAGTGTTTCACATGATTTCTCATATTTCTTGCTAGGGGTCCGCAGCTATGTACATCAAGACACACCAAATTTGTGCCACAGATTTTACCTCTGAGGATTTACACTAAATGCATATCTGATTTTACCCAAAAATCATTCAAAACAGTTACCATGAATTAAAAACTTAATTATGAGATGGGGTCACTTACAGTTTTGCACGTAACCTGTTGTAGAAGCAATACTGAGAATCCATATCAATTAAATACATTGAGTAACACTGAAACAAACTCTGTGACAGAGTGGTACCCAAACAGACTAAACACTTCAGTGACTGGATTTGACCAATGCCTCTGTGTGTGTGGTCAGGCCTTGCTTTCTCATGAGACAAGCCCCCATGAGACAGACAAACTCTGCCAGCTGCCCTGGAGTTTCAATCTCACACATTGGAACTCTAGGAGTTGGTAGATATATGTGTGGTTTTTTATATTTCTTCTGTCTTTTTCCATCTTTCTTCTCTTTCTAATCCTCTTTCATGGAACGTTTTTGGGTAAATTAACATCTCATAGGTTTAAAGGTTTCTAAGTTAAATGGGCAAAGTTTATGCTAAATTGTTGTAAAATTAATACTAATTAATGCTATAATAGATGCTTTATATTGAGTTTGGTGTTGTACTTACTCCTTTGTTGAAGTTCCTTAATTTTATATATTTTTGCCAGAAGTAATTTTGTGATTTCTGCTTGTGCCAACTAGAGTAAAGGAACCTCAGTTTAACTCCTGAATTTAAGCATTCCAGGGTGTTATAAATATTCATCTTGATTGTCATAACAGCAAACATACCACTACCAAGGTTTGAATTTTCAGATAAAATGTATTACATGATCTGATAATTTTAGCAACTTTTTTCAAGTGAGGAAAATTGTTGGGAAAAATAAAGTTGTGTGTCTTTTTCTCACTATTTGCTCTTTTTATTGTGCATTTGTCTTTCTGTAAAGGGATAGAATTAATCTTCTGCATCTACAGTTTTACATGGCATTTGGAACAGTTGGTCAGTACACTTCTAATTCTCCATCTATTAATTTATGGAATGTACTTACAGAAACAGTCATAAAATAGATATATAAGAATGTTGAGACCTAGGGCACTGCCTTGTGGATATCTTTTGAATATAACCTTATCTATGATAATATGCTCTATTAATATTAGAAGCTCTTCTACCCAATATCCAAATTTAAATTTTCCTGGATTGGAACATTTATAAATAATGTATATACACACTCTAAGTCTCTTCACAATCCATAGCTCTTTTTCAGTGCATATACAGATTTATGACTTTTTGAGCTCCTTGAGGCTCTTCGTGGCCTATATCTTTAGCCTGTATTGTTTTTAACATAAAAAAAAATTAATGTTGGGTTATGTAGGTGAGAAATACTTGTCCTTCTCCTTACCAAAAGAGCTAGCAAACCTCTTTCTCACGTCCAAAAACTATACTCTTTCCAAAAGTTTTGTTGTTTCCTTGCTACAGACACTTCTTTATCCAGTATGCTACCCACTAGAATACACAATCACTCAAATCCAGCATATTAATTTACTAATTTTCAACTCATTAACTCTTTCACAGAGAAAGGTATATTTTGCTTCACTAAATTCAGATTTTTATGAATGGATATGCTTTCAAAAATGCACAAAAAGGACTTTGCAGTCTATTATGCTATTCAATAACCAATTGGCATCTTAATTTTTTGTTTTCAAAGGAGAAGGATGATTCTGTCAAAAATGGCAAGACTCCCTACACTCGAATAGTTCTCCTGGAAGTTCCTTCATACACAGTCAATTTAAAACCCCTATTTTTTCTTGGATTTTGACACTTTTCGTTGCTATGGACTATATTTTTTTCTAGCTCTATACTGAGATTGAAGATGTTTTATGGAGAAAACAGTCTTTGCATTATTCCTTAGAACAAATTCTGAAGTGGATAACCATGAAGTTAAATTATGCTTATACCAATCATTTTTCTTGGCAAGTTACTGAAATATCTGATTTCGGATAGCATATGATGTTTGAGCTCAAATATCTATGAATCTGAAGAGACAAAATTCAGGATTATATTTCTTTTCTTAATGATTCCCCCATGATAATGAGCATGATGCTTGTATAAAATATTTTGAGTGTCAAAAATACATAATATTTACAGTAAGATATGCATACTTTTACAGGAAAATCAATACAGTCAGCAAGAATATTTTTTTCATCTGATGAGAAAATCTCCATTAGGATAATAACATTTTATTTAGAAATGCACTGTATTCTAAGCAAAACCATATAGTGTTTTTATACATAATAGGTTGGCCTTTAATTAATTATAAAATATATATTGCATTTCATTTTCCTATGGTTAAAAGTTAACACTATTTTAAACACTTGTTGGTCATGCAAGTCCAAATTGTGTTTACATTCTGGTAAGATACCACCTGATGCTAATTGAATAAATGAGTGTGATATTAGTGCATAATGCCTTTCTCTTCCTTTGTTTTGAGGAGCTGAATTCCAAAATTAAGATGTTTTGAAAGAAAAGGAGCAATAAACTGTGAAAAAGGCTTTGAAAATGTCGAACTTTAGCGAACATTTTATTCTCTGTGGAATATGCAATACAATTTTGAAGCACATTATAAAATCAATATTTTACACTCACTTTAAGGCACTTACATCTGGCAAATACTGATGTGAGTTATGGGTCAAGTGCAGATTATTTAGGTCAGTTGAGGCCTGGTCATAAAATGTCAGAGTTATTTTCTTGGTCTCTACTCCTAACTCCTTTTAATAACTACAAAGAGACCTAAATCTTTCAGTTTTATTTCTACTAATGTGCAGAAATCTATCCATTTAATTTCAAGTTTTATGGAGTGATGAATATTTCCAACAAACAAACAGAAAATATCACTATTTCTTGACCTCTAAATGTGTCACAATTTGTGTTCTCAGGCTTGAGTGGAAGAGTCTTGAATGCAAAGGAAAAAGGACAGAATATAAAACATGTTAACAAGAGGACAAGTGATGAGGAAGGTTAATATCAGAGATTCTCAGCTCACTTCTTATAGGCATACAGGTCTCTCTTTCTCAGCTGTCCCAAAAGGTTGACTGAGGAGATGCAAGTTCTCTGATAGCACATGGAATAAAAGAAACAATATACAGAAGATTATAATTAATGTTGCTATAATAGATTTTAAAAATTAGGAATTTGTAATATACTGCTTTCTCATAATTTTATGTAGAACCTAAAGTAGTCTTTTTTTTTTCTTTTAATTTTTACTTGCAGGCTATATAGAACTGCAACAATTTTCCAGGTCAAGAAACTTTTCATCACTCTACCAACATCCTTTCATGGATCTGTTCAGTTTAATATCCTTGCAGTTATTCAACTTCAAGTAGGATTTTCTTCCCTCACTAAGTGATGTGGAGTGGCTCAGTCGTTATTCCCCAAGGTCAGAGTTTGCATTTTACACTGATTTTATACACTTTGCTTTGTGCTTTGAATTTTTCCTTGTTTGCCTTGTCTGATGTGACACATATACCTTCCCTTAGCAGTTCTGTCTGATAGTAATTCACTAATCTATTATTTATGACAGCAGTGCAGAAGTTTATATGGACATAGAACATTTTTTTCATTTGCAAAATTATCTTTCTGTAAATTTCATTGTTACCTTTTTAATAACCATAAAGCTCCTTGCTTAATTTCCTAATTCTAAGAAGTGAATTTCCATTACATAAATATTTGTACATACATAAATAAGTATACGAAATACTAAAATACCGGTGGCAAGAAAAATGCAATAATACTCAGAGTAAGCCAATGTTTTATAACATAAGCCTATTTCTTTTTAAAAAAGTTATACAACCTTACTTTATATAGAAATTGTTGAACTCTCAGACTCATTAAGAAGAAGCAAAATTTCTAAGGTTAATCCTGGAATCCTAAAGTACATTCTGAGTATGATTTATACAAGACCATGAAAATGTTTTTACAGTGAAAAATCAACCTTTTCAGAAGCATATTAAAATTACAGACACTGAAACTTACACTATTTATGACTTCCAAGAAATAAAACTTTGTAATTTATCTTTTTGTTTGTTTGTTTTTGATTTTGTTTTTTTTTTTTAGTGTAACACTTTTTGCAGTTAGACTAGATTATCCTTTATATGTAAATTTTTTACTCACAAAATATGGAAACAGCTAGGTCAGGCATTTGTGTTGAGGCATTCAGATGCAATTCCCAAATTAGGAAGTACTCTGGACTCCCCCTATTGTTGGTGCAAAGATATGCACTCTTCCAAATCCTCATTCTGATCTTGCAAGGACTGTATCATCCTTGAATCTGTGGACTTTTGAAATTCTTTCCAAAGTTAGCGCATCCATGTATTTTTGTGGTAAAAACCATTTTATGCACAGAAGACAAACTTTTTGGAAATTAAGTTTCATGCACTAAAATCTCATTAAGAAATAGTTTGGGCAAAAGGTTTAACTGTATTTTGTGGGGGAAGAAAGATGGCACTCCAGGGGTTTTCTTGGGTCATCTATCTTGGTTCCTACTGGGATGCATACAATTTTCCAATTTGAGTGAATTCAAGAGGTTAATAATAGTAAAGGACTGTATGTCTGGAAGGAAGAGAAAAGCAATTGTACCGTAAAAAATGTGTGGGTTTTTTTGTTTGTTTGTTTGTTTTTTGTTTGTTTGTTTGATTGATTTTTGGGTTTTGCTTTGTTTTGTTTTGTGGTTGTTTTTTTTTTTTAGCACAGACTGGTGAATCATTTGCCAATTTTTTTGCATTCTAAGGCAGCAGCTGTTTTTGTGGTCTTAACTTTTTTATGAGTTATCTGGCAGTTACATGTCTGGAGGTGCATTTCTTTGCTATTGCCAGCATGTGAACCAAAATAACTTAAAGGTGTTAAAAAACAACCAAAAATATTCTGCATGTTCATTCTTTAGCAAGAGAAAAGGAAACTCAGAATCAGAGAATGCTCAGAGGGTAGAGACTGATTCTTCTTCTACTTTGAGAGATGTATGGCTATAATCTTCACTCCACAACAGTTCGCAGAATTTTGGTCCTTTCCAGGCACAAAAACATTTTGAATTTGAATTTCTGCAACTGTGATCTTAATCTATAGATCCTTCGCTGAAGGTTTACTGAAAGTTATCTAATTTAGGTGGACATTTTGGTTCCAAGAAAGTCTAGGACTTTTGTTCACCTGTGAAACATTAGTTGGCTCTGGCACAACTCCTGTGCTTTTATCTCTGTGCTGCAGCAGTAAAGTGGTTTTCTGTGCATGCAGACTTTGGTCTAGCTGTGGTGTAAGGCCATGGAGGAGAAGACTCTGCACCAGAGCCACAAAACCTGGACGTGCTCCAGATTTTGCCAGCTGAGATACAGCCTGAGGAGTATAGTTGCATGCAGCTGTCTATTTTTACTTTCTAGCTGTATGAGGAAGGAGGAATTAAATGCAAAATGAAGAAAAAACCCAAATATCGGAGTTAAATAAATATATTGTGTAAAAGACAAAAGCATATATCTCAGTAGAGAAACAAAACTATTGAAATACTTACCACAATAATTTCAGTTTTATTTTGACTGACTATGCACTCTTTCAACCTGTCATGAGATGTCAATTGCAAAACAAAAGTGAAATAAGAATTGTGCTATTGCAAATTGAAAAAGACAAATACACAGCACAAAATGGACTGTTGATGAGTGTTTCAGATCTCCTGTTCTGCTCCCTTAACTGCATCGGTTCTAGAGATCTTTGTCTTTTGTATTGGTTTGTGTTGTTTATGAACCGTCAATCCTTATGGTTTCAGCAAAACTGCATTAGTTTAGGTTCAGCCATTCTATTTTATTCTTCATACTTTGTCACTATGAGCCCACAAAATTTTAATGAAACTCCTATGCCATTGTTTAAGGCCCAAGAAAGAAAGCCAGCCTTTGCTTATTAGGGATGCGGATGAAGTATTTCATATTTCAGATGGTCATATACAATGTCAATAAACCTGGAGTTTCACATACCTATTCTTAGTCAAGTGGGCAGTGGTTTCCAGGGAGTTTAGCTGTCCTATATACTGAAATAATAAACTCAGTCAGAAAGAGAATATAAAATTCATAAACAATATTAGACAAAGAACAGTCTAGGAAATGGAGTTTCACCTATAAATTTCTTGACTGTAAATGGTGAAACAGCAGAAATCATAAATAATACAGGACTTTATGTTTTGCATTGTGTGAGCTTTATAGAGTTCAAATGGAACATAATAAGGAATCAGCAAAGCTCTCCCTGGGTACTTGATAAGTTGTGGATTGAATTTTCCTTATTGATGCCAAGAGAGCTTTTTTCCCCCCACAGCAATACTCACATAAACAGTAGGGATGCATTTAATCTCAAAAAAGCTATATATAACAGCTAATTATAAATGACAAGAATTGATTGATGTATACCTGATCTAGCATAAATTCTGTTTCAAAGGATAACCCTTTGTGGCTCAAATACTAGGTTTTGAGAAATCCTTTTTACCTTGAAATTGCATGTATGTTTTTTAAAATGCAAGTGATAAGTCTTCAAAAGCACATTGGATAGAGACTGAGATTATACAGAAAGACAATTAAGAAAGTTTTTACTATTACGAAAAAAGGATGAACTGCAGTGATGAGGAACAGAGCTTATTCAGACAAGCTTACTGGCAGGCTCCGTTTTACAAATGATCAACACCTTCCATACCCCTTTCTGTCTATTCTTCCTTTGTTCCTACCTGGTGGCCTTGCCCTGCACATTCCCCCGTCAGCCTACCCCAATGACCTTCTGTAATAACATGGACTCTAGGGTTTACATATTAATCACCTGCCAGCTCCTGGTCTGCCTGCAGTTTCCTGGTAGCCCATCAGTTCACGTGCCTGACCAGGTTGGTTTCTAGGTATTGCCTTGCTTAGTTTCTCTCTTAGCTCTGTGTCTCTGTGTATTTTGTTTATTATTTTCCCTTTCTTGTCATGCCATTTTGACAAGGTCATTGATTGCATAATCTTACAGAAATAAATGTTCTCACATGCTACATGCCCTCATCAGTTAGTGATTGAGTAGCTTAGGTTCTACTTATTCCTTCCTTTACCACTTGTTGATCATGTTTGTGTCTTGGTTTGTTTGGTTTCAACTTCTCTCTTTCCTCCTCTTCCCCTTTTACATTATAGAGGTCCTTGACCAGATATGGCACAGAAGGAGGAAACAGACACTCTCTCTCCTTCCACATACCTTTACACTTAGTCTCAAAAATTTATTTTCAATTGACACAATGTCTGTCCCTTTATCAGAGCAGTGGTCATGTGTATAAGCAAGTAGAATCACAGGATGGCTGAGATTAAAAGGTGACTCTCGAGATAATGTAGTCCTACTTCCTGCAGAAAAAGGTTTAAATAGAACAGGCTGAGCACCCTTCCTAGGCAACGTGATCCAGTGCCCAGCCACCATCAAGCTGGTTTTTTTCCACCTGTCCTGATATTTAAATGGAATTTCCTGCATTTCTGTATCTCTTCTTGATCTCTTTCTGAGCACTTCTCTGTCTCTTTGTCTTCTTTACCACTGTGTCATCAGGTAATTATACACATTCATAAGATACCTGTGAACTTCTCCATATAAAACACTTTCAGAACTCTCAGCTTCTGTCGCAGATGCTCCATTCTCTTAAAAACCTTTGTGGCCCATAATGGTTTCCTTGTGTCACTTCATTAAAGTAGTGATATTCTATGTGCATATAATGAATTTTTTTACACCATCAGAGCAAAGATTGACTAAAGTAGAGGGGTAGGAGTTAGAAACTTCAAAGAAGTAGAAGTTAGGGTAATTTTCATTTTAACCTGCAAGTGAGTAAACACAGTGATTCACCATACTGAAAGTACTGGGGCTGAAATTCCACAACTGAGCCTCATCTTGCCTAAAAAAAAAAAAAAATAAATATCAGAGTACTCCAGAGTTCAGTCTGAAAACTCCCCTCAGAGGAGATAGGTTAGGGGCCACAGCAGCTGTGGCTGCCCCTGAGGGCCCTGGCAGGAAGTGCAACCAGCTGGCTTCCCCACACATGTGAAGCATGTAGGGTTAATAGCTGGGCTTTTTAAGGCTTCTGAGAAATTGCATTGTGATGCTCGGAAGAGTGGTCATTTTCACAGGCTTTTTATATTCTCTGGGATTGCACATCCAATGTGGGGTCTTCCAAGTGTTACATAGCATAATGCCCACATGGCCAAACATATAGACCAAGAATGGATCAGTAGAGAATCCAGGACTCTCAGAGAGGTCTGTTGATATCCCAGATACAACAGGGCTGGAAGCTGTAACTGTCAAATTCTAGAATATCCAGGTCAGATTTTTTTCTGCCAGTATGGTCAAGAGAGTCAGTAGACTTTGTTGTCATAAATAGTCATTCCAACATTTCCATTAAAATCATGCTGAAAATGATGTCTCTATGTGTCCTCATAGAGCTAGTGGTGATGGCATTTTAAAGCAAGTTTTGGGTGTTTATGGCTTTAAAGTATAAGTGAAATTGGAACTTCCTCTTGCAAATTAGATCAGTTTTAAGAATTCTAGCCTTGAACAGAAAATGGATAGAACAATCTTGAAATCAAAGAGAAAAGCCTCTAATAATTAAATGCTTTTGTTGCTATAATCAAATGTTGCTTGATTGTGAAGTTAGCTGCTTTCTGCTTTATTGGATAAACATTTAATTACTTACATGGTATAGCAAGTAAGAGTTCTGAGAATGATGTAGGAAAGGAGACTATTCATTCTGAAGCAAATGTCTTGCAGTAGAAGATAATTGCTCTCTAAATTATGTTTTGTCTCAAGTATTATTGTTGCTGGTGGGAGCATTCTAAAGTGATATGAAATCCTCTATATGTGCGAAGGCAGGTTTTCCATATTAATAAAAAAAAAAAAAAGGACTCCCCCCAAAAGCTCTATCTTTGAATGGAATGCATTTAATGAATTACATTTACTTTGAAAACAGATGAAATATTAAAAACATTAATCCTACAAAAAATAGGAGTATCACAAGAAGGCTTCCTGAAACCCAGATTTTATTTCCTTTTTTAAAATAAAACACAAACTGATTCTAAAAATTTTTTTCTAGAGGAAAAACTACGCTTCTTTTTTTCCAAAATAAAGTCTTAGGAGAATGATAAATACAGAGGAAGAAGTGAAAAATATTTTTTGTGTTTTGTTAGTCACCAGATGAAAACATTTTGTGAAACAGCAGGTTAGTGGTCTTTACTGCCTCTCAGAAAAGACCCTCTTCTTTCAGGTTGTTTTTTCCTTCAGAAAAATTGTCTTGACACCTTGTAAGACCATCTGTCCTTGTAGTTCTGTTTTGTCTGTTTTCTTAAAACGTCTTTGGATGTCAATTTGTGGAATGTGGAATATTACTGTAAAAATAATAAAAATATAATAACTCATATATCCACAGTCATATGTAGCCTAGCAACCTACAAAATGCAGCACTGCATTAAGGTAACAGCAGAGGTGACAAAGCTTATTAGACCTTTTTAAAACTGCCTGTCTAGAGTTGTTGCTTGATCTTATTTAGCAGTTACAAAAATTACCTACAGCCCAGACTGATTGCTATTAGCCTTAATTTAACTGATGCATCTTGATTGTATAATGCTAATTACTGTAAAGATTGGTTTTGAACTCTTAGATACTATAAACTATTGTTTCTGTTGTACAAAATGAGCTATCTATGACCCTTGAGAATAATGCAGTGTAGTTTAATATTTTCTATGGTGTGACTGCAGTGGACTTTAAAGTACAGGCACGAGATGATATTAGATTATAAAGAGCTGACCAGTGGTCACTTACTGATGCAATTTGGGAACTGCAGTTTTAGGTGTAATAAGAAACCCAAAGAATGAGTATTCAAAATGTGTGAAACACATGATACAGCAAATTTGCATGGAACAAGTGAAGGAAGAACAAATAATTTCTCTATGTTTGATAACATGCTGTAAGTGGACCTAAGAGTGAGGAAAAAGTAACCATGCAATCCTCCTGGAAAAGGATTTTGTGAACTGATAATCTTTTCTACAGTCACAGAGCAAACCCATTTACCTGAGTATCCAAAAGGAAGAAAGTTCAGCATAACACAAGAAAAAGGTGTGTAATTTGCAAATTATGAAGTGAGGTACACCTATATTATCCAATAAATGCTCTACTTGGTCACTGATTACCTGTTGTCAAATAAATGAGAGGTCTGTGACCTCCCACCTCAATACTTTAGGAACAATTTTTTCATTTACACCTTAACTTCAAATTCCACAGTTTTATGACTTAGTTAAGTTCCCAGGTGCAGTCTGAAAGAGTATCTTAATTATGAGCTACTTCACTATGAGAAAATTAAGAGAACATTCTTTATTTACTCCATTATGGGAAGGTCTGAGAACACCAAACAATTCTCTGTACAACTGTGCTGTCTTTTAATTCAGATTCAGAATTTTGATCTGAATTCAGATCTTGGCCTTACCTTTGAAACTCAGGTAAAGAAAACTACACAGCAGTAGATCTAATTTTATCTGCTTCTCAAAGTACTAAAATAATTAGAATGTTTCAAATATGAAGTACCTAATTTTACTTTCTCAGCAGCTTCCACCTAATATTTCAAAGAATATTTTCAAAATAAAATTCAGAAAAGAAACCTATGTTAATGATTCTCAAAG
>JANRGV010000084.1:49887598-49904237 GCA_024734035.1 Alethe castanea
CTAATGTAATAAAATTAATATGCAGCATTTATTATACTAGAAAATAATACAAAATTTGTACTAGTTACCAAAAGTTGTACAAAGTTACCAAATTCAGCATTAGGCCAGGGTTAAGGTTTGTTATGTAGTTCTAACACACAGAACTTCAAAATCTTTGTGAAGTCTAATGCAATCACTTCATGTAAACACCATGTATGATGTGGTTTTTTCAAAAAATTAGATTTGTCATTCAGCATAATGCTTTTGATGATTTTATAGCCTTAATATTATGTCCAAAAGTTTTACTTATATCTTACAAAGAAAAAAAACAACATTAAACAAACATAAATACTATCAATCCACATTAAAAAGCCAAATCAGCAAAAGATTCTAACTAAATGGGGAAATGATAGATGTGTTTTTGAATAAGAAACAGACTTTTCATTCTTGAGGTTTTTTGAACTCAATCCAAGTTTTGCATATGCTTCTCTTTTTAAACAAGGTTTTATCCCTTTGGATGTTTTGCATTTTTTTCTGTCTTCTCTCAGCTTGTGCTGCTATTTGTAATGCACTTTCCTAAAAAGAACAAAATGAGATTTGAAAATTCTGTTTCCAAACCTTTTTTTGGTGTCATTTAACACACTGTGCCACTAAGCAGCCTTCTGTCTCAGAAATTTTCGTTTAAATGTAAGAATATATATTACAAGCAGATCTTCCTGGTTTGGTCTTGTGGTTTGATAACTTTAAGAAGACATTGCAAAAAGTTTACCTATTAGTCTTCTTCACTTGCAGTTCCTGACATGTCTTGGTATTGATTAGAGGTGAGTAGGGCAGTCAAGGCTAAAGTAAGGATAACAAAGTCTTTTAATTCACTGCAGTAAGCTACATCTAACCAGCAGGAAGCTAGACCATTACAGCTAGGTAACCATATCAGCAATACTCTCAGGCTGAGATTGCTTACATGCTGGTATCAGAAACACCAAATTTAGGTGTACTGACTCTTATGCCTTGACACTACTAATGTTTCAGATTTTTAATTTTTCTTTTGTCCTCAAGTTGCCTGTGGGTCTGTAAGAATGCATATGGCATGCATGGTGGTGTGAATATGGAGGTATCTGTTATGTTACAGAGCTTATGCTGTGGTCGAGGCACTCAATGAACCCCCGTGAGATGTTTTCCTGTATAAATTTCCTTTCATTCTTCTGTGTGAGCAATGCCTTTCATGACATTGCTCTATACTGGCCTGACAGTTCCTTTAAGTATTCTTGTAGACCATAACTTCAGACACATGAGAAATTACAACACAGTTCATTGTATTAGTGGCTGAACCTTGTCTCTTCATTGTCTCCTTTTCTACTGAAAAAAAATACACATTACAAAATATAGTATTCTGTTATTTAAATTTCATGTAATAGTTAATTTCAGTTATGACATTTCCCTAACAGTGAAAGTGTGATAGACCCTTTTCATATTTGTCAGTGATCACTAAACTCAACAGTAACTTAAACTTTGGGAGTGCTTTATTTAGCTTTCATCATTTTCACTTTTGAATACTTAGAGTTTCATATTATCATATTCACGATATTTTTTTCAAAACCAGTGTTTAAAATTGTTCCACCTGTTTTTGCTTTCTGCATTATACTTCAGAAATGAAAAGAGCAGTGTGGAAATATTTCTGTGAAAATGTAGATCATCACGGTTACGATATGCTTTTGAGTAGGCACACTGTAGCATGAAAGCATTCAGCTGATCTGCTTGAACAAGTTTTTTACAGCCTGTTTAGGAACACTTTGACAAGTCTTTCTAGCTAATACTTTATTCTCATTACCACAGTTAGTATAAAATGTAAGGAAGTCTGCTACTCAGAATGGTCACAGCTCAAAAGAAGCACAAGTCTGGAACACAGTACTCAGAATGGAGACTTGAATCAGGCCCTATGTGCATATTCTCTACAGTGCTCTGCCATTTGGTGATCTTTCAGTTTCCAAGTTATACACCCTGAAGCTTTCCACACAACTAAGAATAAATTATTTACAGTTTGGAATATTATCTATGATCTCCTCTGGTCATTGCATCACAGATCAATTTTGTGACTAAAAATCCCTTTCAATCTCTGTTTGTTGAGAATAAAGATTATTCATCAGTTTAAATTATGTCTATACCTTTGTTCACTTTAATTCACACTAATTTCTTCTGGTATATGGTATTTTCTTCAGAGAATGGTATTTTCTGCAGTTCATTTTCGATTTGCTTGTTGCCTTTGATTTCTCACATTGGAACACTAAATGTCTCTGACACAGTTTTACAGAACTGAAAAGCACCTCATTGTAAACAAAATACATTCTTTCAACATACACACACACATCCTCACTGTGGGGTTAATGTATTTAAAATAGTCAGGGTGTTTGCATCCTCCAAAAATACATTTAAATAAGATGGACACACTGTAAGGGTATTTTCAAATCAAAGAATACTTCTCAATTTATTAGGAGTGAGTGTAGTTGGGAGAGAATGTGAATATATGGGGATTGCCTTCTGGCTCTCTTCTTTCAGCTAATGTTCTCAAGTGAATTTGCAATAAAATAATTGTGTCTGAATATTTACAACTCTCAGATTATCTTTTAGATCAAATACCTTTATTCCTTATATGAAGAATTATCTAAGAAAATTAGTATACCATGAAATACACTTTGAAGTGTGTAGATTTAAAGAAGGATCACTTTCTTGTTTATAGAAATTGGCTTACATCTTATTTTAGACTTAATTTGGATAATTCTACAAAAATGTAATCCAAAGATAAAATTTTAACTGACAGTCAGTAGTGTGGTTATAAAGTAAAAACCTAATAGACTGAATTGAAGAATTCAAATTTACTATCATGCTTGGTTCCAGGGAAAAATTGTAGAAATGGTATATGAGCTCATTATTTTAAATTATTCATATGCAACTGATCATGGAAGCAAGTAAATGTCTTCAGATGAGAAATCACAGTGCTTTGCACTTTCTTACAAGGAAAATAATTTCTGATTGAACAATTAGTATGCAGTTTTATGAATTTAAAATTAGCTAATTTCACATAATACATTTTCAACAAAATATAGCCAAAGACCTAAAAATCTGTCTTGAAGTGGAACAGTTTAGCTCATATCTTGGTGATTACGTATACAAGCTTAGTGGATTCAACTAGCTTTGTATCTGAAAAAATCATGTTTATGTATTCATGTTGGCATTTATTATACCCAGTTCCCAAAGGAGTAATTAATATCTCAACTTAGATCATCTTTGGCAGATGAAATCCTGTTTTTCACATGGCATCTTAAGCTATGACTTCGCGCAGGTGTTAGAGGAGCAAAAGGTCCATCAGTTTCAATGTCTGGCACATGTGACTGATGCCCAGGGGACTGAAAAGACAGCGCTGAAGAGGCCTGCTCTCCCTCACTGGTTACACACTTCCATGCTGCTAATGGTCTCATTAGGCATACTACACAAAATGTGTGACTTACTAATTGCAGCCTCTCCTACGTGCAATTGCCTACATAGATTTGCTACTCGCTGAAACATCAAATAGTTCCAAAACCATGGAGTCATTAGCGTTGCAGCATCACGATATTGTCACCAGAGAAACTGCTCTTGTTTAAGCCTTGATATTTTTAATTATACATTCTGAATTATATCACAAATGCCCTATGTAACATCTAGTTTAAAAATTATTATTCAAAATAGTGGAACGATTTGCTCATTTCCTAATACGTTTAGGAGTTGAGAGTGAATTTACAAAAAAGAATCTTTGTAGCAAATATTTTTTTTTTTTGGTCACAAAAGTTTTGGCTAACAACAGGTTAAATGTTTTGTGATATCTCAGTACTCCTTGGTAATATGAAAAAACTATATTCAAAATTCTTGAGTAACATTGAATAAAATTCATAGATAATATGAACATCCGCTGTCATTTGTTTATCTATTCAATGTGTCCATCTATTCAGTTAAGTACATTTTTAATATTTTTGTTTTTAATCAATACTGTTACCAAACAGGACCAGATTCATTTTTAGCATTTAAAAATCCTCTTTAAACAAAGAGTGTGAGAATTTTCTGCCTCAAACAAAAGGTAAGAGAAAAATGATAAGAAACTTAAAACTGAAGTTTTAAGAGGTTTGTAGCTGAAATTTTTAAATAGCTTTAGATGCCACTGCCACTATGTACTTCAGATAAATAAGCACTTTTATAAATAAGGATATAGATAAACTCAGATTATGTTTGCCAAAAGAAAGAAAAAGAAAACTGATTGAATTTCAAGAACAGTTCAAGTGTGTGTAAAACAGAATCCCTTTTTTAAATTTATTTTTTATGCCATTTAAATACTTGGTACAAATGTGTCAAACACTTTTATAGAGTGGGAAGATCATAATTTGAGCTGTCAAAGGGTGAAATTATTTTGAGAGGTTTCATCAGCAGGGGGTTGGAAACAGTTTAATGTAAGAGCGCCTGGAATTAATAGAATTATATCTAGACAGAGGGTTGATTTATTGCGCCAATGTTGTTTTTCTTTATGTTTTTCCCCCAGCTCCACCCCTGTTTTGGAAAATTCCTTTCATGAATTCTATGTGTCCTCAATAACATAAATTGTCATGAAGAGTTTACAGCACTCTTAGGTATGCCTTCCTATTTTCTTTCCAGGTATTACTAAATTAAGGCTTTTGGGTCAAGTAGATTTAATTTAATATCAAGAGTGTACATTTGGCAGTAAATGAAGACCATTTATATTGTATTTCTGATGATTTAAAATATTTTAAAATTGTTTTTGCATATGAACATTGAGAACTTGTCTCTAAAACAAACCCATTCTTTTCCTATACCAGGTGGTGTTCAGTTTTGTATAGACAAGAAGATTTTTTTGCACCGTACAGGTAATATGTTTTTATTAAATTAATCAAACCCAGAGAGATGAAGAAAGAGTTTCAATGGAGTTTTCATTAAGAGATGGCGCCAGTTAAATTTCTTATATGAGAGACTTTTTTATATGAATTAGGTTCCCCAAATCTCTCCAGCACATTAATGTCCTTCCTATTACTTATTAAGTACAGCTTCATTAGGGTAATTGGATCAGGTGAGTAGCTCTGGAAGAATAAGTATCTGAACATTTAGATTTCTGAAAGACATGCTTTAAGCCATTGCACATTCCACACTATTTTTGAGTCTGCTAGAAATAGTTCCTTTAACATGGCACCATTGATTTAGTTTCCTCGTGTTGAAAAGAGGAGTACTGACAACAAATGTCTGAGAACTGCTGGATTTCCTGCACACTTCAACCACTCTCATCTCATTTCTAAATCACAGTCCAGAATTTTCCTCCTGAGAAGATACTTTCTATTTTCAATGTACAGCATGTACAGAGTGATGTAGAATTGTCAGCTTTCCACCACAACACAAGGAAGGGCTCTATCCTACACACCACACCTACTGGACCTATGGTTTTTTCCTTTTTGTTTTTTCTTTTTTTGAGTGCAGTAATGCATCCTGCACATGGAGTGCAATCCTGAAGTAGGAACTAGGAACTGAATATTTCAGCATTTTCTAGTTTTCTGCTAAGGGCTTAATTGAGGAAGTCACCCAGTCTTCCTACTGTTGGAAGGAACCTTAGCATGCTTATATTGCTTCTTGTCTTATGCCTTTTATAATTAATGATAAGTAACAGTACTAAAAACTATGGCTAATGCTTTTATTTGTCACTTGATTATTTTAATCATGGTTATTATTTAGATCTGTGAGAGATCTTGGAAATAATGGACTGTGAAATAGGGAAAATACATTAAGATCAGAGACAAAAATAATGGCCTGATGAATAGGGCCTAAATTTTTTTATGGTTTCACCTTGCAGTAAGACAGCTTGATATTTTTCTCTGATGCATTAAACAGGATTTTTTTTTGAGTGACAGTTTATTTAGCTGATCCTTTTGCTCACTTGCATGAATAAAAACAACTTCAGAAACTCAGGATGAGATAATAGAGCTCATTGTTCCACAGACCACAACCAGCAGCTGGGTTGAACAACTAGAAACGAGAGACTGCCAGTGAGATAACAATAAAGACAATAACAACAACAACTAATAATACCCTAGGAAATTATATTAAATTAATACCACCTAAATAGAGCTACCAAAATTATGTATTCAAAATTTTTATTTTTGGATGAAAACAATTCAGAAACAAATGAGAAGGAAGAAAAGAATAAAAAGAGAAAAGTTAGTTAAGGAAACACTGGGAAGGTCTTTAAAAGGAACCAGAATTGTTTGATGTTGAAAAAATATAAAAATCAGGCATAGTCATCATACAATTTTAGGAATGCATTCATTTAATGAGACAGAAGATGTTAGTATGTTTTTATAATCATAAAACATTTTCTTTTCCAAATACAAAAAAGAATTGGGACAAGTTTGATTATTATTGAAAAAGTAAAACCTTGGTGAAAAGTGAGATTATTTTGCTTCTCAACTCTTTAGTTAGGACATTTTTATCACTTTACTAGAAAGGCCAAGTAATTTCATACTGCAGGGCCTTTCTGCTTATGCTTCTTTACTATTCTGCCAGACAGCAACAAGAAACAAAACATCTTTTTAAAGCAAGTGAGGATCAGAAGAATGAAAATACATTTATATCCACAATATCTGAATGAAATATGACAAGAGTTATCATCCTATATTTTGTTTGTTTGGTTCTTCTTGGGCTTGGATAGTATTTTGTAGTGATAGAAAAAGCATGTTATCTTTTTGTTTCTTTTCTTCAGTGCCAATTAGTGCTGTAGATGGAGAAAATCCCAAGCAGGTTGAAAGCACTGCTAAAAACATCTTATAAGGCCAATCCATTAAATATAAACATCAACTAATTTTCTTCTATGTACTATATTCTATGTACTTCATACTGTGTTCTATGTTTTGTGAAATTTTTATGTACCCCAGATCCTCAGATAAGTTTGATTCTCAAATGGTTTCTTATCAGCACTAATAGGGTTTGGGGGTTTCTGTTTGTCACCTCCCCCTCCCTCCCACCAGTCTCTGATACAAAAAAATTTAATTTTCCATTTTGTGTGGAAAAAACCCATAGTTTTGAAAGTTTCACTATTCAAAAATAGATAGTGAAGTTTAAGGTGTTTTGGTTTTTTACTGCAGTATGCTCCAACAAATTACAACAACCTTTTGCAGTTTCCATCAAAAAGCTCAGCCTCAGTATCTCATACTTGGCATGTGAATATAAACTCTTGTTTATAAGGATTATAAATTAAAAATTCCTCCCATTAATACTGTAGTCATTAGTATTGTAGCAGTGATTAGCAAAACCCAATCCTCTTATGATACTGTTAGAAATAGCATATGATAATATTTACATAACCAATGATCCATGGATCAAGATTTTTAATGATTTCAAAGATAACTAATTCTTCCTCAAGTATTGTATTTAAAATCCTACATCTTTCAGCAGAGGAGGTTTTTGGCTTAGTATTTACAATAGCAATAATAAATTATATCTAGTCACACAGTTGCTAAAGATATTTTTAGACACACATTATTTAAATTAAAAGGATTTAAGAATAAACTTTTATAACTCTTTCATAAAAACAAAAAATAGTTTATTTGTAAAAAAAAGTCAGTTTTAAAAAAGTGCATTAACTTAAATTGTTATGGCTTTAGTTGCCTTTTGATTAAGAATGATACTTGAATGATTGATGAATTACCGTGTATTGGATGAGAAATGAACTTAAGTCTTTAAAAGATGTATAGAACTCACCATAATTATATTTTAGATTTTTACTTTTTCATTTATTGTGTCTCCAAATATGTTGTTAATTGAATGATAGTTTTTCAATTTATTTATTAAATTACATTTATTATTTTTGTGGCTTTAGTCCAAAATGGTAATATTAATACTTTTAAATTAGAACATAATTATTTTGAAAGCAAAAGTTATATTTTTCATAAGCATAATTTTTTGATAGAAATACTTCTGTTTCTACATATTTCTGAAGAAAACTTGTATTGTAAACTACTGTTTTCTTAAAAATTGTGGATGGAATCAACAAACCTTGCATTATTTTGCAGTTCTTCTTGAAAATCAAAATTTTGCCCAATTGGCTCTATCATTCTGAATTGCATAATACCACCAAAATGCTGTAAACTGCTATTTGAATGCTGCCTGTATCAGCTGCCAACTTTTGTTTAAGCTTCACTGCCTCATAACAGCATCCAACAGCAAGGGGAGCTCTAAGACAAGCTGGAGTAAACGGAGAAAATTTTGAGAGAAGATTAGAAATACTGTCAGGGAAAATAGAGTTTGGAGAAAACATTTGGAATGGGGGAGGGACATAGCTATAGTTATTCACAATAAGTGAGGCAGCCAGTGGTGATTACAAAGTACATGAGAAAGATTTAAAAAGTGTGGGAAATTATAAGAAGCAGCCAAGACACCAAATAGAGATGATCTAAGCACTTTAAAAAAAGTAGAACTTGCATCTCAAGCGAGCTGTGCCAAATAGCTGAGAAAACCACCTAGATATGATATAGTGGGTAAAGTGGTTGAAATAAATACCAAATCAGATGTAGATTGATCTATCCAGGACCTAATAGCACCTCTGAATTACAAATATAATTTACCTTCAAGTAAGAGAAGAGAGAAAGAAGCTATATGAAGGGATATTACATTGTCTTTCAATGAAAGGCATGAAGATTGTACTGAGTGATTTCGTCTACAAATAAATATATTTTTATAAACATACTAAACTAGTCCATTTTTCCAGCATTCCTTTTTTCAAATTCCAGATAGTAACTTCTGACCCAAATCAGCAAAAGTCTGATCCAGCAAACACCAGATTTGTAATAGCCTATTAATTGCCATTGCCATTACCTTAATTTTTTTTACTTAAATTTTTATCTAGCACTTAGATAAATGAATAGTAAAGCACTGTGAAATATCGATTGTACAAAATTATTTGACCTGTACTGATTTTGAATTTATTTTGCACATCCAACATAATTTGACCATCCAGCTTTATTTCAACACACCGTAACCTGCATTGTAGGATGTAGCAAGGATGTCTTTCCTGACCAAAGACTGCTTTGTTCACAAAGACCACATACCTTGGCATATGAGAAATATATGAGTAGAGACATTTATTATTTGACTGTAATGGTAGACAAGATTTGTTATTCCAATGTATTATATATACTGTGGATGCAAGAGGCAATTTTTTTTAAGGCAGGCAAGAAAAGGGATAGCCAAACCAGAAGCAGAAAAGAATAAATAGCTCTATCCTACCTCAGTACTTGGATCATCAATTAATCCTGAAGATGTACATTTACACTGTAGACTGCTTTGTTTCTAGCTTGTAACAGATTAAACTTCTGAATTTGATGCAGCCTAAATTATCTTGAAGTGAAAATCTAAGAGTTGTTTCCCTAAAGTGATTTTTTTTAGCCCAGATGTGGATTATTAGAATACTTACCAACTTTGCCCATGAGCTAAAAAAATATTATGATAGATGTACTAAAATTAGTTGAGCATACTACTGTGTTAATGTCTAAACTTGTCCTTCTTATAATATTTGTGCTATTTACTTAAAGGAATTTTATTTTCTTTTTCTTTCTTTGATATGGATACTCAAGCTTGGCAGAGTGAGAAAGCAAATTTGGTTAGAAAGTAAAGTCACAAGTAATGAACAACAAGAAAAAAAAATTAATCAAAATTAATTTGTCTCATGTTCAAGTCAAACATTTATTTAGGAAACTCAACATCCTCTGGAAAATATTGTGTACAGCTCTGTTTAAAGAAAAAGGGTCATGCTGGCACAAGGCAGGAATGACTACACAGTAAAGATAAGAATTAATTTTAAACTGTGGGAATTATTAAATAGAAATGACTATCACTAATCTTACAGTACAGGAGTATGAGTGATAAGCAGGATAGAAAGATTCAATCAGCTGTTTTTTTCACCCAATGAAACATGTTATAGAAAAAAGTATATTCAAACTTATATAGGAAAGTATGCCACTTTGCCATCATTAAACAGGAATATAACATTTTAGGCAAATGCTTCTAGTTACTAGAAGTTTCTTGGCTACTGGTAGTATCTGATATATACTGTGGATTGTAACATAAGGAAAATGCTTAGGGTGAGATTATCTGAAATTTTATCACGCGTTTAGAAGGTATATACCACAAAAAGTAATTAGATCCATTCAAATTTTTTACCACATGGGAATTTATCTGTGAATCCCAGTTCATAATGATCAAGTATATATGTTATGCAGCCATCAGTTCAATAGTAGTCCAAGCTAGGGGAGGATGTCCAGCGTACTGGCTTGATACAATAAAATAATCCGTGAGACATCTCTAGGAAAATGCACTATATTCTTTGTGTTCTGAGGTGTCAATGGATAAAGATCTTACCATCTACTCTGCAGATCTGACTTACCACAGAGTTAAGTTTGACCTTCATGAAGTTCTGATGATTGTATCAAAAATATTCTCTTAGGCCAAGGTTGCTTCTTTTGATTGTGTTCTTTGATTCTTTTGTTGGTTTGGGTTTTTTTGTGGGGATGCATGTTTTTGGTATCTTGTTTTATTGTTTTGTTATCTGTCTTGAGAATAACAGAAAAGGTAAAAATTCATGAACATTTCCAGGTGCTATTTCAATTCATCTAGATTTTGGAATAGATAAGGATTTACTTTATCTTCTCCTTTTTTCCTGATCGTGAGAAATATTATTATATATTATTATATATTCTTATATTCAAATATAATTCACTAACTTAATAAGAAACTCTCATCACTCTGGTCAGTTTATTTAACATATTTTCAAAAATCAGAAGACTGAACATTGTTCTGTTACTAAATGCCAGCAATCTGATGATTTCATAGATATTTTTAAATTTTTTTTTTAGATTTCCATTGATGTGGTTTAGTATGCAATTCTATTTCAGAAGAAATGCACAGAGAAGGGACTGGTTTTTTGACAAATTTTTTAATGTAACATATGGAGAAAATTGAAAATGATCTTTCAGTCATGGTTAGATACCCAACCTGACACTTAAACATAAACATAGATACATTTTCACTGTGACCTGTCCTTCATTGAGACAGTTGAAAGCTATCAAAATGTTGATAAATATTTTTGTTATGAAAATGAAACTGAATATGTTAATGAGTGAACTTAATCAAAATTAAGGAAGTTATAGAGGAATATAGCTGCCAATGAGCTGGGTTACTAGGCTGAACCATGTCTGATCTTAAAATTCAATGTAAAGGTGAGGGAAAAATTAATAGGCACTTTCAATTTTCATTTGAGCATTTTAAGCTTTATTCAAGCCTTTTAATTTCCACAGTGTGTTAGCGTGCTAATTTTACTGGCAAATCAAAACGTCCAGATATTTTTCTCACAACCTGATTGTGTTATTCATAGCCAAGAGAGAATGGTTGGTTGTAAATTTCTATTAGAAATCCCTTTAGATTTACTTTTTACAGGATCGTGTAGTAATAGGACAAGGGCTAATGTCTTTATACAGGAAGAATAAATTTAGATGTGATCTTAGGAGGGAATTCTTTACTGTGAGGGTGGTGAGACACTAAATCAGGTTGCTTAGAGAAACTGTGCATGTCCCATCCCTGTATGTGCTCCTAGCCAGGTTGAATGGATTCCTGAGCAACGTGGTGCAGTGAAGGATGTCCCTGCCCATGACAGGGGGCTTTGAACTAGAGCATCCATAATGTCACTTCCAATCCAAACCATACTATGATGATTCAATATCATAAACTATTTGGAAAATGAAATTATTTTAAAAGATAAGGCATGAAAAAATTGTTTGACAGAACTTCTTTTAATAAATGTCATCATTCCTGCTCTCAGTTACTACAGTGAAGAATTTGTTCTTTGCCTTAGAGTCTTTAACTGATGTTAAATCCCATTATATGTGAAAGAACTACTTTAAAAAGGTATATATATTGAGGTTATTTCCTCATAAATTTCTGTAAGTAGGAGGGGGTTGGGTTTTCTTTTTTTTTTTTTTTTAATTTACTTAAAGTCTGATGCATTTTATATTCAAAACAGGATTAAATTAAGACATGATGAAAAATATATTTTTTGTCTTTTTCGCCCCACGTAAGCAAGTAAGTAATCTCCTGTTTCAGTAAATATAAAGCAAGAGAAACTACTGCAACCTAGGTAGTCATAACTGAATCCTAACTTTGCTTTATTGATCTTGGAAAATGCTACCTTGGGCCTCACTCCTTTCCTGCAGGAGGTTCTTCCATAGAAATCCTGTTTCTCCTGAATCTTTTCAGGATTCTTCTATCTTCTCCTACAATATGCCTTCCAGTTAGCTCAAGTTATGGATTCAGCTCTTGTCTTCCTGTACATTTCTTACTTTCTAATGTATGTCAAGAAAGACTTCTCTGGCCAAACCAGTTCTTCTGGCTGTCGGTTTAGACTCATGACTTTTGAGTTTGCTGACTTGGAGCACTCCTTGAAGACTAAACCAGTTGGGTCATTTAGCATTTCTGTTAAATGTCATTTGTGTCAAAAGGTCAGTATTACCAGTCATAGTAAAAGGGAAACTGAAGATTAATTATTCCTTAGTCATAGGTTCTGTTAAGGAAATGGTTACTAGATTTGAAAATTGAAAAAAATGCAAACCCCTCAGTCTGTGTACATGAGTAGCTGATAGAAAATATAGAAAACTGGGAAGTGCATATATGTTATGTATCTTGGCAGAGTCTTCCCATAGAAGAATAATTTCTTGGAGCAGCATTCCAGAACGCAGTTTTCTTCTGTGATGAAGCTGTTGTCAGTCTCTGAAAACATTCCAAACCTGGCATGGAGATTTACCTCGTTTTGGTTATTGTCTGCACAGCTACTTGCGAAGCCATACTATAATATTCCACAATATGTAAACACTACCTCTTCCCACTCTCAATGCAGAGTAATTTTTAAACTGAATCAGTTCATTAATTGATAGATCAGGCTTCCAAAACCATGTTATACACAGAGGGCAGTGAAGCTAGAGGTGTGAGCATAAGTCACTGGGAATGAAAATGCTGAGAACTTTTAAAGAGGGCAACTCATTAAAGACAATTTATTGAAAAATTAACATTCCAAAAATTCTCATCTTTATAAGTTTTACCCCCTGGAGGCTACTGAATGGAAGTGTACTTCTGTATCTTTCCCTCTGCTTTCCTCTGCACAGGTGGAATAGTGTCTAGTACTGGGTTCCGTAATACAAGAAAGACGTATATAGTGAAGCAAGTCCAGGACAGGACCATAAATATGATTAAGGATCTGAAGTATCTTTCATACAAGGAAAGGCAGGAAGAGGTGAAAAAAGAATTGTTTCAGGGAGAATTCTATAAATGTGTTCAATTCATTGAAGTAAGAGATTTTTCACTACAACACTAGGCAAATTTAACCATTGTTTTATGCAAGAGAAGTAAATCTAAATACTTTTCTTCATGTGTTTCCTACCTGCAGTAGTAAATGAAGTATCATGAATCTGGTTTCAGCTTTCAGTCATTTCAATTTTTATCTTTGAATGTTACATATTTATGAAAGTTGCATCATTTTACCCCAAATTTCAACAGTTTAGTATGTAGCAATGTTAGCTTTTTCAGTGTTATGATTGGGAATTCAAAAGAATGTTATGTATTCGCTACCTGTACGCCAAATTCAAGTGTCTCTTGAGGGAATGATAAATCAATGTGTTTTATCCAGTGGGATGTGCAACCAAACAAGGACAAGCAGTTCTATTATAGTTAAGTGACTAAGAGTCTGAATTACTACTGTCTGTTTAGTGCAATAATATTGACCTCATACAGTCTGACTGTGTCTCTAACTCAGAGATTGTAAAAAAAAAGAATAATTAGAGTGAAGAAACATGTTTACTTTAATAGTGGAATTCACCTCAGATACATTTGTATCAAACATTTTGCACCTGAATCTAAGCCTTGTTAGCATGAATTTCATTAAGTGCTCTTCTGCTTTTGTGCCAAAGAAAAGCAGAACATATTTCAGATATAACAGTAAGTTTGTACTGGCAATTCATAGTAGATAATAAAAATGTTGAAAATTAGCAAGTCTGGAATCAACAACTGGGAAAAGAATATAATGTTGATGAAAAAAATTGAGAACAATGATGACAAGATTTTATATACAAGTTCATGCTTCCACATCACGGAAGATCAAGAAATATTAAAGAAACAAGGCTTAACAGCAGTGGAACAAAAGCAATCAAAATAATTACTTAGTAAGCTCATACTAGTGGTTGTTTTTGTCTGTTTCTTTCATAATAGCTGTGAGTTTTTTCTCCAGTCTCCTGAAAATTAATAGCAAGTTGTTTTCTAAGATAAAATTACTGACAGTGTGGACAGCTAACAGAATCTGACATTGCTTTGTAGCACTTTCCAGTTACTTGTCAGTGCTCAAATTTTTTGTTTAGTTTATCTTTTTCTGTAAGCGCTTGCTTCCTATTTTCCTAAAGTTTGTGTTATGAATAAAATTTCTCAGGCATTTGAAGAAAATTTCTTGAATTCAAACAAAGGCAGCAGGCGACCTGTTTTAACGAGCAAGAAGCTCCTGACTGAACTCAGATGTATGAAGCAAGATGCAAGAGGCAAAATCAGGGGCAAGTGGCACAGGAGAGGTCTACAGATGCTGTCCTGTCCTATAGGGGTGGGGCTAAAACAAACAAGGCTAATCTGAAGTTAAATCTTGTAAAAAAGACAAAAAAAAAGAAGGATTCTACAAGTTTCAAACATCCAATTTTTTTTAAATAATTGAAAAGATAGGGGATAAAAGACCATGACAACAATATTATTCTGAGGACACTTCTTTCCTTCTCTTTTTCAAACTGCCTTAAACAAATTGCTTCTCCTTTGTTCCTGAATTAATTCCTATGCTTGCCAAGCCTGCTGAGAGTCTGACAAGAACTGAGTCTGGTTTTAAAAAGGCTTTTGAAAGTGAAGAAAGAATGTTGTCCGACAAGATAAGTTCAACAAAGATAGATGTTTTTTGGAAGGATATCATCTAGAGATGCATCAGACTGACAAATTGTCATGTATATGAGTCTGTGTTATATATACATTGATAAAAAAATAGTAATTTCAAATTAGTAACACCTCATAATTTGAGAAGCAAAAAATGTTGTTTTCAGTTGTGATAAACTCCATTTTTACTAAATGTTTTTACAAAGAAAAGATCTAGATAAAAGTTTGAAATAAGGCAAACAGGTAGTCCAAAATTAAGAGGAATATTATTTTATTGATAGGATGACAGGTTAATTTGTTTTAAGGGATCTGGGGTCATCAATTCTAACCTCCTCCTCGTATTGGGTTTATCTGAAGCAGGTGCTCAGGGTCATGTCTATGTGAGTTCTGAGCACCTCCAGAAATTGAGATCTTGAAACCTCACAAAATTCCCTGTTCTAGGGCTTGATCAGCATCAGGAAGAAAAAATTTAATCATAAAACTTCCCGTGGCTGTTGACCTTTTGTAATATATTCATGTCATTGCAAACAACAGTGTTGGGAAATCCAGACAAGCTCTAGTAACAGAAGAAGAAACTTGGTCTGATCTGTAGCCTTCTTATAAGTGTGCACTTGTGTAAGCAGAGGAGACAGCAATGAGAAAGAGAAGAGAGTGGTGTCATTAAAGAAAAAATGCTAGAATTTAGAAGGATTCAAATATATTCAGAACATATAATGGCTTATTCCTCTGGAAACCCTACAGAAATATAACTATACTTTTGCATAATCACTTTATTCTTTCTGGAAACAACACTTATTTTTTGAAGAAGATAACTCAAGAGAGAAGTAGGTGTTTCTCTTTGTCCTGTCACTATTAATTATATTGCAAGCAGCAACTTCATTGTGGTCAATGCACCAAGAGTGCAGCTCTGTAACTTTTGCTCAGTCACGTAAGCTTCTTCCTGTAAGTCAGTACATTAAAGTAGAGAATGAGATGTAGAAATATCCTTTTTTTCAGAGATTCCACTTCAGGAGCAAGCAGTAAAACATATTTAGTGGCATTCCTCAACAGCAATTTGTTGTATAAGAAAACTGGCATTGATTTTTCTGACAAATATGCCTCTCTCTCTGTTTCTCTCCAGTCTTCCATAAAAATCAGTACCACTAGCAAAAGGATTGAAGATGCAAAGCAGAACATACACAAGTGTAAAATAAGGTTAGCCCTTCAGTACCAATTCCCTTTTGATTAAGGTATGGAACCATTTACTTTCTGTGACAGGTGATAGAATCTGGGGTTTTTAATGGAAAATATGTACTGTATTAATTTGGATTCTCCACTGTTATAACAATTTGTTGCTGGTTTTATTTATTTAATATTTTCAGCATGATTTTTTTTTTCCTAACATGTAATTTTTTTGATAAAACTAAAATACAAAGCCTAAAGAGAACAGTATACTTTAGCAATATTTGCATAACTTGTGGCTTTCAAGATTCAAATTTCTAATGACAAAGTTTTAACAGATAAAATTTAATTTTTTTTGTATTACAAAATAATAATATTTTGTTAAGAAACTAAGAGAAGAAATATACCTTTTTTCCAAATTGAATTTATTTTTTTCTAGCCATAAAATATTTTTAACCTGTTAAGTAAGGCCTAAGAC